>CM060599.1:3903788-4303788 GCA_030578255.1 Tiaroga cobitis
CTGTACTCTACCTCTACTGTACTCACTCTACTCCACCTCTAATATGCTCCACTGTACTCTACCTCTATTGTACTCCACTGTACTCTACCTCTACTGTACTTCACTGTACTCTACCTCTACTGTGCTCCACTGTACTCTATCTCTACTGTACTCCACTGTACTCTATCTCTACTGTACTCCACTGTACTCTACTTCTAATGCACTACACTGTACTCTATCTCTACTGTACTCCACTGTACTCTATCTCCACTGTACTCAACTGTACTCTACGTCTACTGTACTCCACTGTACTCTACATCTACTGTACTCCACTGTACTCTACCTCTACTGTGCTCCACTGTACTCTACGTCTACTGTACTCCACTGTACTCTATCTCTACTGTACTCCACTGTACTCTATCTCTACTGTGATCCAATGTACTCTACCTCTACTGTGCTCGACTGTACTCTATCTCTACTGTGCTCCACTTTACTCTACCTCTACTGTACTCCACTGTACTCTATCTCTACTGTACTCCACTGTACTATATCTCTACTGTGCTCCACTGTACTCTATCTCTACTGTGATCCACTGTACTCTACCTCTACTGTACTCCACTGTACTCTATCTCTACTGTGATCCACTGTACTCTCCCTCTACTGTGATCCACTGTACTCTCCCTCTACTGTGCTCCACTGTACTCTACCTCTACTCTACTGTACTGTTCTCTACCTCTACTGTACTCCACTGTACTCTACCTCTACTCTACTGTACTGTTCTCTACCTCTACTGTACTCTATTGTACTCCACCTCTACTGTGCTCCACTGTAGTCTATCTCTATTGTGCTCCACCGTACTCTATCTCTACTGTACTCCACTGTACTCTACCTCTACTCTACTGTACTGTTCTCTACCTCTACTGTACTCTACTGTACTCTACCTCTACTGTGCTCCACTGTACTTTATCTCTACTCTACTCCACTGTACTCTACCTCTACCGTGCTCCACTGTACTCTATCTCTACTGTACTCCACTGTACTCTACCTCTACTGTGCTCCACTGTACTCTATCTCTACTCTACTCCACTGTACTCTACCTCTACTGTGCTCCACTGTACTCCACTGTACTCTACCTCTACTGTGCTCCACTGTACTCTATCTCTACTCTACTCCACTGTACTCTACCTCTACTGTGCTCCACTGTACTCTATCTCTACTGTACTCCACTGTACTCTACCTCTACTGTACTCTATCTTTACTGTACTCCACTGTACTCTACCTCTACTGTGCTCTACTGTACTCTACTCTACTGTACTCCACTGTACTCTACCTCTACTGTACTCCACTGTACTCTACCTCTACTGTGCTCCACTGTACTCTATCTCTACTGTACTCCACTGTACTCTACCTCTACTCTACTGTACTGTTCTCTACCTCTACTGTACTCTACTGTACTCTACCTCTACTGTGCTCCACTGTACTCCACTGTACTCTACCTCTACTGTGCTCCACTGTACTCTATCTCTACTCTACTCCACTGTACTCTACCTCTACTGTGCTCCACTGTACTCTATCTCTACTATACTCCACTGTACTCTACCTCTACTGTACTCCACTGTACTCTATCTCTACTGTGCTCCACTGTACTCTACCTCTACTGTACTCTACTCTACTGTACTCCACTGTACTCTACCTCAACTGTGCTCCACTCTACTCTATCTCTACTGTACTCCACTTTACTTTATCTCAACTGTAGTCCACTGTACTCTACCTCCACTGTGCTCCACTGTACTCTACCTCTATTGTGCTCCACTTTACTCTACCTCTACTGTACTTCACTGTACTCTACCTCTACTGTGCTCCACTGTACTCTATCTCTACTGTACTCCACTGTACTCTATCTCTACTGTACTCCACTGTACTCTACGTCTAATGTACTAAACTTTACTCTATCTCTACTGTACTCCACTGTACTCTATCTCTACTGTATTCCACTGTACTCTCCGTCTACTGTGCTCCACTGTACTCTACCTCTACTGTACTCCACTGTACTCTACCTCTACTATACTCCACTGTACTCTATCTCTAATGTGCTCCACTGTACTCTATCTCTACTGTACTCCACCCACTGTACTCTATCTCTACTGTACTCAACTCACTCTATCTCTACTGTACTCCACTGTACTCTACATCTACTGTACTCCACTGTACTCTACCTCAACTGTACTCCACTCTACTCTATCTCTACTGTGATCCACTGTACTCTATCTTTACTGTGATCCACTGTACTCTACCTCTACTGTGCTCGACTGTACTCTATCTCTACTGTGCTCCACTGTACTCTACCTCTACTGTACTCCACTGTACTCTATCTCTACTGTACTCCACTGTACTCTATCTCTACTGTGCTCCACTGTACAATATCTCTACTGTGCTCCACTGTTCTCTACCTCTACTGTACTCCACTGTACTCTATCTCTACTGTGATCCACTGTACTCTACCTCTACTGTGCTCCACTGTAGTCTATCTCTATTGTGCTCCACCGTACTCTATCTCTACTGTACTCCACTGTACTCTACCTCTACTCTACTGTACTGTTCTCTACCTCTACTGTACTCCACTGTACTCTACCTCTACTGTGCTCCACTGTACTCTACCTCTACTATACTCCAGTGTACTCTATCTCTAATGTGCTCCACTGTACTCTATCTCTACTGTACTCCACCCACTGTACTCTATCTCTTCTGTACTCCACTCACTCTATATCTACTGTACTCCACTGTACTCTACATCTACTGTACTCCACTGTACTCTACCTCAACTGTACTCCAATCTACTCTATCTCTACTCTACTCCACTGTACTCTATCTCTACTGTGATCCACTGTACTCTACCTCTACTGTGCTCCACTGTACTCTATCTCTACTCTACTCCACTCTACTCTATCTCTACTGTACGCCACTGTACTCTATCTCAACTGTAGTCCACTGTACTCTACCTCAACTGTACTCCACTCTACTCTATCTCTACTGTACTCCACTGTACTCTATCTCTACTGTGATCCACTGTACTCTACCTCTACTGTGCTCGACTGTACTCTATCTCTACAGTGCTCCAATGTACTTTACCTCTACTGTACTCCACTGTACTCTACCTCAACTGTACTCCACTCTACTCTATCTCTACTCTACTCCACTGTACTCTATCTCTACTGTGATCCACTGTACTCTACCTCTACTGTGCTCGACTGTACTCTATCTCTACTGTGCTCCACTGTACTCTTCCTCTACTGTACTTCACTGTACTCTATCTCTACTGTATTCCACTGTACTCTATCTCTACTGTGCTCCACTGTTCTCTACCTCTACTGTACTCCATTGTACTCTTTCTCTACTGTGATCCACTGTACTCTACCTCTACTGTGCTCCACTGTAGTCTATCTCTACTGTGCTCCACCGTACTCTATCTCTACTGTACTCCACTGTACTTTACCTCTAATCTACTGTACTGTTCTCTACCTCTACTGTACTCTACTGTACTCCACCTCTACTGTGCTCCTCTGTACTCCACTGTACTCTACCTCTACTGTGCTCCACTGTACTCTATCTCTACTCTACTCCACTGTACTCTACCTCTACTGTGCTCCACTGTACTCTATCTCTACTGTACTCCACTGTACTCTACCTTTACTGTACTCTATCTCTACTGTGCTCCACTGTACTCTACCTCTACTCTGCTCTACTGTACTCTACTCTACTGTGCTCCACTGTACTCGATCTCTACTGTACTCCACTGTACTCTACCTCTACTGTACTCCACTGTACTCTACCTCTACTGTGCTCCACTGTACTCTATCTCTAATTTACTCCACTGTACTCTACCTCTACTGTACTCCACTGTACTCTATCTCTACTGTGCTCCACTGTACTCTACCTCTACTGTCCTCTACTGTACTCTACTCTACTGTACTCCACTCTAATCTACCTCTACTATACTCCACTGTACTCTACCTCTACTGTACTCCACTGTACTCTACCTCTACTGTGCTCCACTGTACTCTACCTCTACTGTGCTCCACTGTACTCGATCTCTACTGTACTCCACTGTACTCTACCTCTACTGTACTCCACTGTACTCTACCTCTACTGTGCTCCACTGTACTCTATCTCTAATTTACTCCACTGTACTCTACCTCTACTGTACTCCACTGTACTCTATCTCTACTGTGCTCCACTGTACTCTACCTCTACTGTCCTCTACTGTACTCTACTCTACTGTACTCCACTCTAATCTACCTCTACTCTGCTCCGCTGTACTCTACCTCTACTGTGCTCCACTCTACTCTATCTCTACTGTACTCCACTGTACTCTACCTCTACTGTACTCCACAGTACTCTATCTCTACTGTACTCCACTTCTACTGTGCTCCACTGTACTCCACTGTACTCTACCTCTACTGTGCTCTACTGTACTCTACTCTACTGTACTCCACTGTACTCTTCCTCTACTGTGCTCCACTGTACTCTACCTCTACTGTGCTCCACTGTACTCTACCTCTACTGTACTCCACTCTACTCTATCTCTACTGTACTCCACTGTACTCTATCTCTACTGTGATCCACTGTACTCTACCTCTACTGTGCTCCACTCTACTCTACCTCTACTGTACTCACTTTACTCCACCTCTACTGTACTCCACTGTATTCTACCTCAACTGTACTCCACTCTACTCTATCTCTACTGTACTCCACTGTACTCTCTCTCTACTGTGATCCACTGTACTCTACCTCTACTGTGCTCCACTGTACTCTACCTCTACTGTACTCACTCTACTCCACCTCTAATATGCTCCACTGTACTCTACCTCTATTGTACTCCACTGTACTCTACCTCTACTGTACTTCACTGTACTCTACCTCTACTGTGCTCCACTGTAGTCTATCTCTACTGTACTCCACTGTACTCTATCTCTACTGTACTCCACTGTACTCTACTTCTAATGCACTACACTGTACTCTATCTCTACTGTACTCCACTGTACTCTATCTCCACTGTACTCAACTGTACTCTACGTCTACTGTACTCCACTGTACTCTATCTCTACTGTGCTCCACTGTACTCTACATCTACTGTACTCCACTGTACTCTACCTCTACTGTGCTCCACTGTACTCTACGTCTACTGTACTCCACTGTACTCTATCTCTAATGTGCTCCACTGTACTCTATCTCTACTGTACTCCACCCACTGTACTCTATCTCGACTGTACTCCACTCACTCTATCTCTACTGTACTTCACTGTACTCTACCTCTACTGTACTCCACTGTACTCTACCTACACTGTACTCCACTCTACTCTATCTCTACTGTACTCCACTGTACTCTATCTCTACTGTGATCCACTGTACTCTACCTCTACTGTGCTCGACTGTACTCTATCTCTACTGTGCTCCACTGTACTCTACCTCTACTGTACTCCACTGTACTCTATCTCTACTGTACTCCACTGTACTCTACGTCTAATGTACTAAACTTTACTCTATCTCTACTGTACTCCAATGTACTCTATCTCTACGGTATTCCACTGTACTCTCAGTCTACTGTACTCCACTGTACTCTATCTCTTCTGTGCTCCACTGTACTCTACCTCTACTGTACTCCACTGTACTCTACCTCTACTACACTCCACTGTACTCTATCTCTAATGTGCTCCATTGTACTCTATCTCTACTGTACTCCACCCACTGTACTCTATCTCTACTGTACTCAACTCACTCTATCTCTACTGTACTCCACTGTACTCTACATCTACTGTACTCCACTGTACTCTATCTCTACTGTGATCCACTGTACTCTATCTCTACTGTGATCCACTGTACTCTACCTCTACTGTGCTCGACTGTACTCTATCTCTACTGTGCTCCACTGTACTCTACCTCTACTGTACTCCACTGTACTCTATCTCTACTGTACTCCACTGTACTCTATCTCTACTGTGCTCCACTATACAATATCTCTACTGTGCTCCACTGTTCTCTACCTCTACTGTACTCCACTGTACTCTATCTCTACTGTGATCCACTGTACTCTACCTCTACTGTGCTCCACTGTAGTCTATCTCTATTGTGCTCCACCGTACTCTATCTCTACTGTACTCCACTGTACTCTACCTCTACTCTACTGTACTGTTCTCTACCTCTACTGTACTCTACTGTACTCCACCTCTACTGTGCTCCTCTGTACTCCACTGTACTCTACCTCTACTGTGCTCCACTGTACTTTATCTCTACTCTACTCCACTGTACTCTACCTCTACTGTGCTCCACTGTACTCTATCTCTACTGTACTCCACTGTACTCTACCTCTACTGTGCTCCACTGTACTCTACATCTACTGTGCTCTACTGTACTCTACTCTTCTGTACTCCACTGTACTCTACCTCTACTGTACTCCACTGTACTCTACCTCTACTGTGCTCCACTGTACTCTACCTCTACTGTGCTCCACTGTACTCGATCTCTACTGTACTCCACTGTGCTCTACCTCTACTGTACTACACTGTACTCTACCTCTACTGTGCTCCACTGTACTCTATCTCTAATTTACTCCACTGTACTCTACCTCTACTGTACTCCACTGTACTCTATCTCTACTGTGCTCCACTGCACTCTACCTCTACTGTCCTCTACTGTACTCTACTCTACTCTACTTTACTCCACTGTAATCTACCTCTACTGTGCTCCACTGTACTCTACCTCTACTGTGCTCCACTGTACTCTACCTCTACTGTGCTCCACTCTACTCTATCTCTACTGTACTCCACCCACTGTACTCTATCTCTACTGTACTCCACTGTACTCTACCTCAACTGTACTCCACTCTACTCTATCTCTACTGTACTCCACTGTACTCTATCTCTACTGTGATCCACTGTACTCTACCTCTACTGTGCTCGACTGTACTCTATCTCTACTGTGCTCCACTTTACTCTACCTCTACTGTACTCCACTGTACTCTATCTCTACTGTACTCCACTGTACTATATCTCTACTGTGCTCCACTGTACTCTATCTCTACTGTGATCCACTGTACTCTACCTCTACTGTACTCCACTGTACTCTATCTCTACTGTGATCCACTGTACTCTCCCTCTACTGTGATCCACTGTACTCTCCCTCTACTGTGCTCCACTGTACTCTACCTCTACTCTACTGTACTGTTCTCTACCTCTACTGTACTCCACTGTACTCTACCTCTACTCTACTGTACTGTTCTCTACCTCTACTGTACTCTACTGTACTCCACCTCTACTGTGCTCCACTGTAGTCTATCTCTATTGTGCTCCACCGTACTCTATCTCTACTGTACTCCACTGTACTCTACCTCTACTCTACTGTACTGTTCTCTACCTCTACTGTACTCTACTGTACTCTACCTCTACTGTGCTCCACTGTACTTTATCTCTACTCTACTGTACTCTACCTCTACTGTGCTCCACTGTACTCTATCTCTACTGTACTCCACTGTACTCTACCTCTACTGTGCTCCACTGTACTCTATCTCTACTCTACTCCACTGTACTCTACCTCTACTGTGCTCCACTGTACTCCACTGTACTCTACCTCTACTGTGCTCTACTGTACTCTATCTCTACTCTACTCCACTGTACTCTACCTCTACTGTGCTCCACTGTACTCTATCTCTACTGTACTCCACTGTACTCTACCTCTACTGTACTCTATCTTTACTGTACTCCACTGTACTCTACCTCTACTGTGCTCTACTGTACTCTACTCTACTGTACTCCACTGTACTCTACCTCTACTGTACTCCACTGTACTCTACCTCTACTGTGCTCCACTGTACTCTATCTCTACTGTACTCCACTGTACTCTACCTCTACTCTACTGTACTGTTCTCTACCTCTACTGTACTCTACTGTACTCTACCTCTACTGTGCTCCACTGTACTCCACTGTACTCTACCTCTACTGTGCTCCACTGTACTCTATCTCTACTCTACTCCACTGTACTCTACCTCTACTGTGCTCCACTGTACTCTATCTCTACTGTACTCCACTGTACTCTACCTCTACTGTACTCCACTGTACTCTATCTCTACTGTGCTCCACTGTACTCTACCTCTACTGTACTCTACTCTACTGTACTCCACTGTACTCTACCTCAACTGTGCTCCACTCTACTCTATCTCTACTGTACTCCACTTTACTTTATCTCAACTGTAGTCCACTGTACTCTACCTCCACTGTGCTCCACTGTACTCTACCTCTATTGTGCTCCACTTTACTCTACCTCTACTGTACTTCACTGTACTCTACCTCTACTGTGCTCCACTGTACTCTATCTCTACTGTACTCCACTGTACTCTATCTCTACTGTACTCCACTGTACTCTACGTCTAATGTACTAAACTTTACTCTATCTCTACTGTACTCCACTGTACTCTATCTCTACTGTATTCCACTGTACTCTCCGTCTACTGTGCTCCACTGTACTCTACCTCTACTGTACTCCACTGTACTCTACCTCTACTATACTCCACTGTACTCTATCTCTAATGTGCTCCACTGTACTCTATCTCTACTGTACTCCACTGTACTCTACATCTACTGTACTCCACTGTACTCTACCTCAACTGTACTCCACTCTACTCTATCTCTACTGTGATCCACTGTACTCTATCTTTACTGTGATCCACTGTACTCTACCTCTACTGTGCTCGACTGTACTCTATCTCTACTGTGCTCCACTGTACTCTACCTCTACTGTACTCCACTGTACTCTATCTCTACTGTACTCCACTGTACTCTATCTCTACTGTACTCCACTGTACTCTATCTCTACTGTGATCCACTGTACTCTACCTCTACTGTGCTCCACTGTAGTCTATCTCTATTGTGCTCCACCGTACTCTATCTCTACTGTACTCCACTGTACTCTACCTCTACTCTACTGTACTGTTCTCTACCTCTACTGTACTCTACTGTACTCCACCTCTACTGTGCTCCTCTGTACTCCACTGTACTCTACCTCTACTGTGCTCCACTGTACTCTACCTCTACTATACTCCAGTGTACTCTATCTCTAATGGGCTCCACTGTACTCTATCTCTACTGTACTCCACCCACTGTACTCTATCTCTTCTGTACTCCACTCACTCTATATCTACTGTACTCCACTGTACTCTACATCTACTGTACTCCACTGTACTCTACCTCAACTGTACTCCAATCTACTCTATCTCTACTCTACTCCACTGTACTCTATCTCTACTGTGATCCACTGTACTCTACCTCTACTGTGCTCCACTGTACTCTATCTCTACTCTACTCCACTCTACTCTATCTCTACTGTACGCCACTGTACTCTATCTCAACTGTAGTCCACTGTACTCTACCTCAACTGTACTCCACTCTACTCTATCTCTACTGTACTCCACTGTACTCTATCTCTACTGTGATCCACTGTACTCTACCTCTACTGTGCTCGACTGTACTCTATCTCTACAGTGCTCCAATGTACTTTACCTCTACTGTACTCCACTGTACTCTACCTCAACTGTACTCCACTCTACTCTATCTCTACTCTACTCCACTGTACTCTATCTCTACTGTGATCCACTGTACTCTACCTCTACTGTGCTCGACTGTACTCTATCTCTACTGTGCTCCACTGTACTCTTCCTCTACTGTACTTCACTGTACTCTATCTCTACTGTATTCCACTGTACTCTATCTCTACTGTGCTCCACTGTTCTCTACCTCTACTGTACTCCATTGTACTCTTTCTCTACTGTGATCCACTGTACTCTACCTCTACTGTGCTCCACTGTAGTCTATCTCTACTGTGCTCCACCGTACTCTATCTCTACTGTACTCCACTGTACTTTACCTCTACTCTACTGTACTGTTCTCTACCTCTACTGTACTCTACTGTACTCCACCTCTACTGTGCTCCTCTGTACTCCACTGTACTCTACCTCTACTGTGCTCCACTGTACTCTATCTCTACTCTACTCCACTGTACTCTACCTCTACTGTGCTCCACTGTACTCTATCTCTACTGTACTCCACTGTACTCTACCTCTACTGTGCTCCACTGTACTCTATCTCTACTCTACTCCACTCACTCTATCTCTACTGTACTCCACTGTACTCTACCTCTACTGTACTCCACTGTACTCTACCTCAACTGTACTCCACTCTACTCTATCTCTACTGTACTCCACTGTACTCTATCTCTACTGTGCTCCACTGTACTCTATCTCTACTGTACTCCACTGTACTCTATCTCTACTGTACTCCACTGTACTCTTTCTCTACTGTGCTCCACTGTACTATATCTCTACTGTGCTCCACTGTTCTCTACCTCTACTGTACTCCACTGTACTCTATCTCTACTGTGATCCACTGTACTCTCCCTCTACTGTGCTCCACTGTACTCTATCTCTACTGTGCTCCACTGTACTCTACCTCTACTGTGCTCTACTGTACTCTACTCTACTGTACTCCACTGTACTCTTCCTCTACTGTGCTCCACTGTACTCTACCTCTACTGTGCTCCACTGTACTCTACCTCTACTGTACTCCACTCTACTCTATCTCTACTGTACTCCACTGTACTCTATCTCTACTGTGATCCACTGTACTCTACCTCTACTGTGCTCCACTGTACTCTACCTCTACTGTACTCACTCTACTCCACCTCTACTGTACTCCACTGAACTCTACCTCAACTGTACTCCACTCTACTCTATCTCTACTCTACTCCACTGTACTCTATCTCTACTGTGATCCACTGTACTCTACCTCTACTGTGCTCCACTGTACTCTACTTCTACTGTACTCACTCTACTCCACCTCTAATGTGCTCCACTCTACTCTACCTCTATTGTACTCCACTGTACTCTACCTCTACTGTAATCCACTGTACTCTACCTCTACTGTGCTCCACTGTACTCTATCTCTACTGTGCTCCACTGTACTCTATCTCTACTGTGATCCACTGTACTCTAGCTCTACTGTGATCCACTGTACTCTAGCTCTACTGTGCTCCAGTGTACTCTATCTCTACTGTTATCCACTGTACTCTACCTCTACTGTGCTCTACTGTACTCCACTATACTCTATCTCTACTGTGCTCCACTGTAATCTACCTCTACTGTGCTCCACTGTACTCTACCTCTACTGTGCTCCACTGTACTCTACCTCTACTGTGCTCCACTCTACTCTATCTCTACTGTACTCCACTGTACTCTACCTCTACCGTACTCCACTGTACTCTATCTCTACTGTACTCCACTTCTACTGTGCTCCACTGTACTCCACTGTACTCTACCACTACTTTGCTCCACTGTACTATATCTCTATTGTGCTCCATTTTACTCTACCTCTACTGTGCTCTAATGTACTCTACTCTACTGTACTCCACTGTACTCTTCCTCTACTGTGCTCCACTGTACTCTACCTCTACTGTGCTCCACTGTACTCTACCTCTACTGTGCTCCACTCTACTCTATCTCTACTGTACTCCACTGTACTCTATCTCTACTGTGATCCACTGTACTCTACCTCTACTGTGTTCGACTGTACTCTAGCTCTACTGTGCTCCACTGTACTCTACCTCTACTGTACTCCACTGTACTCTATCTCTACTGTGCTCCACTGTACTCTACCTCTACTGTGCTCCACTGTAGTCTATCTCTACTGTGCTCCACTGTACTCTATCTCTACTGTACTCCACTGTACTCTACCTCTACTCTACTGTACTGTTCTCTACCTCTACTGTACTCTACTGTACTCCACCTCTACTGTGCTCCACTCTACTCCACTGTACTCTACCTCTACTTTGCTCCACTGTACTCTATCTCTACTCTACTCCACTGTACTCTACCTCTACTGTGCTCCACTGTACTCTATCTCTACTGTACTCCACTGTACTCTACCTCTACTGTACTCCACTGTACTCTATCTCTACTGTGCTCCACTGTACTCTACCTCTACTGTGCTCTACTGTACTCTACCTCTACTGTACTCCACTGTACTCTACCTCAACTGTACTCCACTCTACTCTATCTCTACTGTACTCCACTGTACTCTATCTCAACTGTAGTCCACTGTACTCTACCTCTACTGTGCTCCACTGTACTCTACCTCTATTGTGCTTCACTGTACTCTACCTCTACTGTACTTCACTGTACTCTACCTCTACTGTGCTCCACTGTACTCTATCTCTACTGTACTCCACTGTACTCTATCTCTACTGTACTCCACTGTACTCTCCGTCTAATGTACTACACTGTACTCTATCTCTACTGTACTCCACTGTACTCTATCTCTACTGTACTCCACTGTACTCTACGTCTACTGTACTCCACTGTACTCTATCTCTACTGTATTCCACTGTACTCTATCTCTACTGTGCTCCACTGTACTATATCCCTACTGTGCTCCACTGTTCTCTACCTCTACTGTACTCCATTGTACTCTTTCTCTACTGTGATCCACTGTACTCTACCTCTACTGTGCTCCACTGTAGTCTATCTCTACTGTGCTCCACCGTACTCTATCTCTACTGTACTCCACTGTACTTTACCTCTACTCTACTGTACTGTTCTCTACCTCTACTGTACTCTACTGTACTCCACCTCTACTTTGCTCCTCTGTACTCCACTGTACTCTACCTCTACTGTGCTCCACTGTACTCTATCTCTACTCTACTCCACTGTACTCTACCTCTACTGTGCTCCACTGTACTCTATCTCTACTGTACTCCACTGTACTCTACCTCTACTGTACTCTATCTCTACTGTGCTCCACTGTACTCTACCTCTACTGTGCTCTACTGTACTCCACTGTACTCTACCTCTACTGTACTCCACTGTACTCTACCTCTACTGTGCTCCACTGTACTCTACCTCTACTGTACTCCACTGTACTCTACCTCTACTGTACTCCACTGTACTCTACCTCTACTCTGCTCCACTGTACTCTATCTCTAATTTACTCCACTGTACTCTACCTCTACTGTACTCCACTGTACTCTATCTCTACTGTGCTCCACTGTACTCTACCTCTACTGTACTCCACTGTACTCTACCTCTACTGTACTCTATCTCTACTGTGCTCCACTGTACTCTACCTCTACTGTGCTCTACTGTACTCCACTGTACTCTACCTCTACTGTACTCCACTGTACTCTACCTCTACTGTGCTCCACTGTACTCTACCTCTACTGTACTCCACTGTACTCTACCTCTACTGTACTCCACTGTACTCTACCTCTACTCTGCTCCACTGTACTCTATCTCTAATTTACTCCACTGTACTCTACCTCTACTGTGCTCCACTGTACTCTACCTCTACTGTGCTCTACTGTACTCTACCTCTACTGTACTCCACTGTACTCTATCTCAACTGTAGTCCACTGTACTCTACCTCTACTGTGCTCCACTGTACTCTACCTCTATTGTGCTTCACTGTACTCTACCTCTACTGTACTTCACTGTACTCTACCTCTACTGTGCTCCACTGTACTCTATCTCTACTGTACTCCACTGTACTCTATCTCTACTGTACTCCACTGTACTCTCCGTCTAATGTACTACACTGTACTCTATCTCTACTGTACTCCACTGTAATCTCCGTCTAATGTACTACACTGTACTCTACGTCTACTGTACTCCACTGTACTCTATCTCTACTGTATTCCACTGTACTCTATCTCTACTGTGCTCCACTGTACTCTATCTCTACTGTATTCCACTGTACTCTACCTCTACTGTACTCCATTGTACTCTATCTCTACTGTATTCCACTGTACTTTACCTCTACTGTACTCCATTGTACTCTTTCTCTACTGTGATCCACTGTACTCTACCTCTACTATGCTCCACTGTAGTCTATCTCTACTGTGCTCCACCGTACTCTATCTCTACTGTACTCCACTGTACTTTACCTCTACTCTACTGTACTGTTCTCTACCTCTACTGTACTCTACTGTACTCCACCTCTACTTTGCTCCTCTGTACTCCACTGTACTCTACCTCTACTGTGCTCCACTGTACTCTATCTCTACTGTACTCCACTGTACTCTACCTCTACTGTACTCTATCTCTACTGTGCTCCACTGTACTCTACCTCTACTGTGCTCTACTGTACTCCACTGTACTCTACCTCTACTGTAATCCACTGTACTCTACCTCTACTGTGCTCCACTGTACTCTACCTCTACTGTACTCCACTGTACTCTACCTCTACTGTACTCCACTGTACTCTACCTCTAATCTGCTCCACTGTACTCTATCTCTAATTTACTCCACTGTACTCTACCTCTACTGTACTCCACTGTACTCTATCTCTACTGTGATCCACTGTTCTCTACCTCTACTGTACTCCAGTGTACTCTATCTCTACTGTTATCCACTGTACTCTACCTCTACTGTGCTCTACTGTACTCCACTATACTCTATCTCTACTGTGCTCCACTGTAATCTACCTCTACTGTGCTCCACTGTACTCTACCTCTACTGTGCTCCACTGTACTCTACCTCTACTGTGCTCCACTCTACTCTATCTCTACTGTACTCCACCGTACTCTACCTCTACCGTACTCCACTGTACTCTATCTCTACTGTACTCCACTTCTACTGTGCTCCACTGTACTCCACTGTACCCTACCACTACTTTGCTCCACTGTACTATATCTCTATTGTGCTCCATTTTACTCTACCTCTACTGTGCTCTAATGTACTCTACTCTACTGTACTCCACTGTACTCTTCCTCTACTGTGCTCCACTGTACTCTACCTCTACTGTGCTCCACTGTACTCTACCTCTACTGTGCTCCACTCTACTCTATCTCTACTGTACTCCACTGTACTCTATCTCTACTGTGATCCACTGTACTCTACCTCTACTGTGCTCCACTCTACTCTACCTCTACTGTACTCACTCTACTCCACCTCTACTGTACTCCACTGTATTCTACCTCAACTGTACTCCACTCTACTCTATCTCTACTGTACTCCACTGTACTCTATCTCTACTGTGATCCACTGTACTCTACCTCTATTGTGCTCCACTGTACTCTACCTCTACTGTACTCACTCTACTCCACCTCTAATGTGCTCCACTGTACTCTACCTCTATTGTACTCACTCTACTCCACCTCTAATGTGCTCCACTGTACTCTACCTCTATTGTACTCCACTGTACTCTACCTCTACTGTACTTCACTGTACTCTACCTCTACTGTGCTCCACTGTACTCTATCTCTACTGTACTCCACTGTACTCTATCTCTACTGTACTCCACTGTACTCTACGTCTAATGTACTACACTGTACTCTATCTCTACTGTGCTCCACTGTACTCTACCTCTACTGTACTCCACTGTACTCTACCTCTACTATACTCCACTGTACTCTATCTCTAATGTGCTCCACTGTACTCTATCTCTACTGTACTCCACCCACTGTACTCTATCTCTACTTTACTCCACTCACTCTATCTCTACTGTACTCCACTGTACTCTACCTCTACTGTACTCCACTGTATTCTACCTCAACTGTACTCCACTCTACTCTATCTCTACTGTACTCCACTGTACTCTATATCTACTGTGATCCACTGTACTCTACCTCTACTGTGCTCGACTGTACTCTATCTCTACTGTGCTCCACTGTACTCTATCTCTACTGTACTCCACTGTACTCTATCTCTACTGTACTCCACTTTACTCTATCTCTACTGTGCTCCACTGTACTATATCTCTACTGTGCTCCACTGTTCTCTACCTCTACTGTACTCCACTGTACTCTATCTCTACTGTGATCCACTGTACTCTCCCTCTACTGTGCTCCACTGTACTCTATCTCTACTGTGCTCCACTGTACTCTACCTCTACTGTGCTCTACTGTACTCTACTCTACTGTACTCCACTGTACTCTTCCTCTACTGTGCTCCACTGTACTCTACCTCTACTGTGCTCCACTGTACTCTACCTCTACTGTACTCCACTCTACTCTATCTCTACTGTACTCCACTGTACTCTATCTCTACTGTGATCCACTGTACTCTACCTCTACTGTGCTCCACTGTACTCTACCTCTACTGTACTCACTCTACTCCACCTCTACTGTACTCCACTGAACTCTACCTCAACTGTACTCCACTCTACTCTATCTCTACTCTACTCCACTGTACTCTATCTCTACTGTGATCCACTGTACTCTACCTCTACTGTGCTCCACTGTACTCTACTTCTACTGTACTCACTCTACTCCACCTCTAATGTGCTTCACTCTACTCTACCTCTATTGTACTCCACTGTACTCTACCTCTACTGTAATCCACTGTACTCTACCTCTACTGTGCTCCACTGTACTCTATCTCTACTGTGCTCCACTGTACTCTATCTGTACTGTACTCCACTGTACTCTATCTCTACTGTGATCCACTGTACTCTAGCTCTACTGTGCTCCACTGTACTCTACCTCTACTGTACTCCAATGTACTCTATCTCTACTGTGCTCCACTGTACTCTACCTCTACTGTACTCACTCTACTCCACCTCTAATATGCTCCACTGTACTCTACCTCTATTGTACTCCACTGTACTCTACCTCTACTGTACTTCACTGTACTCTACCTCTACTGTGCTCCACTGTAGTCTATCTCTACTGTACTCCACTGTACTCTATCTCTACTGTACTCCACTGTACTCTACTTCTAATGCACTACACTGTACTCTATCTCTACTGTACTCCACTGTACTCTATCTCCACTGTACTCAACTGTACTCTACGTCTACTGTACTCCACTGTACTCTATCTCTACTGTGCTCCACTGTACTCTACATCTACTGTACTCCACTGTACTCTACCTCTACTGTGCTCCACTGTACTCTACGTCTACTGTACTCCACTGTACTCTATCTCTAATGTGCTCCACTGTACTCTATCTCTACTGTACTCCACCCACTGTACTCTATCTCGACTGTACTCCACTCACTCTATCTCTACTGTACTTCACTGTACTCTACCTCTACTGTACTCCACTGTACTCTACCTACACTGTACTCCACTCTACTCTATCTCTACTGTACTCCACTGTACTCTATCTCTACTGTGATCCACTGTACTCTACCTCTACTGTGCTCGACTGTACTCTATCTCTACTGTGCTCCACTGTACTCTACCTCTACTGTACTCCACTGTACTCTATCTCTACTGTACTCCACTGTACTCTACGTCTAATGTACTAAACTTTACTCTATCTCTACTGTACTCCAATGTACTCTATCTCTACGGTATTCCACTGTACTCTCAGTCTACTGTACTCCACTGTACTCTATCTCTTCTGTGCTCCACTGTACTCTACCTCTACTGTACTCCACTGTACTCTACCTCTACTACACTCCACTGTACTCTATCTCTAATGTGCTCCATTGTACTCTATCTCTACTGTACTCCACCCACTGTACTCTATCTCTACTGTACTCAACTCACTCTATCTCTACTGTACTCCACTGTACTCTACATCTACTGTACTCCACTGTACTCTATCTCTACTGTGATCCACTGTACTCTATCTCTACTGTGATCCACTGTACTCTACCTCTACTGTGCTCGACTGTACTCTATCTCTACTGTGCTCCACTGTACTCTACCTCTACTGTACTCCACTGTACTCTATCTCTACTGTACTCCACTGTACTCTATCTCTACTGTGCTCCACTATACAATATCTCTACTGTGCTCCACTGTTCTCTACCTCTACTGTACTCCACTGTACTCTATCTCTACTGTGATCCACTGTACTCTACCTCTACTGTGCTCCACTGTAGTCTATCTCTATTGTGCTCCACCGTACTCTATCTCTACTGTACTCCACTGTACTCTACCTCTACTCTACTGTACTGTTCTCTACCTCTACTGTACTCTACTGTACTCCACCTCTACTGTGCTCCTCTGTACTCCACTGTACTCTACCTCTACTGTGCTCCACTGTACTTTATCTCTACTCTACTCCACTGTACTCTACCTCTACTGTGCTCCACTGTACTCTATCTCTACTGTACTCCACTGTACTCTACCTCTACTGTGCTCCACTGTACTCTACATCTACTGTGCTCTACTGTACTCTACTCTTCTGTACTCCACTGTACTCTACCTCTACTGTACTCCACTGTACTCTACCTCTACTGTGCTCCACTGTACTCTACCTCTACTGTGCTCCACTGTACTCGATCTCTACTGTACTCCACTGTGCTCTACCTCTACTGTACTACACTGTACTCTACCTCTACTGTGCTCCACTGTACTCTATCTCTAATTTACTCCACTGTACTCTACCTCTACTGTACTCCACTGTACTCTATCTCTACTGTGCTCCACTGCACTCTACCTCTACTGTCCTCTACTGTACTCTACTCTACTCTACTTTACTCCACTGTAATCTACCTCTACTGTGCTCCACTGTACTCTACCTCTACTGTGCTCCACTGTACTCTACCTCTACTGTGCTCCACTCTACTCTATCTCTACTGTACTCCACCCACTGTACTCTATCTCTACTGTACTCCACTGTACTCTACCTCAACTGTACTCCACTCTACTCTATCTCTACTGTACTCCACTGTACTCTATCTCTACTGTGATCCACTGTACTCTACCTCTACTGTGCTCGACTGTACTCTATCTCTACTGTGCTCCACTTTACTCTACCTCTACTGTACTCCACTGTACTCTATCTCTACTGTACTCCACTGTACTATATCTCTACTGTGCTCCACTGTACTCTATCTATACTGTACTCCACTGTACTCTATCTCTACTGTGATCCAATGTACTCTACCTCTACTGTGCTCGACTGTACTCTATCTCTACTGTGCTCCACATTACTCTACCTCTACTGTACTCCACTGTACTCTATCTCTACTGTACTCCACTGTACTATATCTCTACTGTGCTCCACTGTACTCTATCTCTACTGTGATCCACTGTACTCTACCTCTACTGTACTCCACTGTACTCTATCTCTACTGTGATCCACTGTACTCTCCCTCTACTGTGATCCACTGTACTCTCCCTCTACTGTGCTCCACTGTACTCTACCTCTACTCTACTGTACTGTTCTCTACCTCTACTGTACTCCACTGTACTCTACCTCTACTCTACTGTACTGTTCTCTACCTCTACTGTACTCTACTGTACTCCACCTCTACTGTGCTCCACTGTAGTCTATCTCTATTGTGCTCCACCGTACTCTATCTCTACTGTACTCCACTGTACTCTACCTCTACTCTACTGTACTGTTCTCTACCTCTACTGTACTCTACTGTACTCTACCTCTACTGTGCTCCACTGTACTTTATCTCTACTCTACTGTACTCTACCTCTACTGTGCTCCACTGTACTCTATCTCTACTGTACTCCACTGTACTCTACCTCTACTGTGCTCCACTGTACTCTATCTCTACTCTACTCCACTGTACTCTACCTCTACTGTGCTCCACTGTACTCCACTGTACTCTACCTCTACTGTGCTCCACTGTACTCTATCTCTACTCTACTCCACTGTACTCTACCTCTACTGTGCTCCACTGTACTCTATCTCTACTGTACTCCACTGTACTCTACCTCTACTGTACTCTATCTTTACTGTACTCCACTGTACTCTACCTCTACTGTGCTCTACTGTACTCTACTCTACTGTACTCCACTGTACTCTACCTCTACTGTACTCCACTGTACTCTACCTCTACTGTGCTCCACTGTACTCTATCTCTACTGTACTCCACTGTACTCTACCTCTACTCTACTGTACTGTTCTCTACCTCTACTGTACTCTACTGTACTCTACCTCTACTGTGCTCCATGGTACTACACTGTACTCTACCTCTACTGTGCTCCACTGTACTCTATCTCTACTCTACTCCACTGTACTCTACCTCTACTGTGCTCCACTGTACTCTATCTCTACTGTACTCCACTGTACTCTACCTCTACTGTACTCCACTGTACTCTATCTCTACTGTGCTCCACTGTACTCTACCTCTACTGTACTCTACTCTACTGTACTCCACTGTACTCTACCTCAACTGTGCTCCACTCTACTCTATCTCTACTGTACTCCACTTTACTTTATCTCAACTGTAGTCCACTGTACTCTACCTCCACTGTGCTCCACTGTACTCTACCTCTATTGTGCTCCACTTTACTCTACCTCTACTGTACTTCACTGTACTCTACCTCTACTGTGCTCCACTGTACTCAATCTCTACTGTACTCCACTGTACTCTATCTCTACTGTACTCCACTGTACTCTACGTCTAATGTACTAAACTTTACTCTATCTCTACTGTACTCCACTGTACTCTATCTCTACTGTATTCCACTGTACTCTCCGTCTACTGTGCTCCACTGTACTCTACCTCTACTGTACTCCACTGTACTCTACCTCTACTATACTCCACTGTACTCTATCTCTAATGTGCTCCACTGTACTCTATCTCTACTGTACTCCACCCACTGTACTCTATCTCTACTGTACTCAACTCACTCTATCTCTACTGTACTCCACTGTACTCTACATCTACTGTACTCCACTGTACTCTACCTCAACTGTACTCCACTCTACTCTATCTCTACTGTGATCCACTGTACTCTATCTTTACTGTGATCCACTGTACTCTACCTCTACTGTGCTCGACTGTACTCTATCTCTACTGTGCTCCACTGTACTCTACCTCTACTGTACTCCACTGTACTCTATCTCTACTGTACTCCACTGTACTCTATCTCTACTGTACTCCACTGTACTCTATCTCTACTGTGATCCACTGTACTCTACCTCTACTGTGCTCCACTGTAGTCTATCTCTATTGTGCTCCACCGTACTCTATCTCTACTGTACTCCACTGTACTCTACCTCTACTCTACTGTACTGTTCTCTACCTCTACTGTACTCTACTGTACTCCACCTCTACTGTGCTCCTCTGTACTCCACTGTACTCTACCTCTACTGTGCTCCACTGTACTCTACCTCTACTATACTCCAGTGTACTCTATCTCTAATGGGCTCCACTGTACTCTATCTCTACTGTACTCCACCCACTGTACTCTATCTCTTCTGTACTCCACTCACTCTATATCTACTGTACTCCACTGTACTCTACATCTACTGTACTCCACTGTACTCTACCTCAACTGTACTCCAATCTACTCTATCTCTACTCTACTCCACTGTACTCTATCTCTACTGTGATCCACTGTACTCTACCTCTACTGTGCTCCACTGTACTCTATCTCTACTCTACTCCACTCTACTCTATCTCTACTGTACGCCACTGTACTCTATCTCAACTGTAGTCCACTGTACTCTACCTCAACTGTACTCCACTCTACTCTATCTCTACTGTACTCCACTGTACTCTATCTCTACTGTGATCCACTGTACTCTACCTCTACTGTGCTCGACTGTACTCTATCTCTACAGTGCTCCAATGTACTTTACCTCTACTGTACTCCACTGTACTCTACCTCAACTGTACTCCACTCTACTCTATCTCTACTCTACTCCACTGTACTCTATCTCTACTGTGATCCACTGTACTCTACCTCTACTGTGCTCGACTGTACTCTATCTCTACTGTGCTCCACTGTACTCTTCCTCTACTGTACTTCACTGTACTCTATCTCTACTGTATTCCACTGTACTCTATCTCTACTGTGCTCCACTGTTCTCTACCTCTACTGTACTCCATTGTACTCTTTCTCTACTGTGATCCACTGTACTCTACCTCTACTGTGCTCCACTGTAGTCTATCTCTACTGTGCTCCACCGTACTCTATCTCTACTGTACTCCACTGTACTTTACCTCTACTCTACTGTACTGTTCTCTACCTCTACTGTACTCTACTGTACTCCACCTCTACTGTGCTCCTCTGTACTCCACTGTACTCTACCTCTACTGTGCTCCACTGTACTCTATCTCTACTCTACTCCACTGTACTCTACCTCTACTGTGCTCCACTGTACTCTATCTCTACTGTACTCCACTGTACTCTACCTCTACTGTGCTCCACTGTACTCTATCTCTACTCTACTCCACTCACTCTATCTCTACTGTACTCCACTGTACTCTACCTCTACTGTACTCCACTGTACTCTACCTCAACTGTACTCCACTCTACTCTATCTCTACTGTACTCCACTGTACTCTATCTCTACTGTGCTCCACTGTACTCTATCTCTACTGTACTCCACTGTACTCTATCTCTACTGTACTCCACTGTACTCTTTCTCTACTGTGCTCCACTGTACTATATCTCTACTGTGCTCCACTGTTCTCTACCTCTACTGTACTCCACTGTACTCTATCTCTACTGTGATCCACTGTACTCTCCCTCTACTGTGCTCCACTGTACTCTATCTCTACTGTGCTCCACTGTACTCTACCTCTACTGTGCTCTACTGTACTCTACTCTACTGTACTCCACTGTACTCTTCCTCTACTGTGCTCCACTGTACTCTACCTCTACTGTGCTCCACTGTACTCTACCTCTACTGTACTCCACTCTACTCTATCTCTACTGTACTCCACTGTACTCTATCTCTACTGTGATCCACTGTACTCTACCTCTACTGTGCTCCACTGTACTCTACCTCTACTGTACTCACTCTACTCCACCTCTACTGTACTCCACTGAACTCTACCTCAACTGTACTCCACTCTACTCTATCTCTACTCTACTCCACTGTGATCCACTGTACTCTACCTCTACTGTGCTCCACTGTACTCTACTTCTACTGTACTCACTCTACTCCACCTCTAATGTGCTCCACTCTACTCTACCTCTATTGTACTCCACTGTACTCTACCTCTACTGTAATCCACTGTACTCTACCTCTACTGTGCTCCACTGTACTCTATCTCTACTGTGCTCCACTGTACTCTATCTCTACTGTACTCCACTGTACTCTATCTCTACTGTGATCCACTGTACTCTAGCTCTACTGTGCTCCAGTGTACTCTATCTCTACTGTTATAAACTGTACTCTACCTCTACTGTGCTCTACTGTACTCCACTATACTCTATCTCTACTGTGCTCCACTGTAATCTACCTCTACTGTGCTCCACTGTACTCTACCTCTACTGTGCTCCACTGTACTCTACTGTGCTCCACTCTACTCTATCTCTACTGTACTCCACTGTACTCTACCTCTACCGTACTCCACTGTACTCTATCTCTACTGTACTCCACTTCTACTGTGCTCCACTGTACTCCACTGTACTCTACCACTACTTTGCTCCACTGTACTATATCTCTATTGTGCTCCATTTTACTCTACCTCTACTGTGCTCTAATGTACTCTACTCTACTGTACTCCACTGTACTCTTCCTCTACTGTGCTCCACTGTACTCTACCTCTACTGTGCTCCACTGTACTCTACCTCTACTGTGCTCCACTCTACTCTATCTCTACTGTACTCCACTGTACTCTATCTCTACTGTGATCCACTGTACTCTACCTCTACTGTGTTCGACTGTACTCTAGCTCTACTGTGCTCCACTGTACTCTACCTCTACTGTACTCCACTGTACTCTATCTCTACTGTGCTCCACTGTACTCTACCTCTACTGTGCTCCACTGTAGTCTATCTCTACTGTGCTCCACTGTACTCTATCTCTACTGTACTCCACTGTACTCTACCTCTACTCTACTGTACTGTTCTCTACCTCTACTGTACTCTACTGTACTCCACCTCTACTGTGCTCCACTCTACTCCACTGTACTCTACCTCTACTTTGCTCCACTGTACTCTATCTCTACTCTACTCCACTGTACTCTACCTCTACTGTGCTCCACTGTACTCTATCTCTACTGTACTCCACTGTACTCTACCTCTACTGTACTCCACTGTACTCTATCTCTACTGTGCTCCACTGTACTCTACCTCTACTGTGCTCTACTGTACTCTACCTCTACTGTACTCCACTGTACTCTACCTCAACTGTACTCCACTCTACTCTATCTCTACTGTACTCCACTGTACTCTATCTCAACTGTAGTCCACTGTACTCTACCTCTACTGTGCTCCACTGTACTCTACCTCTATTGTGCTTCACTGTACTCTACCTCTACTGTACTTCACTGTACTCTACCTCTACTGTGCTCCACTGTACTCTATCTCTACTGTACTCCACTGTACTCTATCTCTACTGTACTCCACTGTACTCTCCGTCTAATGTACTACACTGTACTCTATCTCTACTGTACTCCACTGTACTCTATCTCTACTGTACTCCACTGTACTCTACGTCTACTGTACTCCAATGTACTCTATCTCTACTGTATTCCACTGTACTCTATCTCTACTGTGCTCCACTGTACTATATCGCTACTGTGCTCCACTGTTCTCTACCTCTACTGTACTCCATTGTACTCTTTCTCTACTGTGATCCACTGTACTCTACCTCTACTGTGCTCCACTGTAGTCTATCTCTACTGTGCTCCACCGTACTCTATCTCTACTGTACTCCACTGTACTTTACCTCTACTCTACTGTACTGTTCTCTACCTCTACTGTACTCTACTGTACTCCACCTCTACTTTGCTCCTCTGTACTCCACTGTACTCTACCTCTACTGTGCTCCACTGTACTCTATCTCTACTCTACTCCACTGTACTCTACCTCTACTGTGCTCCACTGTACTCTATCTCTACTGTACTCCACTGTACTCTACCTCTACTGTACTCTATCTCTACTGTGCTCCACTGTACTCTACCTCTACTGTGCTCTACTGTACTCCACTGTACTCTACCTCTACTGTACTCCACTGTACTCTACCTCTACTGTGCTCCACTGTACTCTACCTCTACTGTACTCCACTGTACTCTACCTCTACTGTACTCCACTGTACTCTACCTCTACTCTGCTCCACTGTACTCTATCTCTAATTTACTCCACTGTACTCTACCTCTACTGTACTCCACTGTACTCTATCTCTACTGTGCTCCACTGTACTCTACCTCTACTGTACTCCACTGTACTCTACCTCTACTGTACTCTATCTCTACTGTGCTCCACTGTACTCTACCTCTACTGTGCTCTACTGTACTCCACTGTACTCTACCTCTACTGTACTCCACTGTACTCTACCTCTACTGTGCTCCACTGTACTCTACCTCTACTGTACTCCACTGTACTCTACCTCTACTGTACTCCACTGTACTCTACCTCTACTCTGCTCCACTGTACTCTATCTCTAATTTACTCCACTGTACTCTACCTCTACTGTGCTCCACTGTACTCTACCTCTACTGTGCTCTACTGTACTCTACCTCTACTGTACTCCACTGTACTCTATCTCAACTGTAGTCCACTGTACTCTACCTCTACTGTGCTCCACTGTACTCTACCTCTATTGTGCTTCACTGTACTCTACCTCTACTGTACTTCACTGTACTCTACCTCTACTGTGCTCCACTGTACTCTATCTCTACTGTACTCCACTGTACTCTATCTCTACTGTACTCCACTGTACTCTCCGTCTAATGTACTACACTGTACTCTATCTCTACTGTACTCCACTGTAATCTCCGTCTAATGTACTACACTGTACTCTACGTCTACTGTACTCCACTGTACTCTATCTCTACTGTATTCCACTGTACTCTATCTCTACTGTGCTCCACTGTACTCTATCTCTACTGTATTCCACTGTACTCTACCTCTACTGTACTCCATTGTACTCTATCTCTACTGTATTCCACTGTACTTTACCTCTACTGTACTCCATTGTACTCTTTCTCTACTGTGATCCACTGTACTCTACCTCTACTATGCTCCACTGTAGTCTATCTCTACTGTGCTCCACCGTACTCTATCTCTACTGTACTCCACTGTACTTTACCTCTACTCTACTGTACTGTTCTCTACCTCTACTGTACTCTACTGTACTCCACCTCTACTTTGCTCCTCTGTACTCCACTGTACTCTACCTCTACTGTGCTCCACTGTACTCTATCTCTACTGTACTCCACTGTACTCTACCTCTACTGTACTCTATCTCTACTGTGCTCCACTGTACTCTACCTCTACTGTGCTCTACTGTACTCCACTGTACTCTACCTCTACTGTAATCCACTGTACTCTACCTCTACTGTGCTCCACTGTACTCTACCTCTACTGTACTCCACTGTACTCTACCTCTACTGTACTCCACTGTACTCTACCTCTAATCTGCTCCACTGTACTCTATCTCTAATTTACTCCACTGTACTCTACCTCTACTGTACTCCACTGTACTCTATCTCTACTGTGATCCACTGTTCTCTACCTCTACTGTACTCCAGTGTACTCTATCTCTACTGTTATCCACTGTACTCTACCTCTACTGTGCTCTACTGTACTCCACTATACTCTATCTCTACTGTGCTCCACTGTAATCTACCTCTACTGTGCTCCACTGTACTCTACCTCTACTGTGCTCCACTGTACTCTACCTCTACTGTGCTCCACTCTACTCTATCTCTACTGTACTCCACTGTACTCTACCTCTACCGTACTCCACTGTACTCTATCTCTACTGTACTCCACTTCTACTGTGCTCCACTGTACTCCACTGTACCCTACCACTACTTTGCTCCACTGTACTATATCTCTATTGTGCTCCATTTTACTCTACCTCTACTGTGCTCTAATGTACTCTACTCTACTGTACTCCACTGTACTCTTCCTCTACTGTGCTCCACTGTACTCTACCTCTACTGTGCTCCACTGTACTCTACCTCTACTGTGCTCCACTCTACTCTATCTCTACTGTACTCCACTGTACTCTATCTCTACTGTGATCCACTGTACTCTACCTCTACTGTGCTCCACTCTACTCTACCTCTACTGTACTCACTCTACTCCACCTCTACTGTACTCCACTGTATTCTACCTCAACTGTACTCCACTCTACTCTATCTCTACTGTACTCCACTGTACTCTATCTCTACTGTGATCCACTGTACTCTACCTCTATTGTGCTCCACTGTACTCTACCTCTACTGTACTCACTCTACTCCACCTCTAATGTGCTCCACTGTACTCTACCTCTATTGTACTCACTCTACTCCACCTCTAATGTGCTCCACTGTACTCTACCTCTATTGTACTCCACTGTACTCTACCTCTACTGTACTTCACTGTACTCTACCTCTACTGTGCTCCACTGTACTCTATCTCTACTGTACTCCACTGTACTCTATCTCTACTGTACTCCACTGTACTCTACGTCTAATGTACTACACTGTACTCTATCTCTACTGTGCTCCACTGTACTCTACCTCTACTGTACTCCACTGTACTCTACCTCTACTATACTCCACTGTACTCTATCTCTAATGTGCTCCACTGTACTCTATCTCTACTGTACTCCACCCACTGTACTCTATCTCTACTTTACTCCACTCACTCTATCTCTACTGTACTCCACTGTACTCTACCTCTACTGTACTCCACTGTATTCTACCTCAACTGTACTCCACTCTACTCTATCTCTACTGTACTCCACTGTACTCTATATCTACTGTGATCCACTGTACTCTACCTCTACTGTGCTCGACTGTACTCTATCTCTACTGTGCTCCACTGTACTCTATCTCTACTGTACTCCACTGTACTCTATCTCTACTGTACTCCACTTTACTCTATCTCTACTGTGCTCCACTGTACTATATCTCTACTGTGCTCCACTGTTCTCTACCTCTACTGTACTCCACTGTACTCTATCTCTACTGTGATCCACTGTACTCTCCCTCTACTGTGCTCCACTGTACTCTATCTCTACTGTGCTCCACTGTACTCTACCTCTACTGTGCTCTACTGTACTCTACTCTACTGTACTCCACTGTACTCTTCCTCTACTGTGCTCCACTGTACTCTACCTCTACTGTGCTCCACTGTACTCTACCTCTACTGTACTCCACTCTACTCTATCTCTACTGTACTCCACTGTACTCTATCTCTACTGTGATCCACTGTACTCTACCTCTACTGTGCTCCACTGTACTCTACCTCTACTGTACTCACTCTACTCCACCTCTACTGTACTCCACTGAACTCTACCTCAACTGTACTCCACTCTACTCTATCTCTACTCTACTCCACTGTACTCTATCTCTACTGTGATCCACTGTACTCTACCTCTACTGTGCTCCACTGTACTCTACTTCTACTGTACTCACTCTACTCCACCTCTAATGTGCTTCACTCTACTCTACCTCTATTGTACTCCACTGTACTCTACCTCTACTGTAATCCACTGTACTCTACCTCTACTGTGCTCCACTGTACTCTATCTCTACTGTGCTCCACTGTACTCTATCTCTACTGTACTCCACTGTACTCTATCTCTACTGTGATCCACTGTACTCTAGCTCTACTGTGCTCCACTGTACTCTACCTCTACTGTACTCCACTGTACTCTATCTCTACTGTGCTCCACTGTACTCTATCTCTACTGTACTCCACTGTACTCTATCTCTACTGTGCTCCACTGTACTCTATCTCTACTGTGCTCCACTGTACTCTATTTCTACTGTGCTCCACTTTTCTCTACCTTTACTGTACTCCACTGTACTCTATATCTACTCTGATCCACTGTACTCTACCTCTACTGTGCTCCACTGTAGTCTATCTCTATTGTGCTCCACTGTACTCTATCTCTACTGTACTCCACTGTACTCTACCTCTACTCTACTGTACTGTTCTCTACCTCTACTGTACTCTACTATACTCCACCTCTACTGTGCTCCACTCTACTCCACTGTACTCTACCTCTACTGTGCTCCACTGTACTCTATCTCTACTCTACTCCACTGTACTCTACCTCTACTGTGCTCCACTGTACTCTATCTCTACTGTACTCCACTGTACTCTACCTCTACTGTACTCCACTGTACTCTATCTCTACTGTGCTCCACTGTACTCTACCTCTACTGTGCTCTACTGTACTCTACCTCTACTCTACTCCACTGTACTCTACCTCAACTGTACTCCACTCTACTCTATCTCTACTGTACTCCACTGTACTCTATCTCAACTGTAGTCCACTGTACTCTACCTCTACTGTGCTCCACTGTACTCTACCTCTATTGTGCTTCACTGTACTCTACCTCTACTGTACTTCACTGTACTCTACCTCTACTGTGCTCCACTGTACTCTATCTCTACTGTACTCCACTGTACTCTATCTCTACTGTACTCCACTGTACTCTCCGTCTAATGTACTACACTGTACTCTATCTCTACTGTACTCCACTGTACTCTATCTCTACTGTACTCCACTGTACTCTACGTCTACTGTACTCCACTGTACTCTATCTCTACTGTATTCCACTGTACTCTATCTCTACTGTGCTCCACTGTACTATATCCCTACTGTGCTCCACTGTTCTCTACCTCTACTGTACTCCATTGTACTCTTTCTCTACTGTGATCCACTGTACTCTACCTCTACTGTGCTCCACTGTAGTCTATCTCTACTGTGCTCCACTGTACTCTATCTCTACTGTACTCCACTGTACTTTACCTCTACTCTACTGTACTGTTCTCTACCTCTACTCTACTCTACTGTACTCCACCTCTACTTTGCTCCTCTGTACTCCAGTGTACTCTACCTCTACTGTGCTCCACTGTACTCTATCTCTACTCTACTCCACTGTACTCTACCTCTACTGTGCTCCACTGTACTCTATCTCTACTGTACTCCACTGTACTCTACCTCTACTGTACTCTATCTCTACTGTGCTCCACTGTACTCTACCTCTACTGTGCTCTACTGTACTCCACTGTACTCTACCTCTACTGTACTCCTCTGTACTCTACCTCTACTGTGCTCCACTGTACTCTACCTCTACTGTACTCCACTGTACTCTACCTCTACTGTACTCCACTGTACTCTACCTCTACTGTGCTCCACTGTACTCTATCTCTAATCTACTCCACTGTACTCTACCTCTACTGTACTCCACTGTACTCTATCTCTACTGTGATCCACTGTTCTCTACCTCTACTGTACTCCAGTGTACTCTATCTCTACTGTTATCCACTGTACTCTCTCTCTACTGTGCTCCACTGTAATCTACCTCTACTGTGCTCCACTGTACTCTACCTCTACTGTGCTCCACTGTACTCTACCTCTACTGTGCTCCACTCTACTCTATCTCTACTGTACTCCACTGTACTCTACCTCTACCGTACTCCACTGTACTCTATCTCTACTGTACTCCACTTCTACTGTGCTCCACTGTACTCCACTGTACTCTACCACTAGTGTGCTCCACTGTACTATATCTCTATTGTGCTCCATTTTACTCTACCTCTACTGTGCTCTAATGTACTCTACTCTACTGTACTCCACTGTACTCTTCCTCTACTGTGCTCCACTGTACTCTACCTCTACTTTGCTCCACTGTACTCTACCTCTACTGTACTCCACTCTACTCTATCTCTACTGTACTCCACTGTACTCTATCTCTACTGTGATCCACTGTACTCTACCTCTACTGTGCTCCACTCTACTCTACCTCTACTGTACTCACTCTACTCCACCTCTACTGTACTCCACTGTATTCTACCTCAACTGTACTCAGCTCTACTCTATCTCTACTGTACTCCACTGTACTCTATCTCTACTGTGATCCATTGTACCCTACCTCTATTGTGCTCCACTCTACTCTACCTCTACTGTACTCACTCTACTCCACCTCTAATGTGCTCCACTGTACTCTACCTCTATTGTACTCCACTGTACTCTACCTCTACTGTACTTCACTGTACTCTACCTCTACTGTGCTCCACTGTACTCTATCTCTACTGTACTCCACTGTACTCTACGTCTAATGTACTACACTGTACTCTATCTCTACTGTACTCCACTGTACTCTATCTCTACTGTACTCCACTGTACTCTACGTCTACTGTACTCCACTGTACTCTATCTCTACTGTGCTACACTGTACTCTACCTCTACTGTACTCCACTGTACTCTACCTCTACTATACTCCACTGTACTCTATCTCTAATGTGCTCCACTGTACTCTATCTCTACTGTACTCCACCCACTGTACTCTACCTCTACTATACTCCACTCACTCTATCTCTACTGTACTCCACTGTACTCTACCTCTACTGTACTCCACTGTACTCTATCTCTACTGTCATCCACTCTACTCTATCTCTACTGTACTCCACTGTACTCTATCTCTACTGTGATCCACTGTACTCTACCTCTACTGTGCTCGACTGTACTCTATCTCTACTGTGCTCCACTGTACTCTACCTCTACTGTACTCCACTGTACTCTAACTCTACTGTACTCCACTGTACTCTATCTCTACTGTGCTCCACTGTACTATATCTCTACTGTGCTCCACTGTTCTCTACCTCTACTGTACTCCACTGTACTCTATCTCTACTGTGATCCACTGTACTCTCCCTCTACTGTGCTCCACTGTACTCTATCTCTACTGTGCTCCACTGTACTCTACCTCTACTGTGCTCTACTGTACTCTACTCTACTGTACTCCACTGTACTCTTCCTCTACTCTGCTCCACTGTACTCTACCTCTACTGTGCTCCACTGTACTCTACCTCTACTGTACTCCACTCTACTCTATATCTACTGTACTCCACTGTACTCTATCTCTACTGTGATCCACTGTACTCTACCTCTACTGTGCTCCACTGTACTCTACCTCTACTGTACTCACTCTACTCCACCTCTACTGTACTCCACTGAACTCTACCTCAACTGTACTCCACTCTACTCTATCTCTACTCTACTGTACTCTATCTCTACTGTGCTCCACTGTACTCTACCTCTACTGTACTCCACTGTACTCTATCTCTACTGTGCTCCACTGTACTCTACCTCTACTGTGATCTCCTGTACTCTACTCTACTATACTCCACTGTACTCTACCTCAACTGTACTCCACTCTACTCTATCTCTACTGTACTCCACTGTACTCTATCTCAACTGTAGTCCACTGTACTCTACCTCTACTGTGCTCCACTGTACTCTACCTCTATTGTGCTCTACTGTACTCTACCTCTACTGTACTTCACTGTACTCTACCTCTACTGTGCTCCACTGTACTCTATCTCTACTGTACTCCACTGTACTCTATCTCTACTCTACTCCACTGTACTCTACGTCTAATGTACTACACTGTACTCTATCTCTACTGTACTCCACTGTACTCTATCTCTACTGTACTCCACTGTACTCTACGTCTACTGTACGCCACTGTACTCTATCTCTACTGTGCTCCACTGTACTCTACCTCTACTGTACTCCACTGTACTCTACCTCTACTATACTCCAGTGTACTCTATCTCTAATGTGCTCCACTGTACTCTATCTCTACTGTACTCCACTGTACTCTACATATACTGTACTCCACTGTACTCTACCTCAACTGTACTCCACTCTACTCTATCTCTACTGTACTCCACTGTACTCTACATATACTGTACTCCACTGTACTCTACCTCAACTGTACTCCACTCTACTCTATCTCTACTGTACTCCACTGTACTCTATCTCTACTGTGATCCACTGTACTCTACCTCTACTGTGCTCCACTGTACTCTATCTCTACTGTACTCCACTCTACTCTATCTCTACTGTACTCCACTGTACTCTATCTCAACTGTAGTCCACTGTACTCTACCTCAACTGTACTCCACTCTACTCTATCTCTACTTTACTCCACTGTACTCTATCTCTACTGTGATCCACTGTACTCTACCTCTACTGTGCTCCACTGTACTCTATCTCTACTCTACTCCACTGTACTCTACCTCTACTGTGCTCCACTGTACTCTATCTCTACTGTACTCCACTGTACTCTGCCTCTACTGTACTCTATCTCTACTGTGCTCCACTGTACTCTACCTCTACTGTGCTCTACTGTACTCCACTGTACTCTACCTCTACTGTACTCCACTGTACTCTACCTCTACTGTGCTCCACTGTACTCTACCTCTACTGTACTCCACTGTACTCTACCTCTACTGTACTCCACTGTACTCTACCTCTACTGTGCTCCACTGTACTCTATCTCTAATTTACTCCACTGTACTCTACCTCTACTGTACTCCACTGTACTCTATCTCTACTGTGATCCACTGTTCTCTACCTCTACTGTACTCCAGTGTACTCTATCTCTACTGTTATCCACTGTACTCTACCTCTACTGTGCTCTACTGTACTCCACTATACTCTATCTCTACTGTTCTCCACTGTAATCTACCTCTACTGTGCTCCATTGTACTCTACCTCTACTGTGCTCCACTGTACTCTACCTCTACTGTGCTCCACTCTACTCTATCTCTACTGTACTCCACTGTACTCTTTCTCTACTGTACTCCACTTCTACTGTGCTCCACTGTACTCCACTGTACTCTACCACTAGTGTGCTCCACTGTACTATATCTCTATTGTGCTCCATTTTACTCTACCTCTACTGTGCTCTAATGTACTCTACTCTACTGTACTCCACTGTACTCTTCCTCTACTGTGCTCCACTGTACTCTACCTCTACTGTGCTCCACTGTACTCTACCTCTACTGTACTCCACTCTACTCTATCTCTACTGTACTCCACTGTACTCTATCTCTACTGTACTCCACTGTGCTCTACGTCTACTGTACTCCACTGTACTCTATCTCTACTGTATTCCACTGTACTCTATCTCTACTGTGCTCCACTGTACTATATCCCTACTGTGCTCCACTGTTCTCTACCTCTACTGTACTCCATTGTACTCTTTCTCTACTGTGATCCACTGTACTCTACCTCTACTGTGCTCCACTGTAGTCTATCTCTACTGTGCTCCACCGTACCCTATCTCTACTGTACTCCACTGTACTTTACCTCTACTCTACTGTACTGTTTTCTACCTCTACTGTACTCTACTGTACTCCACCTCTACTTTGCTCCTCTGTACTCCACTGTACTCTACCTCTACTGTGCTCCACTGTACTCTATCTCTACTCTACTCCACTGTACTCTACCTCTACTGTGCTCCACTGTAATCTATCTCTACTGTACTCCACTGTACTCTACCTCTACTGTACTCTATCTCTACTGTGCTCCACTGTACTCTACCTCTACTGTGCTCTACTGTACTCCACTGTACTCTACCTCTACTGTACTCCACTGTACTCTACCTCTACTGTGCTCCACTGTACTCTACCTCTACTGTACTCCACTGTACTCTACCTCTACTGTACTCCACTGTACTCTACCTCTACTCTGCTCCACTGTACTCTATCTCTAATTTACTCCACTGTACTCTACCTCTACTGTACTCCACTGTACTCTATCTCTACTGTGCTCCACTGTACTCTACCTCTACTGTGCTCTACTGTACTCTACCTCTACTGTACTCCACTGTACTCTACCTCAACTGTACTCCACTCTACTCTATCTCTACTGTACTCCACTGTACTCTATCTCAACTGTAGTCCACTGTACTCTACCTCTACTGTGCTCCACTGTACTCTACCTCTATTGTGCTTCACTGTACTCTACCTCTACTGTACTTCACTGTACTCTACCTCTACTGTGCTCCACTGTACTCAATCTCTACTGTACTCCACTGTACTCTATCTCTACTGTATTCCACTGTACTCTATCTCTACTGTGCTCCACTGTACTATATCCCTACTGTGCTCCACTGTTCTCTACCTCCACTGTACTCCATTGTACTCTTTCTCTACTGTGATCCACTGTACTCTACCTCTACTGTGCTCCACTGTAGTCTATCTCTACTGTGCTCCACCGTACTCTATCTCTACTGTACTCCACTGTACTTTACCTCTACTCTACTGTACTGTTCTCTACCTCTACTGTACTCTACTGTACTCCACCTCTACTTTGCTCCTCTGTACTCCACTGTACTCTACCTCTACTGTGCTCCACTGTACTCTATCTCTACTCTACTCCACTGTACTCTACCTCTACTGTGCTCCACTGTACTCTATCTCTACTGTACTCCACTGTACTCTACCTCTACTGTACTCTATCTCTACTGTGCTCCACTGTACTCTACCTCTACTGTGCTCTACTGTACTCCACTGTACTCTACCTCTACTGTGCTCCACTGTACTCTACCTCTACTGTACTCCACTGTACTCTACCTCTACTGTACTCCACTGTACTCTACCTCTACTCTGCTCCACTGTACTCTATCTCTAATTTACTCCACTGTACTCTACCTCTACTGTACTCCACTGTACTCTATCTCTACTGTGATCCACTGTTCTCTATCTCTACTGTTATCCACTGTACTCTACCTCTACTGTGCTCTACTGTACTCCACTATACTCTATCTCTACTGTGCTCCACTGTAATCTACCTCTACTGTGCTCCACTGTACTCTACCTCTACTGTGCTCCACTGTACTCTACCTCTACTGTGCTCCACTCTACTCTATCTCTACTGTACTCCACTGTACTCTACCTCTACCGTACTCCACTGTACTCTATCTCTACTGTACTCCACTTCTACTGTGCTCCACTGTACTCCACTGTACTCTACCACTACTTTGCTCCACTGTACTATATCTCTATTGTGCTCGTTTTTTTACTCTACCTCTACTGTGCTCTAATGTACTCTACTCTACTCCACTGTACTCTTCCTCTACTGTGCTCCACTGTACTCTACCTCTACTGTGCTCCACTGTACTCTACCTCTACTGTGCTCCACTCTACTCTATCTCTACTGTACTCCACTGTACTCTATCTCTACTGTGATCCACTGTACTCTACCTCTACTGTGCTCCACTCTACTCTACCTCTACTGTACTCACTCTACTCCACCTCTACTGTACTCCACTGTATTCTACCTCAACTGTACTCCACTCTACTCTATCTCTACTGTACTCCACTGTACTCTATCTCTACTGTGATCCACCGTACTCTACCTCTATTGTGCTCCACTGTACTCTACCTCTACTGTACTCACTCTACTCCACCAATAATGTGCTCAACTGTACTCTACCTCTATTGTACTCCACTGTACTCTACCTCTACTGTACTTCACTGTACTCTACCTGTACTGTGCTCCACTGTACTCTATCTCTACTGTACTCCACTGTACTCTATCTCTACTGTACTCCACTGTACTCTACGTCTAATGTACTACACTGTACTCTATCTCTACTGTACTCCACTGTACTCTATCTCTACTGTACTCCACTGTACTCTACGTCTACTGTACTCTACTGTACTCTATCTCTACTGTGCTCCACTGTACTCTACCTCTACTGTACTCCACTGTACTCTACCTCTACTATACTCCACTGTACTCTATCTCTAATGTGCTCCACTGTACTCTATCTCTACTGTACTCCACCCACTGTACTCTATCTCTACTTTACTCCACTCACTCTATCTCTACTGTACTCCACTGTACTCTACCTCTACTGTACTCCACTGTACTCTACCTCAACTGTACTCCACTCTACTCTATCTCTACTGTACTCCACTGTACTCTATCTCTACTGTGATCCACTGTACTCTACCTCTACTGTGCTCGACTGTACTCTATCTCTACTGTGCTCCACTGTACTCTATCTCTACTGTACTCCGCTGTACTCTATCTCTACTGTACTCCACTGTACTCTATCTCTACTTTGCTCCACTTTACTATATCTCTACTGTGCTCCACTGTTCTCTACCTCTACTGTACTCCACTGTACTATCCGTCTAATGTACTACACTGTACTCTATCTCTACTGTACTCCACTGTACTCTCTGTCTAATGTACTACACTGTACTCTACGTCTACTGTACTCCACTGTACTCTATCTCTACTGTATTCCACTGTACTCTATCTCTACTGTGCTCCACTGTACTCTATCTCTACTGTATTCCATTGTACTCTACCTCTACTGTACTCCATTGTACTCTTTCTCTACTGTGATCCACTGTACTCTACCTCTACTATGCTCCACTGTAGTCTATCTCTACTGTGCTCCACCGTACTCTATCTCTACTGTACTCCACTGTACTTTACCTCTACTCTACTGTACTGTTCTCTACCTCTACTGTACTCTACTGTACTCCACCTCTACTTTGCTCCTCTGTACTCCACTGTACTCTACCTCTACTGTGCTCCACTGTACTCTATCTCTACTCTACTCCACTGTACTCTACCTCTACTGTGCTCCACTGTACTCTATCTCTACTGTACTCCACTGTACTCTACCTCTACTGTACTTTATCTCTACTGTGCTCCACTGTACTCTACCTCTACTGTGCTCTACTGTACTCCACTGTACTCTACCTCTACTGTACTCCACTGTACTCTACCTCTACTGTGCTCCACTGTACTCTACCTCTACTGTACTCCACTGTACTCTACCTCTACTGTACTCCACTGTACTCTACCTCTACTCTGCTCCACTGTACTCTATCTCTAATTTACTCCACTGTACTCTACCTCTACTGTACTCCACTGTACTCTATCTCTACTGTGATCCACTGTTCTCTACCTCTACTGTACTCCAGTGTACTCTATCTCTACTGTTATCCACTGTACTCTACCTCTACTGTGCTCTACTGTACTCCACTATACTCTATCTCTACTGTGCTCCACTGTAATCTACCTCTACTGTGCTCCACTGTACTCTACCTCTACTGTGCTCCACTGTACTCTACCTCTACTGTGCTCCACTCTACTCTATCTCTACTGTACTCCACTGTACTCTACCTCTACCGTACTCCACTGTACTCTATCTCTACTGTACTCCACTTCTACTGTGCTCCACTGTACTCCACTGTACCCTACCACTACTTTGCTCCACTGTACTATATCTCTATTGTGCTCCATTTTACTCTACCTCTACTGTGCTCTAATGTACTCTACTCTACTGTACTCCACTGTACTCTTCCTCTACTGTGCTCCACTGTACTCTACCTCTACTGTGCTCCACTGTACTCTACCTCTACTGTGCTCCACTCTACTCTATCTCTACTGTACTCCACTGTACTCTATCTCTACTGTGATCCACTGTACTCTACCTCTACTGTGCTCCACTCTACTCTACCTCTACTGTACTCACTCTACTCCACCTCTACTGTACTCCACTGTATTCTACCTCAACTGTACTCCACTCTACTCTATCTCTACTGTACTCCACTGTACTCTATCTCTACTGTGATCCACTGTACTCTACCTCTATTGTGCTCCACTGTACTCTACCTCTACTGTACTCACTCTACTCCACCTCTAATGTGCTCCACTGTACTCTACCTCTATTGTACTCACTCTACTCCACCTCTAATGTGCTCCACTGTACTCTACCTCTATTGTACTCCACTGTACTCTACCTCTACTGTACTTCACTGTACTCTACCTCTACTGTGCTCCACTGTACTCTATCTCTACTGTACTCCACTGTACTCTATCTCTACTGTACTCCACTGTACTCTGTCTAATGTACTACACTGTACTCTGTCTCTACTGTACTCCACTGTACTCTATCTCTACTGTACTCCACTGTACTCTACGTCTACTGTACTCCACTGTACTCTATCTCTACTGTGCTCCACTGTACTCTACCTCTACTGTACTCCACTGTACTCTACCTCTACTATACTACACTGTACTCTATCTCTAATGTGCTCCACTGTACTCTGTCTCTACTGTACTCCACCCACTGTACTCTATCTCTACTTTACTCCACTCACTCTATCTCTACTGTACTCCACTGTACTCTACCTCTACTGTACTCCACTGTATTCTACCTCAACTGTACTCCACTCTACTCTATCTCTACTGTACTCCACTGTACTCTATATCTACTGTGATCCACTGTACTCTACCTCTACTGTGCTCGACTGTACTCTATCTCTACTGTGCTCCACTGTAATCTATCTCTACTGTACTCCACTGTACTCTGACTCTACTGTACTCCACTTTACTCTATCTCTACTGTACTCCACTGTACTCTATCTCTACTGTGATCCACTGTACTCTACCTCTACTGTGCTCCACTGTACTCTATCTCTACTGTACTCCACTGTACTCTGACTCTACTGTACTCCACTGTACTCTACCTCTACTGTGCTCCACTGTACTCTATCTCTACTGTACTCCACTGTACTCTACCTCTACTGTACTCTATCTCTACTGTGCTCCACTGTACTCTACCTCTACTGTGCTCTACTGTACTCCACTGTACTCTACCTCTACTGTACTCCACTGTACTCTACCTCTACTGTACTCCACTGTACTCTACCTCTACTGTGCTCCACTGTACTCTACCTCTACTGTACTCCACTGTACTCTACCTCTACTGTACTCCACTGTACTCTACCTCTACTGTGCTCCACTGTACTCTATCTCTACTGTGATCCACTGTACTCTACCTCTACTGTACTCCACTGTACTCTATTTCTACTGTACTCCACTGTACTCTACGTCTACTGTACTCCACTGTACTCTATCTCTACTGTGCTCCACTGTACTCTACCTCTACTGTACTCCACTGTACTCTACCTCTACTATACTCCACTGTACTCTATCTCTAATGTGCTCCACTGTACTCTATCTCTACTGTACTCCACCCACTGTACTCTATCTCTACTTTACTCCACTCACTCTATCTCTACTGTACTCCACTGTACTCTACCTCTACTGTACTCCACTGTACTCTACCTCAACTGTACTCCACTCTACTCTATCTCTACTGTACTCCACTGTACTCTATCTCTACTGTGATCCACTGTACTCTACCTCTACTGTGCTCGACTGTACTCTATCTCTACTGTGCTCCACTGTACTCTATCTCTACTGTACTCCGCTGTACTCTATCTCTACTGTACTCCACTGTACTCTATCTCTACTTTGCTCCACTGTACTATATCTCTACTGTGCTCCACTGTTCTCTACCTCTACTGTACTCCACTGTACTCTCCGTCTAATGTACTACACTGTACTCTATCTCTACTGTACTCCACTGTACTCTCCGTCTAATGTACTACACTGTACTCTACGTCTACTGTACTCCACTGTACTCTATCTCTACTGTATTCCACTGTACTCTATCTCTACTGTGCTCCACTGTACTCTATCTCTACTGTATTCCACTGTACTCTACCTCTACTGTACTCCATTGTACTCTTTCTCTACTGTGATCCACTGTACTCTACCTCTACTATGCTCCACTGTAGTCTATCTCTACTGTGCTCCACCGTACTCTATCTCTACTGTACTCCACTGTACTTTACCTCTACTCTACTGTACTGTTCTCTACCTCTACTGTACTCTACTGTACTCCACCTCTACTTTGCTCCTCTGTACTCCACTGTACTCTACCTCTACTGTGCTCCACTGTACTCTATCTCTACTCTACTCCACTGTACTCTACCTCTACTGTGCTCCACTGTACTCTATCTCTACTGTACTCCACTGTACTCTACCTCTACTGTACTTTATCTCTACTGTGCTCCACTGTACTCTACCTCTACTGTGCTCTACTGTACTCCACTGTACTCTACCTCTACTGTACTCCACTGTACTCTACCTCTACTGTGCTCCACTGTACTCTACCTCTACTGTACTTCACTGTACTCTACCTCTACTGTACTCCACTGTACTCTACCTCTACTCTGCTCCACTGTACTCTATCTCTAATTTACTCCACTCTACTCTACCTCTACTGTACTCCACTGTACTCTATCTCTACTGTGATCCACTGTACTCTACCTCTACTGTGCTCTACTGTACTCCACTATACTCTATCTCTACTGTGCTCCACTGTAATCTACCTCTACTGTGCTCCACTGTACTCTACCTCTACTGTGCTCCACTGTACTCTACCTCTACTGTGCTCCACTCTACTCTATCTCTACTGTACTCCACTGTACTCTACCTCTACCGTACTCCACTGTACTCTATCTCTACTGTACTCCACTTCTACTGTGCTCCACTGTACTCCACTGTACCCTACCACTACTTTGCTCCACTGTACTATATCTCTATTGTGCTCCATTTTACTCTACCTCTACTGTGCTCTAATGTACTCTACTCTACTGTACTCCACTGTACTCTTCCTCTACTGTGCTCCACTGTACTCTACCTCTACTGTGCTCCACTGTACTCTACCTCTACTGTGCTCCACTCTACTCTATCTCTACTGTACTCCACTGTACTCTATCTCTACTGTGATCCACTGTACTCTACCTCTACTGTGCTCGACTGTACTCTATCTCTACTGTGCTCCACTGTACTCTATCTCTACTGTACTCCGCTGTACTCTATCTCTACTGTACTCCACTGTACTCTATCTCTACTTTGCTCCACTTTACTATATCTCTACTGTGCTCCACTGTTCTCTACCTCTACTGTACTCCACTGTACTATCCGTCTAATGTACTACACTGTACTCTATCTCTACTGTACTCCACTGTACTCTCCGTCTAATGTACTACACTGTACTCTACGTCTACTGTACTCCACTGTACTCTATCTCTACTGTATTCCACTGTACTCTATCTCTACTGTGCTCCACTGTACTCTATCTCTACTGTATTCCATTGTACTCTACCTCTACTGTACTCCATTGTACTCTTTCTCTACTGTGATCCACTGTACTCTACCTCTACTATGCTCCACTGTAGTCTATCTCTACTGTGCTCCACCGTACTCTATCTCTACTGTACTCCACTGTACTTTACCTCTACTCTACTGTACTGTTCTCTACCTCTACTGTACTCTACTGTACTCCACCTCTACTTTGCTCCTCTGTACTCCACTGTACTCTACCTCTACTGTGCTCCACTGTACTCTATCTCTACTCTACTCCACTGTACTCTACCTCTACTGTGCTCCACTGTACTCTATCTCTACTGTACTCCACTGTACTCTACCTCTACTGTACTTTATCTCTACTGTGCTCCACTGTACTCTACCTCTACTGTGCTCTACTGTACTCCACTGTACTCTACCTCTACTGTACTCCACTGTACTCTACCTCTACTGTGCTCCACTGTACTCTACCTCTACTGTACTCCACTGTACTCTACCTCTACTGTACTCCACTGTACTCTACCTCTACTCTGCTCCACTGTACTCTATCTCTAATTTACTCCACTGTACTCTACCTCTACTGTACTCCACTGTACTCTATCTCTACTGTGATCCACTGTTCTCTACCTCTACTGTACTCCAGTGTACTCTATCTCTACTGTTATCCACTGTACTCTACCTCTACTGTGCTCTACTGTACTCCACTATACTCTATCTCTACTGTGCTCCACTGTAATCTACCTCTACTGTGCTCCACTGTACTCTACCTCTACTGTGCTCCACTGTACTCTACCTCTACTGTGCTCCACTCTACTCTATCTCTACTGTACTCCACTGTACTCTACCTCTACCGTACTCCACTGTACTCTATCTCTACTGTACTCCACTTCTACTGTGCTCCACTGTACTCCACTGTACCCTACCACTACTTTGCTCCACTGTACTATATCTCTATTGTGCTCCATTTTACTCTACCTCTACTGTGCTCTAATGTACTCTACTCTACTGTACTCCACTGTACTCTTCCTCTACTGTGCTCCACTGTACTCTACCTCTACTGTGCTCCACTGTACTCTACCTCTACTGTGCTCCACTCTACTCTATCTCTACTGTACTCCACTGTACTCTATCTCTACTGTGATCCACTGTACTCTACCTCTACTGTGCTCCACTCTACTCTACCTCTACTGTACTCACTCTACTCCACCTCTACTGTACTCCACTGTATTCTACCTCAACTGTACTCCACTCTACTCTATCTCTACTGTACTCCACTGTACTCTATCTCTACTGTGATCCACTGTACTCTACCTCTATTGTGCTCCACTGTACTCTACCTCTACTGTACTCACTCTACTCCACCTCTAATGTGCTCCACTGTACTCTACCTCTATTGTACTCACTCTACTCCACCTCTAATGTGCTCCACTGTACTCTACCTCTATTGTACTCCACTGTACTCTACCTCTACTGTACTTCACTGTACTCTACCTCTACTGTGCTCCACTGTACTCTATCTCTACTGTACTCCACTGTACTCTATCTCTACTGTACTCCACTGTACTCTGTCTAATGTACTACACTGTACTCTATCTCTACTGTACTCCACTGTACTCTATCTCTACTGTACTCCACTGTACTCTACATCTACTGTACTCCACTGTACTCTATCTCTACTGTGCTCCACTGTACTCTACCTCTACTGTACTCCACTGTACTCTACCTCTACTATACTACACTGTACTCTATCTCTAATGTGCTCCACTGTACTCTGTCTCTACTGTACTCCACCCACTGTACTCTATCTCTACTTTACTCCACTCACTCTATCTCTACTGTACTCCACTGTACTCTACCTCTACTGTACTCCACTGTATTCTACCTCAACTGTACTCCACTCTACTCTATCTCTACTGTACTCCACTGTACTCTATATCTACTGTGATCCACTGTACTCTACCTCTACTGTGCTCGACTGTACTCTATCTCTACTGTGCTCCACTGTAATCTATCTCTACTGTACTCCACTGTACTCTGACTCTACTGTACTCCACTTTACTCTATCTCTACTGTACTCCACTGTACTCTATCTCTACTGTGATCCACTGTACTCTACCTCTACTGTGCTCCACTGTACTCTATCTCTACTGTACTCCACTGTACTCTGACTCTACTGTACTCCACTGTACTCTACCTCTACTGTGCTCCACTGTACTCTATCTCTACTGTACTCCACTGTACTCTACCTCTACTGTACTCTATCTCTACTGTGCTCCACTGTACTCTACCTCTACTGTGCTCTACTGTACTCCACTGTACTCTACCTCTACTGTACTCCACTGTACTCTACCTCTACTGTGCTCCACTGTACTCTACCTCTACTGTACTCCACTGTACTCTACCTCTACTGTACTCCACTGTACTCTACCTCTACTGTGCTCCACTGTACTCTATCTCTACTGTGATCCACTGTACTCTACCTCTACTGTACTCCACTGTACTCTATTTCTACTGTACTCCACTGTACTCTACGTCTACTGTACTCCACTGTACTCTATCTCTACTGTGCTCCACTGTACTCTACCTCTACTGTACTCCACTGTACTCTACCTCTACTATACTCCACTGTACTCTATCTCTAATGTGCTCCACTGTACTCTATCTCTACTGTACTCCACCCACTGTACTCTATCTCTACTTTACTCCACTCACTCTATCTCTACTGTACTCCACTGTACTCTACCTCTACTGTACTCCAATGTACTCTACCTCAACTGTACTCCACTCTACTCTATCTCTACTGTACTCCACTGTACTCTATCTCTACTGTGATCCACTGTACTCTACCTCTACTGTGCTCGACTGTACTCTATCTCTACTGTGCTCCACTGTACTCTATCTCTACTGTACTCCGCTGTACTCTATCTCTACTGTACTCCACTGTACTCTATCTCTACTTTGCTCCACTGTACTATATCTCTACTGTGCTCCACTGTTCTCTACCTCTACTGTACTCCACTGTACTCTCCGTCTAATGTACTACACTGTACTCTATCTCTACTGTACTCCACTGTACTCTCCGTCTAATGTACTACACTGTACTCTACGTCTACTGTACTCCACTGTACTCTATCTCTACTGTATTCCACTGTACTCTATCTCTACTGTGCTCCACTGTACTCTATCTCTACTGTATTCCACTGTACTCTACCTCTACTGTACTCCATTGTACTCTTTCTCTACTGTGATCCACTGTACTCTACCTCTACTATGCTCCACTGTAGTCTATCTCTACTGTGCTCCACCGTACTCTATCTCTACTGTACTCCACTGTACTTTACCTCTACTCTACTGTACTGTTCTCTACCTCTACTGTACTCTACTGTACTCCACCTCTACTTTGCTCCTCTGTACTCCACTGTACTCTACCTCTACTGTGCTCCACTGTACTCTATCTCTACTCTACTCCACTGTACTCTACCTCTACTGTGCTCCACTGTACTCTATCTCTACTGTACTCCACTGTACTCTACCTCTACTGTACTTTATCTCTACTGTGCTCCACTGTACTCTACCTCTACTGTGCTCTACTGTACTCCACTGTACTCTACCTCTACTGTACTCCACTGTACTCTACCTCTACTGTGCTCCACTGTACTCTACCTCTACTGTACTCCACTGTACTCTACCTCTACTGTACTCCACTGTACTCTACCTCTACTCTGCTCCACTGTACTCTATCTCTAATTTACTCCACCCTACTCTACCTCTACTGTACTCCACTGTACTCTATCTCTACTGTGATCCACTGTACTCTACCTCTACTGTGCTCTACTGTACTCCACTATACTCTATCTCTACTGTGCTCCACTGTAATCTACCTCTACTGTGCTCCACTGTACTCTACCTCTACTGTGCTCCACTGTACTCTACCTCTACTGTGCTCCACTCTACTCTATCTCTACTGTACTCCACTGTACTCTACCTCTACCGTACTCCACTGTACTCTATCTCTACTGTACTCCACTTCTACTGTGCTCCACTGTACTCCACTGTACCCTACCACTACTTTGCTCCACTGTACTATATCTCTATTGTGCTCCATTTTACTCTACCTCTACTGTGCTCTAATGTACTCTACTCTACTGTACTCCACTGTACTCTTCCTCTACTGTGCTCCACTGTACTCTACCTCTACTGTGCTCCACTGTACTCTACCTCTACTGTGCTCCACTCTACTCTATCTCTACTGTACTCCACTGTACTCTATCTCTACTGTGATCCACTGTACTCTACCTCTACTGTGCTCCACTCTACTCTACCTCTACTGTACTCACTCTACTCCACCTCTACTGTACTCCACTGTATTCTACCTCAACTGTACTCCATCCTACTCTATCTCTACTGTACTCCACTGTACTCTATCTCTACTGTGATCCACTGTACTCTACCTCTATTGTGCTCCACTGTACTCTACCTCTACTGTACTCACTCTACTCCACCTCTAATGTGCTCCACTGTACTCTACCTCTATTGTACTCACTCTACTCCACCTCTAATGTGCTCCACTGTACTCTACCTCTATTGTACTCCACTGTACTCTACCTCTACTGTACTTCACTGTACTCTACCTCTACTGTGCTCCACTGTACTCTATCTCTACTGTACTCCACTGTACTCTATCTCTACTGTACTCCACTGTACTCTATGTCTAATGTACTACACTGTACTCTATCTCTACTGTACTCCACTGTACTCTATCTCTACTGTACTCCACTGTACTCTATCTCTACTGTGCTCCACTGTACTCTACCTCTACTGTACTCCACTGTACTCTACCTCTACTATACTCCACTGTACTCTATCTCTAATGTGCTCCACTGTACTCTGTCTCTACTGTACTCCACCCACTGTACTCTATCTCTACTTTACTCCACTCACTCTATCTCTACTGTACTCCACTGTACTCTACCTCTACTGTACTCCACTGTATTCTACCTCAACTGTACTCCACTCTACTCTATCTCTACTGTACTCCACTGTACTCTATATCTACTGTGATCCACTGTACTCTACCTCTACTGTGCTCGACTGTACTCTATCTCTACTGTGCTCCACTGTAATCTATCTCTACTGTACTCCACTGTACTCTGACTCTACTGTACTCCACTTTACTCTATCTCTACTGTACTCCACTGTACTCTATCTCTACTGTGATCCACTGTACTCTACCTCTACTGTGCTCCACTGTACTCTATCTCTACTGTGCTCCACTGTACTCTATCTCTACTGTACTCCACTGTACTCTGACTCTACTGTACTCCACTGTACTCTACCTCTACTGTGCTCCACTGTACTCTATCTCTACTGTACTCCACTGTACTCTACCTCTACTGTACTCTATCTCTACTGTGCTCCACTGTACTCTACCTCTACTGTGCTCTACTGTACTCCACTGTACTCTACCTCTACTGTACTCCACTGTACTCTACCTCTACTGTGCTCCACTGTACTCTACCTCTACTGTACTCCACTGTACTCTACCTCTACTGTACTCCACTGTACTCTACCTCTACTGTGCTCCACTGTACTCTATCTCTAATTTACTCCACTGTACTCTACCTCTACTGTACTCCACTGTACTCTATCTCTACTGTGATCCACTGTTCTCTACCTCTACTGTACTCCAGTGTACTCTATCTCTACTGTTATCCACTGTACTCTACCTCTACTGTGCTCTACTGTACTCCACTATACTCTATCTCTACTGTGCTCCACTGTAATCTACCTCTACTGTGCTCCACTGTACTCTACCTCTACTGTGCTCCACTGTACTCTACCTCTACTGTGCTCCACTCTACTCTATCTCTACTGTACTCCACTGTACTCTACCTCTACCGTACTCCACTGTACTCTATCTCTACTGTACTCCACTTCTACTGTGCTCCACTGTACTCCACTGTACTCTACCACTAGTGTGCTCCACTGTACTATATCTCTATTGTGCTCCATTTTACTCTACCTCTACTGTGCTCTAATGTACTCTACTCTACTGTACTCCACTGTACTCTTCCTCTACTGTGCTCCACTGTACTCTACCTCTACTGTACTCCACTGTACTCTACCTCTACTGTACTCCACTCTACTCTATCTCTACTGTACTCCACTGTACTCTATCTCTACTGTACTCCACTGTACTCTACGTCTACTGTACTCCACTGTACTCTATCTCTACTGTATTCCACTGTACTCTATCTCTAGTGTGCTCCACTGTACTATATCCCTACTGTGCTCCACTGTTCTCTACCTCTACTGTACTCCATTGTACTCTTTCTCTACTGTGATCCACTGTACTCTACCTCTACTGTGCTCCACTGTACTCTATCTCTACTGTGCTCCACCGTACTCTATCTCTACTGTACTCCACTGTACTTTACCTCTACTCTACTGTACTGTTCTCTACCTCTACTGTACTCTACTGTACTCCACCTCTACTTTGCTCCTCTGTACTCCACTGTACTCTACCTCTACTGTGCTCCACTGTACTCTATCTCTACTCTACTCCACTGTACTCTACCTCTACTGTGCTCCACTGTACTCTATCTCTACTGTACTCCACTGTACTCTACCTCTACTGTACTCTATCTCTACTGTGCTCCACTGTACTCTACCTCTACTGTGCTCTACTGTACTCCACTGTACTCTACCTCTACTGTACTCCACTGTACTCTACCTCTACTGTGCTCCACTGTACTCTACCTCTACTGTACTCCACTGTACTCTACCTCTACTGTACTCCACTGTACTCTACCTCTACTCTGCTCCACTGTACTCTATCTCTAATTTACTCCACTGTACTCTACCTCTACTGTACTCCACTGTACTCTATCTCTACTGTGATCCACTGTACTCTACCTCTACTGTGCTCGACTGTACTCTATCTCTACTGTGCTCCACTGTACTCTATCTCTACTGTACTCCGCTGTACTCTATCTCTACTGTACTCCACTGTACTCTATCTCTACTTTGCTCCACTGTACTATATCTCTACTGTGCTCCACTGTTCTCTACCTCTACTGTACTCCACTGTACTCTCCGTCTAATGTACTACACTGTACTCTATCTCTACTGTACTCCACTGTACTCTCCGTCTAATGTACTACACTGTACTCTACGTCTACTGTACTCCACTGTACTCTATCTCTACTGTATTCCACTGTACTCTATCTCTACTGTGCTCCACTGTACTCTATCTCTACTGTATTCCACTGTACTCTACCTCTACTGTACTCCATTGTACTCTTTCTCTACTGTGATCCACTGTACTCTACCTCTACTATGCTCCACTGTAGTCTATCTCTACTGTGCTCCACCGTACTCTATCTCTACTGTACTCCACTGTACTTTACCTCTACTCTACTGTACTGTTCTCTACCTCTACTGTACTCTACTGTACTCCACCTCTACTTTGCTCCTCTGTACTCCACTGTACTCTACCTCTACTGTGCTCCACTGTACTCTATCTCTACTCTACTCCACTGTACTCTACCTCTACTGTGCTCCACTGTACTCTATCTCTACTGTACTCCACTGTACTCTACCTCTACTGTACTTTATCTCTACTGTGCTCCACTGTACTCTACCTCTACTGTGCTCTACTGTACTCCACTGTACTCTACCTCTACTGTACTCCACTGTACTCTACCTCTACTGTGCTCCACTGTACTCTACCTCTACTGTACTCCACTGTACTCTACCTCTACTGTACTCCACTGTACTCTACCTCTACTCTGCTCCACTGTACTCTATCTCTAATTTACTCCACTCTACTCTACCTCTACTGTACTCCACTGTACTCTATCTCTACTGTGATCCACTGTACTCTACCTCTACTGTGCTCTACTGTACTCCACTATACTCTATCTCTACTGTGCTCCACTGTAATCTACCTCTACTGTGCTCCACTGTACTCTACCTCTACTGTGCTCCACTGTACTCTACCTCTACTGTGCTCCACTCTACTCTATCTCTACTGTACTCCACTGTACTCTACCTCTACCGTACTCCACTGTACTCTATCTCTACTGTACTCCACTTCTACTGTGCTCCACTGTACTCCACTGTACCCTACCACTACTTTGCTCCACTGTACTATATCTCTATTGTGCTCCATTTTACTCTACCTCTACTGTGCTCTAATGTACTCTACTCTACTGTACTCCACTGTACTCTTCCTCTACTGTGCTCCACTGTACTCTACCTCTACTGTGCTCCACTGTACTCTACCTCTACTGTGCTCCACTCTACTCTATCTCTACTGTACTCCACTGTACTCTATCTCTACTGTGATCCACTGTACTCTACCTCTACTGTGCTCGACTGTACTCTATCTCTACTGTGCTCCACTGTACTCTATCTCTACTGTACTCCGCTGTACTCTATCTCTACTGTACTCCACTGTACTCTATCTCTACTTTGCTCCACTTTACTATATCTCTACTGTGCTCCACTGTTCTCTACCTCTACTGTACTCCACTGTACTATCCGTCTAATGTACTACACTGTACTCTATCTCTACTGTACTCCACTGTACTCTCCGTCTAATGTACTACACTGTACTCTACGTCTACTGTACTCCACTGTACTCTATCTCTACTGTATTCCACTGTACTCTATCTCTACTGTGCTCCACTGTACTCTATCTCTACTGTATTCCATTGTACTCTACCTCTACTGTACTCCATTGTACTCTTTCTCTACTGTGATCCACTGTACTCTACCTCTACTATGCTCCACTGTAGTCTATCTCTACTGTGCTCCACCGTACTCTATCTCTACTGTACTCCACTGTACTTTACCTCTACTCTACTGTACTGTTCTCTACCTCTACTGTACTCTACTGTACTCCACCTCTACTTTGCTCCTCTGTACTCCACTGTACTCTACCTCTACTGTGCTCCACTGTACTCTATCTCTACTCTACTCCACTGTACTCTACCTCTACTGTGCTCCACTGTACTCTATCTCTACTGTACTCCACTGTACTCTACCTCTACTGTACTTTATCTCTACTGTGCTCCACTGTACTCTACCTCTACTGTGCTCTACTGTACTCCACTGTACTCTACCTCTACTGTACTCCACTGTACTCTACCTCTACTGTGCTCCACTGTACTCTACCTCTACTGTACTCCACTGTACTCTACCTCTACTGTACTCCACTGTACTCTACCTCTACTCTGCTCCACTGTACTCTATCTCTAATTTACTCCACTGTACTCTACCTCTACTGTACTCCACTGTACTCTATCTCTACTGTGATCCACTGTTCTCTACCTCTACTGTACTCCAGTGTACTCTATCTCTACTGTTATCCACTGTACTCTACCTCTACTGTGCTCTACTGTACTCCACTATACTCTATCTCTACTGTGCTCCACTGTAATCTACCTCTACTGTGCTCCACTGTACTCTACCTCTACTGTGCTCCACTGTACTCTACCTCTACTGTGCTCCACTCTACTCTATCTCTACTGTACTCCACTGTACTCTACCTCTACCGTACTCCACTGTACTCTATCTCTACTGTACTCCACTTCTACTGTGCTCCACTGTACTCCACTGTACCCTACCACTACTTTGCTCCACTGTACTATATCTCTATTGTGCTCCATTTTACTCTACCTCTACTGTGCTCTAATGTACTCTACTCTACTGTACTCCACTGTACTCTTCCTCTACTGTGCTCCACTGTACTCTACCTCTACTGTGCTCCACTGTACTCTACCTCTACTGTGCTCCACTCTACTCTATCTCTACTGTACTCCACTGTACTCTATCTCTACTGTGATCCACTGTACTCTACCTCTACTGTGCTCCACTCTACTCTACCTCTACTGTACTCACTCTACTCCACCTCTACTGTACTCCACTGTATTCTACCTCAACTGTACTCCACTCTACTCTATCTCTACTGTACTCCACTGTACTCTATCTCTACTGTGATCCACTGTACTCTACCTCTATTGTGCTCCACTGTACTCTACCTCTACTGTACTCACTCTACTCCACCTCTAATGTGCTCCACTGTACTCTACCTCTATTGTACTCACTCTACTCCACCTCTAATGTGCTCCACTGTACTCTACCTCTATTGTACTCCACTGTACTCTACCTCTACTGTACTTCACTGTACTCTACCTCTACTGTGCTCCACTGTACTCTATCTCTACTGTACTCCACTGTACTCTATCTCTACTGTACTCCACTGTACTCTGTCTAATGTACTACACTGTACTCTATCTCTACTGTACTCCACTGTACTCTATCTCTACTGTACTCCACTGTACTCTACGTCTACTGTACTCCACTGTACTCTATCTCTACTGTGCTCCACTGTATTCTACCTCTACTGTACTCCACTGTACTCTACCTCTACTATACTACACTGTACTCTATCTCTAATGTGCTCCACTGTACTCTGTCTCTACTGTACTCCACCCACTGTACTCTATCTCTACTTTACTCCACTCACTCTATCTCTACTGTACTCCACTGTACTCTACCTCTACTGTACTCCACTGTATTCTACCTCAACTGTACTCCACTCTACTCTATCTCTACTGTACTCCACTGTACTCTATATCTACTGTGATCCACTGTACTCTACCTCTACTGTGCTCGACTGTACTCTATCTCTACTGTGCTCCACTGTAATCTATCTCTATTGTACTCCACTGTACTCTGACTCTACTGTACTCCACTTTACTCTATCTCTACTGTACTCCACTGTACTCTATCTCTACTGTGATCCACTGTACTCTACCTCTACTGTGCTCCACTGTACTCTATCTCTACTGTACTCCACTGTACTCTGACTCTACTGTACTCCACTGTACTCTACCTCTACTGTGCTCCACTGTACTCTATCTCTACTGTACTCCACTGTACTCTACCTCTACTGTACTCTATCTCTACTGTGCTCCACTGTACTCTACCTCTACTGTGCTCTACTGTACTCCACTGTACTCTACCTCTACTGTACTCCACTGTACTCTACCTCTACTGTGCTCCACTGTACTCTACCTCTACTGTACTCCACTGTACTCTACCTCTACTGTACTCCACTGTACTCTACCTCTACTGTGCTCCACTGTACTCTATCTCTACTGTGATCCACTGTACTCTACCTCTACTGTACTCCACTGTACTCTATTTCTACTGTACTCCACTGTACTCTACGTCTACTGTACTCCACTGTACTCTATCTCTACTGTGCTCCACTGTACTCTACCTCTACTGTACTCCACTGTACTCTACCTCTACTATACTCCACTGTACTCTATCTCTAATGTGCTCCACTGTACTCTATCTCTACTGTACTCCACCCACTGTACTCTATCTCTACTTTACTCCACTCACTCTATCTCTACTGTACTCCACTGTACTCTACCTCTACTGTACTCCACTGTACTCTACCTCAACTGTACTCCACTCTACTCTATCTCTACTGTACTCCACTGTACTCTATCTCTACTGTACTCCACTGTACTCTATCTCTACTTTGCTCCACTGTACTATATCTCTACTGTGCTCCACTGTTCTCTACCTCTACTGTACTCCACTGTACTCTCCGTCTAATGTACTACACTGTACTCTATCTCTACTGTACTCCACTGTACTCTCCGTCTAATGTACTACACTGTACTCTACGTCTACTGTACTCCACTGTACTCTATCTCTACTGTATTCCACTGTACTCTATCTCTACTGTGCTCCACTGTACTCTATCTCTACTGTATTCCACTGTACTCTACCTCTACTGTACTCCATTGTACTCTTTCTCTACTGTGATCCACTGTACTCTACCTCTACTATGCTCCACTGTAGTCTATCTCTACTGTGCTCCACCGTACTCTATCTCTACTGTACTCCACTGTACTTTACCTCTACTCTACTGTACTGTTCTCTACCTCTACTGTACTCTACTGTACTCCACCTCTACTTTGCTCCTCTGTACTCCACTGTACTCTACCTCTACTGTGCTCCACTGTACTCTATCTCTACTCTACTCCACTGTACTCTACCTCTACTGTGCTCCACTGTACTCTATCTCTACTGTACTCCACTGTACTCTACCTCTACTGTACTTTATCTCTACTGTGCTCCACTGTACTCTACCTCTACTGTGCTCTACTGTACTCCACTGTACTCTACCTCTACTGTACTCCACTGTACTCTACCTCTACTGTGCTCCACTGTACTCTACCTCTACTGTACTCCACTGTACTCTACCTCTACTGTACTCCACTGTACTCTACCTCTACTCTGCTCCACTGTACTCTATCTCTAATTTACTCCACTCTACTCTACCTCTACTGTACTCCACTGTACTCTATCTCTACTGTGATCCACTGTACTCTACCTCTACTGTGCTCTACTGTACTCCACTATACTCTATCTCTACTGTGCTCCACTGTAATCTACCTCTACTGTGCTCCACTGTACTCTACCTCTACTGTGCTCCACTGTACTCTACCTCTACTGTGCTCCACTCTACTCTACCTCTACTGTGCTCCACTGTACTCTACCTCTACTGTGCTCCACTCTACTCTATCTCTACTGTACTCCACTGTACTCTACCTCTACCGTACTCCACTGTACTCTATCTCTACTGTACTCCACTTCTACTGTGCTCCACTGTACTCCACTGTACCCTACCACTACTTTGCTCCACTGTACTATATCTCTATTGTGCTCCATTTTACTCTACCTCTACTGTGCTCTAATGTACTCTACTCTACTGTACTCCACTGTACTCTTCCTCTACTGTGCTCCACTGTACTCTACCTCTACTGTGCTCCACTGTACTCTACCTCTACTGTGCTCCACTCTACTCTATCTCTACTGTACTCCACTGTACTCTATCTCTACTGTGATCCACTGTACTCTACCTCTACTGTGCTCCACTCTACTCTACCTCTACTGTACTCACTCTACTCCACCTCTACTGTACTCCACTGTATTCTACCTCAACTGTACTCCACTCTACTCTATCTCTACTGTACTCCACTGTACTCTATCTCTACTGTGATCCACTGTACTCTACCTCTATTGTGCTCCACTGTACTCTACCTCTACTGTACTCACTCTACTCCACCTCTAATGTGCTCCACTGTACTCTACCTCTATTGTACTCACTCTACTCCACCTCTAATGTGCTCCACTGTACTCTACCTCTATTGTACTCCACTGTACTCTACCTCTACTGTACTTCACTGTACTCTACCTCTACTGTGCTCCACTGTACTCTATCTCTACTGTACTCCACTGTACTCTATCTCTACTGTACTCCACTGTACTCTGTCTAATGTACTACACTGTACTCTATCTCTACTGTACTCCACTGTACTCTATCTCTACTGTACTCCACTGTACTCTACATCTACTGTACTCCACTGTACTCTATCTCTACTGTGCTCCACTGTACTCTACCTCTACTGTACTCCACTGTACTCTACCTCTACTATACTACACTGTACTCTATCTCTAATGTGCTCCACTGTACTCTGTCTCTACTGTACTCCACCCACTGTACTCTATCTCTACTTTACTCCACTCACTCTATCTCTACTGTACTCCACTGTACTCTACCTCTACTGTACTCCACTGTATTCTACCTCAACTGTACTCCACTCTACTCTATCTCTACTGTACTCCACTGTACTCTATATCTACTGTGATCCACTGTACTCTACCTCTACTGTGCTCGACTGTACTCTATCTCTACTGTGCTCCACTGTAATCTATCTCTACTGTACTCCACTGTACTCTGACTCTACTGTACTCCACTTTACTCTATCTCTACTGTACTCCACTGTACTCTATCTCTACTGTGATCCACTGTACTCTACCTCTACTGTGCTCCACTGTACTCTATCTCTACTGTACTCCACTGTACTCTGACTCTACTGTACTCCACTGTACTCTACCTCTACTGTGCTCCACTGTACTCTATCTCTACTGTACTCCACTGTACTCTACCTCTACTGTACTCTATCTCTACTGTGCTCCACTGTACTCTACCTCTACTGTGCTCTACTGTACTCCACTGTACTCTACCTCTACTGTACTCCACTGTACTCTACCTCTACTGTGCTCCACTGTACTCTACCTCTACTGTACTCCACTGTACTCTACCTCTACTGTACTCCACTGTACTCTACCTCTACTGTGCTCCACTGTACTCTATCTCTACTGTGATCCACTGTACTCTACCTCTACTGTACTCCACTGTACTCTATTTCTACTGTACTCCACTGTACTCTACGTCTACTGTACTCCACTGTACTCTATCTCTACTGTGCTCCACTGTACTCTACCTCTACTGTACTCCACTGTACTCTACCTCTACTATACTCCACTGTACTCTATCTCTAATGTGCTCCACTGTACTCTATCTCTACTGTACTCCACCCACTGTACTCTATCTCTACTTTACTCCACTCACTCTATCTCTACTGTACTCCACTGTACTCTACCTCTACTGTACTCCAATGTACTCTACCTCAACTGTACTCCACTCTACTCTATCTCTACTGTACTCCACTGTACTCTATCTCTACTGTGATCCACTGTACTCTACCTCTACTGTGCTCGACTGTACTCTATCTCTACTGTGCTCCACTGTACTCTATCTCTACTGTACTCCGCTGTACTCTATCTCTACTGTACTCCACTGTACTCTATCTCTACTTTGCTCCACTGTACTATATCTCTACTGTGCTCCACTGTTCTCTACCTCTACTGTACTCCACTGTACTCTCCGTCTAATGTACTACACTGTACTCTATCTCTACTGTACTCCACTGTACTCTCCGTCTAATGTACTACACTGTACTCTACGTCTACTGTACTCCACTGTACTCTATCTCTACTGTATTCCACTGTACTCTATCTCTACTGTGCTCCACTGTACTCTATCTCTACTGTATTCCACTGTACTCTACCTCTACTGTACTCCATTGTACTCTTTCTCTACTGTGATCCACTGTACTCTACCTCTACTATGCTCCACTGTAGTCTATCTCTACTGTGCTCCACCGTACTCTATCTCTACTGTACTCCACTGTACTTTACCTCTACTCTACTGTACTGTTCTCTACCTCTACTGTACTCTACTGTACTCCACCTCTACTTTGCTCCTCTGTACTCCACTGTACTCTACCTCTACTGTGCTCCACTGTACTCTATCTCTACTCTACTCCACTGTACTCTACCTCTACTGTGCTCCACTGTACTCTATCTCTACTGTACTCCACTGTACTCTACCTCTACTGTACTTTATCTCTACTGTGCTCCACTGTACTCTACCTCTACTGTGCTCTACTGTACTCCACTGTACTCTACCTCTACTGTACTCCACTGTACTCTACCTCTACTGTGCTCCACTGTACTCTACCTCTACTGTACTCCACTGTACTCTACCTCTACTGTACTCCACTGTACTCTACCTCTACTCTGCTCCACTGTACTCTATCTCTAATTTACTCCACCCTACTCTACCTCTACTGTACTCCACTGTACTCTATCTCTACTGTGATCCACTGTACTCTACCTCTACTGTGCTCTACTGTACTCCACTATACTCTATCTCTACTGTGCTCCACTGTAATCTACCTCTACTGTGCTCCACTGTACTCTACCTCTACTGTGCTCCACTGTACTCTACCTCTACTGTGCTCCACTCTACTCTATCTCTACTGTACTCCACTGTACTCTACCTCTACCGTACTCCACTGTACTCTATCTCTACTGTACTCCACTTCTACTGTGCTCCACTGTACTCCACTGTACCCTACCACTACTTTGCTCCACTGTACTATATCTCTATTGTGCTCCATTTTACTCTACCTCTACTGTGCTCTAATGTACTCTACTCTACTGTACTCCACTGTACTCTTCCTCTACTGTGCTCCACTGTACTCTACCTCTACTGTGCTCCACTGTACTCTACCTCTACTGTGCTCCACTCTACTCTATCTCTACTGTACTCCACTGTACTCTATCTCTACTGTGATCCACTGTACTCTACCTCTACTGTGCTCCACTCTACTCTACCTCTACTGTACTCACTCTACTCCACCTCTACTGTACTCCACTGTATTCTACCTCAACTGTACTCCATCCTACTCTATCTCTACTGTACTCCACTGTACTCTATCTCTACTGTGATCCACTGTACTCTACCTCTATTGTGCTCCACTGTACTCTACCTCTACTGTACTCACTCTACTCCACCTCTAATGTGCTCCACTGTACTCTACCTCTATTGTACTCACTCTACTCCACCTCTAATGTGCTCCACTGTACTCTACCTCTATTGTACTCCACTGTACTCTACCTCTACTGTACTTCACTGTACTCTACCTCTACTGTGCTCCACTGTACTCTATCTCTACTGTACTCCACTGTACTCTATCTCTACTGTACTCCACTGTACTCTATGTCTAATGTACTACACTGTACTCTATCTCTACTGTACTCCACTGTACTCTATCTCTACTGTACTCCACTGTACTCTATCTCTACTGTGCTCCACTGTACTCTACCTCTACTGTACTCCACTGTACTCTACCTCTACTATACTCCACTGTACTCTATCTCTAATGTGCTCCACTGTACTCTGTCTCTACTGTACTCCACCCACTGTACTCTATCTCTACTTTACTCCACTCACTCTATCTCTACTGTACTCCACTGTACTCTACCTCTACTGTACTCCACTGTATTCTACCTCAACTGTACTCCACTCTACTCTATCTCTACTGTACTCCACTGTACTCTATATCTACTGTGATCCACTGTACTCTACCTCTACTGTGCTCGACTGTACTCTATCTCTACTGTGCTCCACTGTAATCTATCTCTACTGTACTCCACTGTACTCTGACTCTACTGTACTCCACTTTACTCTATCTCTACTGTACTCCACTGTACTCTATCTCTACTGTGATCCACTGTACTCTACCTCTACTGTGCTCCACTGTACTCTATCTCTACTGTGCTCCACTGTACTCTATCTCTACTGTACTCCACTGTACTCTGACTCTACTGTACTCCACTGTACTCTACCTCTACTGTGCTCCACTGTACTCTATCTCTACTGTACTCCACTGTACTCTACCTCTACTGTACTCTATCTCTACTGTGCTCCACTGTACTCTACCTCTACTGTGCTCTACTGTACTCCACTGTACTCTACCTCTACTGTACTCCACTGTACTCTACCTCTACTGTGCTCCACTGTACTCTACCTCTACTGTACTCCACTGTACTCTACCTCTACTGTACTCCACTGTACTCTACCTCTACTGTGCTCCACTGTACTCTATCTCTAATTTACTCCACTGTACTCTACCTCTACTGTACTCCACTGTACTCTATCTCTACTGTGATCCACTGTTCTCTACCTCTACTGTACTCCAGTGTACTCTATCTCTACTGTTATCCACTGTACTCTACCTCTACTGTGCTCTACTGTACTCCACTATACTCTATCTCTACTGTGCTCCACTGTAATCTACCTCTACTGTGCTCCACTGTACTCTACCTCTACTGTGCTCCACTGTACTCTACCTCTACTGTGCTCCACTCTACTCTATCTCTACTGTACTCCACTGTACTCTACCTCTACCGTACTCCACTGTACTCTATCTCTACTGTACTCCACTTCTACTGTGCTCCACTGTACTCCACTGTACTCTACCACTAGTGTGCTCCACTGTACTATATCTCTATTGTGCTCCATTTTACTCTACCTCTACTGTGCTCTAATGTACTCTACTCTACTGTACTCCACTGTACTCTTCCTCTACTGTGCTCCACTGTACTCTACCTCTACTGTACTCCACTGTACTCTACCTCTACTGTACTCCACTCTACTCTATCTCTACTGTACTCCACTGTACTCTATCTCTACTGTACTCCACTGTACTCTACGTCTACTGTACTCCACTGTACTCTATCTCTACTGTATTCCACTGTACTCTATCTCTAGTGTGCTCCACTGTACTATATCCCTACTGTGCTCCACTGTTCTCTACCTCTACTGTACTCCATTGTACTCTTTCTCTACTGTGATCCACTGTACTCTACCTCTACTGTGCTCCACTGTACTCTATCTCTACTGTGCTCCACCGTACTCTATCTCTACTGTACTCCACTGTACTTTACCTCTACTCTACTGTACTGTTCTCTACCTCTACTGTACTCTACTGTACTCCACCTCTACTTTGCTCCTCTGTACTCCACTGTACTCTACCTCTACTGTGCTCCACTGTACTCTATCTCTACTCTACTCCACTGTACTCTACCTCTACTGTGCTCCACTGTACTCTATCTCTACTGTACTCCACTGTACTCTACCTCTACTGTACTCTATCTCTACTGTGCTCCACTGTACTCTACCTCTACTGTGCTCTACTGTACTCCACTGTACTCTACCTCTACTGTACTCCACTGTACTCTACCTCTACTGTGCTCCACTGTACTCTACCTCTACTGTACTCCACTGTACTCTACCTCTACTGTACTCCACTGTACTCTACCTCTACTCTGCTCCACTGTACTCTATCTCTAATTTACTCCACTGTACTCTACCTCTACTGTACTCCACTGTACTCTATCTCTACTGTGATCCACTGTACTCTACCTCTACTGTGCTCGACTGTACTCTATCTCTACTGTGCTCCACTGTACTCTATCTCTACTGTACTCCGCTGTACTCTATCTCTACTGTACTCCACTGTACTCTATCTCTACTTTGCTCCACTGTACTATATCTCTACTGTGCTCCACTGTTCTCTACCTCTACTGTACTCCACTGTACTCTCCGTCTAATGTACTACACTGTACTCTATCTCTACTGTACTCCACTGTACTCTCCGTCTAATGTACTACACTGTACTCTACGTCTACTGTACTCCACTGTACTCTATCTCTACTGTATTCCACTGTACTCTATCTCTACTGTGCTCCACTGTACTCTATCTCTACTGTATTCCACTGTACTCTACCTCTACTGTACTCCATTGTACTCTTTCTCTACTGTGATCCACTGTACTCTACCTCTACTATGCTCCACTGTAGTCTATCTCTACTGTGCTCCACCGTACTCTATCTCTACTGTACTCCACTGTACTTTACCTCTACTCTACTGTACTGTTCTCTACCTCTACTGTACTCTACTGTACTCCACCTCTACTTTGCTCCTCTGTACTCCACTGTACTCTACCTCTACTGTGCTCCACTGTACTCTATCTCTACTCTACTCCACTGTACTCTACCTCTACTGTGCTCCACTGTACTCTATCTCTACTGTACTCCACTGTACTCTACCTCTACTGTACTTTATCTCTACTGTGCTCCACTGTACTCTACCTCTACTGTGCTCTACTGTACTCCACTGTACTCTACCTCTACTGTACTCCACTGTACTCTACCTCTACTGTGCTCCACTGTACTCTACCTCTACTGTACTCCACTGTACTCTACCTCTACTGTACTCCACTGTACTCTACCTCTACTCTGCTCCACTGTACTCTATCTCTAATTTACTCCACTCTACTCTACCTCTACTGTACTCCACTGTACTCTATCTCTACTGTGATCCACTGTACTCTACCTCTACTGTGCTCTACTGTACTCCACTATACTCTATCTCTACTGTGCTCCACTGTAATCTACCTCTACTGTGCTCCACTGTACTCTACCTCTACTGTGCTCCACTGTACTCTACCTCTACTGTGCTCCACTCTACTCTATCTCTACTGTACTCCACTGTACTCTACCTCTACCGTACTCCACTGTACTCTATCTCTACTGTACTCCACTTCTACTGTGCTCCACTGTACTCCACTGTACCCTACCACTACTTTGCTCCACTGTACTATATCTCTATTGTGCTCCATTTTACTCTACCTCTACTGTGCTCTAATGTACTCTACTCTACTGTACTCCACTGTACTCTTCCTCTACTGTGCTCCACTGTACTCTACCTCTACTGTGCTCCACTGTACTCTACCTCTACTGTGCTCCACTCTACTCTATCTCTACTGTACTCCACTGTACTCTATCTCTACTGTGATCCACTGTACTCTACCTCTACTGTGCTCGACTGTACTCTATCTCTACTGTGCTCCACTGTACTCTATCTCTACTGTACTCCGCTGTACTCTATCTCTACTGTACTCCACTGTACTCTATCTCTACTTTGCTCCACTTTACTATATCTCTACTGTGCTCCACTGTTCTCTACCTCTACTGTACTCCACTGTACTATCCGTCTAATGTACTACACTGTACTCTATCTCTACTGTACTCCACTGTACTCTCCGTCTAATGTACTACACTGTACTCTACGTCTACTGTACTCCACTGTACTCTATCTCTACTGTATTCCACTGTACTCTATCTCTACTGTGCTCCACTGTACTCTATCTCTACTGTATTCCATTGTACTCTACCTCTACTGTACTCCATTGTACTCTTTCTCTACTGTGATCCACTGTACTCTACCTCTACTATGCTCCACTGTAGTCTATCTCTACTGTGCTCCACCGTACTCTATCTCTACTGTACTCCACTGTACTTTACCTCTACTCTACTGTACTGTTCTCTACCTCTACTGTACTCTACTGTACTCCACCTCTACTTTGCTCCTCTGTACTCCACTGTACTCTACCTCTACTGTGCTCCACTGTACTCTATCTCTACTCTACTCCACTGTACTCTACCTCTACTGTGCTCCACTGTACTCTATCTCTACTGTACTCCACTGTACTCTACCTCTACTGTACTTTATCTCTACTGTGCTCCACTGTACTCTACCTCTACTGTGCTCTACTGTACTCCACTGTACTCTACCTCTACTGTACTCCACTGTACTCTACCTCTACTGTGCTCCACTGTACTCTACCTCTACTGTACTCCACTGTACTCTACCTCTACTGTACTCCACTGTACTCTACCTCTACTCTGCTCCACTGTACTCTATCTCTAATTTACTCCACTGTACTCTACCTCTACTGTACTCCACTGTACTCTATCTCTACTGTGATCCACTGTTCTCTACCTCTACTGTACTCCAGTGTACTCTATCTCTACTGTTATCCACTGTACTCTACCTCTACTGTGCTCTACTGTACTCCACTATACTCTATCTCTACTGTGCTCCACTGTAATCTACCTCTACTGTGCTCCACTGTACTCTACCTCTACTGTGCTCCACTGTACTCTACCTCTACTGTGCTCCACTCTACTCTATCTCTACTGTACTCCACTGTACTCTACCTCTACCGTACTCCACTGTACTCTATCTCTACTGTACTCCACTTCTACTGTGCTCCACTGTACTCCACTGTACCCTACCACTACTTTGCTCCACTGTACTATATCTCTATTGTGCTCCATTTTACTCTACCTCTACTGTGCTCTAATGTACTCTACTCTACTGTACTCCACTGTACTCTTCCTCTACTGTGCTCCACTGTACTCTACCTCTACTGTGCTCCACTGTACTCTACCTCTACTGTGCTCCACTCTACTCTATCTCTACTGTACTCCACTGTACTCTATCTCTACTGTGATCCACTGTACTCTACCTCTACTGTGCTCCACTCTACTCTACCTCTACTGTACTCACTCTACTCCACCTCTACTGTACTCCACTGTATTCTACCTCAACTGTACTCCACTCTACTCTATCTCTACTGTACTCCACTGTACTCTATCTCTACTGTGATCCACTGTACTCTACCTCTATTGTGCTCCACTGTACTCTACCTCTACTGTACTCACTCTACTCCACCTCTAATGTGCTCCACTGTACTCTACCTCTATTGTACTCACTCTACTCCACCTCTAATGTGCTCCACTGTACTCTACCTCTATTGTACTCCACTGTACTCTACCTCTACTGTACTTCACTGTACTCTACCTCTACTGTGCTCCACTGTACTCTATCTCTACTGTACTCCACTGTACTCTATCTCTACTGTACTCCACTGTACTCTGTCTAATGTACTACACTGTACTCTATCTCTACTGTACTCCACTGTACTCTATCTCTACTGTACTCCACTGTACTCTACGTCTACTGTACTCCACTGTACTCTATCTCTACTGTGCTCCACTGTATTCTACCTCTACTGTACTCCACTGTACTCTACCTCTACTATACTACACTGTACTCTATCTCTAATGTGCTCCACTGTACTCTGTCTCTACTGTACTCCACCCACTGTACTCTATCTCTACTTTACTCCACTCACTCTATCTCTACTGTACTCCACTGTACTCTACCTCTACTGTACTCCACTGTATTCTACCTCAACTGTACTCCACTCTACTCTATCTCTACTGTACTCCACTGTACTCTATATCTACTGTGATCCACTGTACTCTACCTCTACTGTGCTCGACTGTACTCTATCTCTACTGTGCTCCACTGTAATCTATCTCTATTGTACTCCACTGTACTCTGACTCTACTGTACTCCACTTTACTCTATCTCTACTGTACTCCACTGTACTCTATCTCTACTGTGATCCACTGTACTCTACCTCTACTGTGCTCCACTGTACTCTATCTCTACTGTACTCCACTGTACTCTGACTCTACTGTACTCCACTGTACTCTACCTCTACTGTGCTCCACTGTACTCTATCTCTACTGTACTCCACTGTACTCTACCTCTACTGTACTCTATCTCTACTGTGCTCCACTGTACTCTACCTCTACTGTGCTCTACTGTACTCCACTGTACTCTACCTCTACTGTACTCCACTGTACTCTACCTCTACTGTGCTCCACTGTACTCTACCTCTACTGTACTCCACTGTACTCTACCTCTACTGTACTCCACTGTACTCTACCTCTACTGTGCTCCACTGTACTCTATCTCTACTGTGATCCACTGTACTCTACCTCTACTGTACTCCACTGTACTCTATTTCTACTGTACTCCACTGTACTCTACGTCTACTGTACTCCACTGTACTCTATCTCTACTGTGCTCCACTGTACTCTACCTCTACTGTACTCCACTGTACTCTACCTCTACTATACTCCACTGTACTCTATCTCTAATGTGCTCCACTGTACTCTATCTCTACTGTACTCCACCCACTGTACTCTATCTCTACTTTACTCCACTCACTCTATCTCTACTGTACTCCACTGTACTCTACCTCTACTGTACTCCACTGTACTCTACCTCAACTGTACTCCACTCTACTCTATCTCTACTGTACTCCACTGTACTCTATCTCTACTGTACTCCACTGTACTCTATCTCTACTTTGCTCCACTGTACTATATCTCTACTGTGCTCCACTGTTCTCTACCTCTACTGTACTCCACTGTACTCTCCGTCTAATGTACTACACTGTACTCTATCTCTACTGTACTCCACTGTACTCTCCGTCTAATGTACTACACTGTACTCTACGTCTACTGTACTCCACTGTACTCTATCTCTACTGTATTCCACTGTACTCTATCTCTACTGTGCTCCACTGTACTCTATCTCTACTGTATTCCACTGTACTCTACCTCTACTGTACTCCATTGTACTCTTTCTCTACTGTGATCCACTGTACTCTACCTCTACTATGCTCCACTGTAGTCTATCTCTACTGTGCTCCACCGTACTCTATCTCTACTGTACTCCACTGTACTTTACCTCTACTCTACTGTACTGTTCTCTACCTCTACTGTACTCTACTGTACTCCACCTCTACTTTGCTCCTCTGTACTCCACTGTACTCTACCTCTACTGTGCTCCACTGTACTCTATCTCTACTCTACTCCACTGTACTCTACCTCTACTGTGCTCCACTGTACTCTATCTCTACTGTACTCCACTGTACTCTACCTCTACTGTACTTTATCTCTACTGTGCTCCACTGTACTCTACCTCTACTGTGCTCTACTGTACTCCACTGTACTCTACCTCTACTGTACTCCACTGTACTCTACCTCTACTGTGCTCCACTGTACTCTACCTCTACTGTACTCCACTGTACTCTACCTCTACTGTACTCCACTGTACTCTACCTCTACTCTGCTCCACTGTACTCTATCTCTAATTTACTCCACTCTACTCTACCTCTACTGTACTCCACTGTACTCTATCTCTACTGTGATCCACTGTACTCTACCTCTACTGTGCTCTACTGTACTCCACTATACTCTATCTCTACTGTGCTCCACTGTAATCTACCTCTACTGTGCTCCACTGTACTCTACCTCTACTGTGCTCCACTGTACTCTACCTCTACTGTGCTCCACTCTACTCTATCTCTACTGTACTCCACTGTACTCTACCTCTACCGTACTCCACTGTACTCTATCTCTACTGTACTCCACTTCTACTGTGCTCCACTGTACTCCACTGTACCCTACCACTACTTTGCTCCACTGTACTATATCTCTATTGTGCTCCATTTTACTCTACCTCTACTGTGCTCTAATGTACTCTACTCTACTGTACTCCACTGTACTCTTCCTCTACTGTGCTCCACTGTACTCTACCTCTACTGTGCTCCACTGTACTCTACCTCTACTGTGCTCCACTCTACTCTATCTCTACTGTACTCCACTGTACTCTATCTCTACTGTGATCCACTGTACTCTACCTCTACTGTGCTCCACTCTACTCTACCTCTACTGTACTCACTCTACTCCACCTCTACTGTACTCCACTGTATTCTACCTCAACTGTACTCCATCCTACTCTATCTCTACTGTACTCCACTGTACTCTATCTCTACTGTGATCCACTGTACTCTACCTCTATTGTGCTCCACTGTACTCTACCTCTACTGTACTCACTCTACTCCACCTCTAATGTGCTCCACTGTACTCTACCTCTATTGTACTCACTCTACTCCACCTCTAATGTGCTCCACTGTACTCTACCTCTATTGTACTCCACTGTACTCTACCTCTACTGTACTTCACTGTACTCTACCTCTACTGTGCTCCACTGTACTCTATCTCTACTGTACTCCACTGTACTCTATCTCTACTGTACTCCACTGTACTCTATGTCTAATGTACTACACTGTACTCTATCTCTACTGTGCTCCACTGTACTCTACCTCTACTGTACTCCACTGTACTCTACCTCTACTATACTCCACTGTACTCTATCTCTAATGTGCTCCACTGTACTCTGTCTCTACTGTACTCCACCCACTGTACTCTATCTCTACTTTACTCCACTCACTCTATCTCTACTGTACTCCACTGTACTCTACCTCTACTGTACTCCACTGTATTCTACCTCAACTGTACTCCACTCTACTCTATCTCTACTGTACTCCACTGTACTCTATATCTACTGTGATCCACTGTACTCTACCTCTACTGTGCTCGACTGTACTCTATCTCTACTGTGCTCCACTGTAATCTATCTCTACTGTACTCCACTGTACTCTGACTCTACTGTACTCCACTTTACTCTATCTCTACTGTACTCCACTGTACTCTACCTCTACTGTACTCTATCTCTACTGTGCTCCACTGTACTCTACCTCTACTGTGCTCTACTGTACTCCACTGTACTCTACCTCTACTGTACTCCACTGTACTCTACCTCTACTGTGCTCCACTGTACTCTACCTCTACTGTACTCCACTGTACTCTACCTCTACTGTACTCCACTGTACTCTACCTCTACTGTGCTCCACTGTACTCTATCTCTAATTTACTCCACTGTACTCTACCTCTACTGTACTCCACTGTACTCTATCTCTACTGTGATCCACTGTTCTCTACCTCTACTGTACTCCAGTGTACTCTATCTCTACTGTTATCCACTGTACTCTACCTCTACTGTGCTCTACTGTACTCCACTATACTCTATCTCTACTGTGCTCCACTGTAATCTACCTCTACTGTGCTCCACTGTACTCTACCTCTACTGTGCTCCACTGTACTCTACCTCTACTGTGCTCCACTCTACTCTATCTCTACTGTACTCCACTGTACTCTACCTCTACCGTACTCCACTGTACTCTATCTCTACTGTACTCCACTTCTACTGTGCTCCACTGTACTCCACTGTACTCTACCACTAGTGTGCTCCACTGTACTATATCTCTATTGTGCTCCATTTTACTCTACCTCTACTGTGCTCTAATGTACTCTACTCTACTGTACTCCACTGTACTCTTCCTCTACTGTGCTCCACTGTACTCTACCTCTACTGTACTCCACTGTACTCTACCTCTACTGTACTCCACTCTACTCTATCTCTACTGTACTCCACTGTACTCTATCTCTACTGTACTCCACTGTACTCTACGTCTACTGTACTCCACTGTACTCTATCTCTACTGTATTCCACTGTACTCTATCTCTAGTGTGCTCCACTGTACTATATCCCTACTGTGCTCCACTGTTCTCTACCTCTACTGTACTCCATTGTACTCTTTCTCTACTGTGATCCACTGTACTCTACCTCTACTGTGCTCCACTGTACTCTATCTCTACTGTGCTCCACCGTACTCTATCTCTACTGTACTCCACTGTACTTTACCTCTACTCTACTGTACTGTTCTCTACCTCTACTGTACTCTACTGTACTCCACCTCTACTTTGCTCCTCTGTACTCCACTGTACTCTACCTCTACTGTGCTCCACTGTACTCTATCTCTACTCTACTCCACTGTACTCTACCTCTACTGTGCTCCACTGTACTCTATCTCTACTGTACTCCACTGTACTCTACCTCTACTGTACTCTATCTCTACTGTGCTCCACTGTACTCTACCTCTACTGTGCTCTACTGTACTCCACTGTACTCTACCTCTACTGTACTCCACTGTACTCTACCTCTACTGTGCTCCACTGTACTCTACCTCTACTGTACTCCACTGTACTCTACCTCTACTGTACTCCACTGTACTCTACCTCTACTCTGCTCCACTGTACTCTATCTCTAATTTACTCCACTGTACTCTACCTCTACTGTACTCCACTGTACTCTATCTCTACTGTGCTCCACTGTACTCTACCTCTACTGTGCTCTACTGTACTCTACCTCTACTGTACTCCACTGTACTCTACCTCAACTGTACTCCACTCTACTCTATCTCTACTGTACTCCACTGTACTCTATCTCAACTGTAGTCCACTGTACTCTACCTCTACTGTGCTCCACTGTACTCTACCTCTATTGTGCTTCACTGTACTCTACCTCTACTGTACTTCACTGTACTCTACCTCTACTGTGCTCCACTGTACTCAATCTCTACTGTACTCCACTGTACTCTATCTCTACTGTATTCCACTGTACTCTATCTCTACTGTGCTCCACTGTACTATATCCCTACTGTGCTCCACTGTTCTCTACCTCCACTGTACTCCATTGTACTCTTTCTCTACTGTGATCCACTGTACTCTACCTCTACTGTGCTCCACTGTAGTCTATCTCTACTGTGCTCCACCGTACTCTATCTCTACTGTACTCCACTGTACTTTACCTCTACTCTACTGTACTGTACTCCACCTCTACTTTGCTCCTCTGTACTCCACTGTACTCTACCTCTACTGTGCTCCACTGTACTCTATCTCTACTCTACTCCACTGTACTCTACCTCTACTGTGCTCCACTGTACTCTATCTCTACTGTACTCCACTGTACTCTACCTCTACTGTACTCTATCTCTACTGTGCTCCACTGTACTCTACCTCTACTGTGCTCTACTGTACTCCACTGTACTCTACCTCTACTGTACTCCACTGTACTCTACCTCTACTGTGCTCCACTGTACTCTACCTCTACTGTACTCCACTGTACTCTACCTCTACTGTACTCCACTGTACTCTACCTCTACTCTGCTCCACTGTACTCTATCTCTAATTTACTCCACTGTACTCTACCTCTACTGTACTCCACTGTACTCTATCTCTACTGTGATCGACTGTTCTCTATCTCTACTGTTATCCACTGTACTCTACCTCTACTGTGCTCTACTGTACTCCACTATACTCTATCTCTACTGTGCTCCACTGTAATCTACCTCTACTGTGCTCCACTGTACTCTACCTCTACTGTGCTCCACTGTACTCTACCTCTACTGTGCTCCACTCTACTCTATCTCTACTGTACTCCACTGTACTCTACCTCTACCGTACTCCACTGTACTCTATCTCTACTGTACTCCACTTCTACTGTGCTCCACTGTACTCCACTGTACTCTACCACTACTTTGCTCCACTGTACTATATCTCTATTGTGCTCCATTTTACTCTACCTCTACTCTGCTCTAATGTACTCTACTCTACTGTACTCCACTGTACTCTTCCTCTACTGTGCTCCACTGTACTCTACCTCTACTGTGCTCCACTGTACTCTACCTCTACTGTGCTCCACTCTACTCTATCTCTACTGTACTCCACTGTACTCTATCTCTACTGTGATCCACTGTACTCTACCTCTACTGTGCTCCACTCTACTCCACCTCTACTGTACTCACTCTACTCCACCTCTACTGTACTCCACTGTATTCTACCTCAACTGTACTCCACTCTACTCTATCTCTACTGTACTCCACTGTACTCTATCTCTACTGTGATCCACCGTACTCTACCTCTATTGTGCTCCACTGTACTCTACCTCTACTGTACTCACTCTACTCCACCAATAATGTGCTCAACTGTACTCTACCTCTATTGTACTCCACTGTACTCTACCTCTACTGTACTTCACTGTACTCTACCTGTACTGTGCTCCACTGTACTCTATCTCTACTTTACTCCACTGTACTCTATCTCTACTGTACTCCACTGTACTCTACGTCTAATGTACTACACTGTACTCTATCTCTACTGAACTCCACTGTACTCTATCTCTACTGTACTCCACTGTACTCTACGTCTACTGTACTCCACTGTACTCTATCTCTACTGTGCTCCACTGTACTCTACCTCTACTCTACTCCACTGTACTCTACCTCTACTATACTCCACTGTACTCTATCTCTAATGTGCTCCACTGTACTCTATCTCTACTGTACTCCACCCACTGTACTCTATCTCTACTTTACTCCACTCACTCTATCTCTACTGTACTCCACTGTACTCTACCTCAACTGTACTCCACTCTACTCTATCTCTACTGTACTCCACTGTACTCTATCTCTACTGTGATCCACTGTACTATGCCTCTACTGTGCTCGACTGTACTCTATCTCTACTGTGCTCCACTGTACTCTATCTCTACTGTACTCCACTGTACTCTATCTCTACTGTACTCCACTGTACTCTATCTCTACTGTGCTCCACTGTACTATATCTCTACTGTGCTCCACTGTTCTCTACCTCTACTGTACTCCACTGTACTCTCCGTCTAATGTACTACACTGTACTCTATTTCTACTGTACTCCACTGTACTCTCCTTCTAATGTACTACACTGTACTCTACGTCTACTGTACTCCACTGTACTCTATCTCTACTGTATTCCACTGTACTCTACCTCTACTGTACTCCATTGTACTCTTTCTCTACTGTGATCCACTGTACTCTACCTCTACTATGCTCCACTGTAGTCTATCTCTACTGTGCTCCACCGTACTCTATCTCTACTGTACTCCACTGTACTTTACCTCTACTCTACTGTACTGTTCTCTACCTCTACTGTACTCTACTGTACTCCACCTCTACTTTGCTCCTCTGTACTCCACTGTACTCTACCTCTACTGTGCTCCACTGTACTCTATCTCTACTCTACTCCACTGTACTCTACCTCTACTGTGCTCCACTGTACTCTATCTCTACTGTACTCCACTGTACTCTACCTCTACTGTACTCTATCTCTACTGTGCTCCACTGTACTCTACCTCTACTGTGCTCTACTGTACTCCACTGTACTCTACCTCTACTGTACTCCACTGTACTCTACCTCTACTGTGCTCCACTGTACTCTACCTCTACTGTACTCCACTGTACTCTACCTCTACTGTACTCCACTGTACTCTACCTCTACTCTACTCCACTGTACTCTATCTCTAATTTACTCCACTGTACTCTACCTCTACTGTACTCCACTGTACTCTATCTCTACTGTGATCCACTGTTTTCTACCTCTACTGTACTCCAGTGTACTCTATCTCTACTGTTATCCACTGTACTCTACCTCTACTGTGCTCTACTGTACTCCACTATACTCTATCTCTACTGTGCTCCACTGTAATCTACCTCTACTGTGCTCCACTGTACTCTACCTCTACTGTGCTCCACTGTACTCTACCTCTACTGTGCTCCACTCTACTCTATCTCTACTGTACTCCACTGTACTCTACCTCTACCGTACTCCACTGTACTCTATCTCTACTGTACTCCACTTCTACTGTGCTCCACTGTACTCCACTGTACTCTACCACTACTTTGCTCCACTGTACTATATCTCTATTGTGCTCCATTTTACTCTACCTCTACTCTGCTCTAATGTACTCTACTCTACTGTACTCCACTGTACTCTTCCTCTACTGTGCTCCACTGTACTCTACCTCTACTGTGCTCCACTGTACTCTACCTCTACTGTGCTCCACTCTACTCTATCTCTACTGTACTCCACTGTACTCTATCTCTACTGTGATCCACTGTACTCTACCTCTACTGTACTCCACTGTACTCTATCTCTACTGTGATCCACTGTACTCTACCTCTACTGTGCTCCACTCTACTCTACCTCTACTGTACTCACTCTACTCCACCTCTACTGTACTCCACTGTATTCTACCTCAACTGTACTCCACTCTACTCTATCTCTACTGTACTCCACTGTACTCTATCTCTACTGTGATCCACCGTACTCTACCTCTATTGTGCTCCACTGTACTCTACCTCTACTGTACTCACTCTACTCCACCAATAATGTGCTCAACTGTACTCTACCTCTATTGTACTCCACTGTACTCTACCTCTACTGTACTTCACTGTACTCTACCTGTACTGTGCTCCACTGTACTCTATCTCTACTGTACTCCACTGTACTCTATCTCTACTGTACTCCACTGTACTCTACGTCTAATGTACTACACTGTACTCTATCTCTACTGTACTCCACTGTACTCTATCTCTACTGTACTCCACTGTACTCTACGTCTACTGTACTCCACTGTACTCTATCTCTACTGTGCTCCACTGTACTCTACCTCTACTGTACTCCACTGTACTCTACCTCTACTATACTCCACTGTACTCTATCTCTAATGTGCTCCACTGTACTCTATCTCTACTGTACTCCACCCACTGTACTCTATCTCTACTTTACTCCACTCACTCTATCTCTACTGTACTCCACTGTACTCTACCTCAACTGTACTCCACTCTACTCTATCTCTACTGTACTCCACTGTACTCTATATCTACTGTGATCCACTGTACTCTACCTCTACTGTGCTCGACTGTACTCTATCTCTACTGTGCTCCACTGTACTCTATCTCTACTGTACTCCACTGTACTCTATCTCTACTGTACTCCACTGTACTCTATCTCTACTGTGCTCCACTGTACTATATCTCTACTGTGCTCCACTGTTCTCTACCTCTACTGTACTCCACTGTACTCTCCGTCTAATGTACTACACTGTACTCTATCTCTACTGTACTCCACTGTACTCTCCATCTAATGTACTACACTGTACTCTACGTCTACTGTACTCCACTGTACTCTATCTCTACTGTATTCCACTGTACTCTATCTCTACTGTGCTCCACTGTACTCTATCTCTACTGTATTCCACTGTACTCTACCTCTACTGTACTCCATTGTACTCTTTCTCTACTGTGATCCACTGTACTCTACCTCTACTATGCTCCACTGTAGTCTATCTCTACTGTGCTCCACCGTACTCTATCTCTACTGTACTCCACTGTACTTTACCTCTACTCTACTGTACTGTTCTCTACCTCTACTGTACTCTACTGTACTCCACCTCTACTTTGCTCCTCTGTACTCCACTGTACTCTACCTCTACTGTGCTCCACTGTACTCTATCTCTACTCTACTCCACTGTACTCTACCTCTACTGTGCTCCACTGTACTCTATCTCTACTGTACTCCACTGTACTCTACCTCTACTGTACTCTATCTCTACTGTGCTCCACTGTACTCTACCTCTACTGTGCTCTACTGTACTCCACTGTACTCTACCTCTACTGTACTCCACTGTACTCTACCTCTACTGTGCTCCACTGTACTCTACCTCTACTGTACTCCACTGTACTCTACCTCTACTGTACTCCACTGTACTCTACCTCTACTCTACTCCACTGTACTCTATCTCTAATTTACTCCACTGTACTCTACCTCTACTGTACTCCACTGTACTCTATCTCTACTGTGATCCACTGTTCTCTACCTCTACTGTACTCCAGTGTACTCTATCTCTACTGTTATCCACTGTACTCTACCTCTACTGTGCTCTACTGTACTCCACTGTACTCTATCTCTACTGTGATCCACTGTTCTCTACCTCTACTGTACTCCAGTGTACTCTATCTCTATTGTGCTCCATTTTACTCTACCTCTACTGTGCTCTAATGTACTCTACTCTACTGTACTCCACTGTACTCTTCCTCTACTGTGCTCCACTGTACTCTACCTCTACTGTGCTCCACTGTACTCTACCTCTACTGTGCTCCACTCTACTCTATCTCTACTGTACTCCACTGTACTCTATCTCTACTGTGATCCACTGTACTCTACCTCTACTGTGCTCCACTCTACTCTACCTCTACTGTACTCACTCTACTCCACCTCTACTGTACTCCACTGTATTCTACCTCAACTGTACTCCACTCTACTCTATCTCTACTGTACTCCACTGTTCTCTATCTCTACTGTGATCCACTGTACTCTACCTCTATTGTGCTCCACTGTACTCTACCTCTACTGTACTCACTCTACTCCACCTCTAATGTGCTCCACTGTACTCTACCTCTATTGTACTCACTCTACTCCACCTCTAATGTGCTCCACTGTACTCTACCTCTATTGTACTCCACTGTACTCTACCTCTACTGTACTTCATTGTACTCTACCTCTACTGTGCTCCACTGTACTCTATCTCTACTGTACTCCACTGTACTCTATCTCTACTGTACTCCACTGTACTCTACGTCTAATGTACTACACTGTACTCTATCTCTACTGTACTCCACTGTACTCTATCTCTACTGTACTCCACTGTACTCTACGTCTACTGTACTCCACTGTACTCTATCTCTACTGTGCTCCACTGTACTCTACCTCAACTGTACTCCACTGTACTCTACCTCTACTATACTCCACTGTACTCTATCTCTAATGTGCTCCACTGTACTCTATCTCTACTGTACTCCACCCACTGTACTCTATCTCTACTTTACTCCACTCACTCTATCTCTACTGTACTCCACTGTACTCTACCTCTACTGTACTCCACTGTATTCTACCTCAACTGTACTCCACTCTACTCTATCTCTACTGTACTCAACTGTACTCTATATCTACTGTGATCCACTGTACTCTACCTCTACTGTGCTCGACTGTACTCTATCTCTACTGTGCTCCACTGTACTCTATCTCTACTGTACTCCACTGTACTCTGACTCTACTGTACTCCACTTTAATCTATCTCTACTGTGCTCCACTGTACTATATCTCTACTGTGCTCCACTGTTCTCTACCTCTACTGTACTCCACTGTACTCTATCTCTACTGTGATCCACTGTACTCTCCCTCTACTGTGCTCCACTGTACTCTATCTCTACTGTGCTCCACTGTACTCTACCTCTACTGTGCTCTACTGTACTCTACTCTACTGTACTCCACTGTACCCTTCCTCTACTGTGCTCCACTGTACTCTACCTCTACTGTGCTCCACTGTACTCTACCTCTACTGTACTCCACTCTACTCTATCTCTACTGTACTCCACTGTACTCTATCTCTACTGTGATCCACTGTACTCTACCTCTACTGTGCTCCACTGTACTCTACCTCTACTGTACTCACTCTACTCCACCTCTACTGTACTCCACTGAACTCTACCTCAACTGTACTCCACTCTACTCTATCTCTACTCTACTCCACTGTACTCTATCTCTACTGTGATCCACTGTACTCTACCTCTACTGTGCTCCACTGTACTCTACTTCTACTGTACTCACTCTACTCCACCTCTAATGTGCTTCACTCTACTCTACCTCTATTGTACTCCACTGTACTCTACCTCTACTGTAATCCACTGTACTCTACCTCTACTGTGCTCCACTGTACTCTATCTCTACTGTGCTCCACTGTACTCTATCTCTACTGAACTCCACTGTACTCTATCTCTACTGTGATGCACTGTACTCTAGCTCTAATGTGCTCCACTGTACTCTACCTCTACTGTACTCCACTGTACTCTATCTCTACTCTGCTCCACTGTACTCTATCTCTACTGTACTCCACTGTACTCTATCTCTACTGTGCTCCACTGTACTCTATCTCTACTGTGCTCCACTGTACTCTATTTCTACTGTGCTCCACTTTTCTCTACCTCTACTGTACTCCACTGTACTCTATATCTACTCTGATCCACTGTACTCTACCTCTACTGTGCTCCACTGTAGTCTATCTCTATTGTGCTTCACTGTACTCTATCTCTACTGTACTCCACTGTACTCTACCTCTACTCTACTGTACTGTTCTCTACCTCTACTGTACTCTACTGTACTCCACCTCTACTGTGCTCCACTCTACTCCACTGTACTCTACCTCTACTGTGCTCCACTGTACTCTATCTCTACTCTACTCCACAGTACTCTACCTCTACTGTGCTCCACTGTACTCTATCTCTACTGTACTCCACTGTACTCTACCTCTACTGTACTCCACTGTACTCTATCTCTACTGTGCTCCACTGTACTCTACCTCTACTGTGCTCTACTGTACTCTACCTCTACTCTACTCCACTGTACTCTACCTCAACTGTACTCCACTCTACTCTATCTCTACTGTACTCCACTGTACTCTATCTCAACTGTAGTCCACTGTACTCTACCTCTACTGTGCTCCACTGTACTCTACCTCTATTGTGCTTCACTGTACTCTACCTCTACTGTACTTCACTGTACTCTACCTCTACTGTGCTCCACTGTACTCTATCTCTACAGTACTCCACTGTACTCTATCTCTACTGTACTACACTGTACTCTATCTCTACTGTACTCCACTGTACTCTATCTCTACTGTACTCCACTGTACTCTACGTCTACTGTACTCTATCTCTACTGTATTCCACTGTACTCTATCTCTACTGTGCTCCACTGTACTATATCCCTACTGTGCTCCACTGTTCTCTACCTCTACTGTACTCCATTGTACTCTTTCTCTACTGTGATCCACTGTACTCTACCTCTACTGTGCTCCACTGTAGTCTATCTCTACTGTGCTCCACCGTACTCTATCTCTACTGTACTCCACTGTACTTTACCTCTACTCTACTGTACTGTTCTCTACCTCTACTGTACTCTACTGTACTCCACCTCTACTTTGCTCCTCTGTACTCCAGTGTACTCTACCTCTACTGTGCTCCACTGTACTCTATCTCTAATCTACTCCACTGTACTCTACCTCTACTGTGCTCCACTGTACTCTATCTCTACTGTACTCCACTGTACTCTACCTCTACTGTACTCTATCTCTACTGTGCTCCACTGTACTCTACCTCTACTGTGCTCTACTGTACTCCACTGTACTCTACCTCTACTGTACTCCTCTGTACTCTACCTCTACTGTGCTCCACTGTACTCTACCTCTACTGTACTCCACTGTACTCTACCTCTACTGTACTCCACTGTACTCTACCTCTACTGTGCTCCACTGTACTCTATCTCTAATTTACTCCACTGTACTCTATCTCTACTGTGATCCACTGTTCTCTACCTCTACTGTACTCCAGTGTACTCTATCTCTACTGTTATCCACTGTACTCTACCTCTACTGTGCTCTACTGCACTCCACTATACTCTATCTCTACTGTGCTCCACTGTACTCTACCTCTACTGTGCTCCACTGTACTCTACCTCTACTGTACTCCACTGTACTCTATCTCTACTGTGCTCCACTGTACTCTACCTCTACTGTGCTCTACTGTACTCTACCTCTACTCTACTCCACTGTACTCTACCTCAACTGTACTCCACTCTACTCTATCTCTACTGTACTCCACTGTACTCTATCTCAACTGTAGTCCACTGTACTCTACCTCTACTGTGCTCCACTGTACTCTACCTCTATTGTGCTTCACTGTACTCTACCTCTACTGTGCTCCACTGTACTCTATCTCTACTGTACTCCACTGTACTCTATCTCTACTGTACTCCACTGTACTCTTCGTCTAATGTACTACACTGTACTCTATCTCTACTGTACTCCACTGTACTCTATCTCTACTGTACTCCACTGTACTCTACGTCTACTGTACTCCACTGTACTCTATCTCTACTGTATTCCACTGTACTCTATCTCTACTGTGCTCCACTGTACTATATCCCTACTGTGCTCCACTGTTCTCTACCTCTACTGTACTCCATTGTACTCTTTCTCTACTGTGATCCACTGTACTCTACCTCTACTGTGCTCCACTGTAGTCTATCTCTACTGTGCTCCACCGTACTCTATCTCTACTGTACTCCACTGTACTTTACCTCTACTCTACTGTACTGTTCTCTACCTCTACTGTACTCTACTGTACTCCACCTCTACTTTGCTCCTCTGTACTCCAGTGTACTCTACCTCTACTGTGCTCCACTGTACTCTATCTCTAATCTACTCCACTGTACTCTACCTCTACTGTGCTCCACTGTACTCTATCTCTACTGTACTCCACTGTACTCTACCTCTACTGTACTCTATCTCTACTGTGCTCCACTGTACTCTACCTCTACTGTGCTCTACTTTACTCCACTGTACTCTACCTCTACTGTACTCCTCTGTACTCTACCTCTACTGTGCTCCACTGTACTCTACCTCTACTGTACTCCACTGTACTCTACCTCTACTGTACTCCACTGTACTCTACCTCTACTGTGCTCCACTGTACTCTATCTCTAATTTACTCCACTGTACTCTACCTCTACTGTACTCCACTGTACTCTATCTCTACTGTGATCCACTGTTCTCTACCTCTACTGTACTCCAGTGTACTCTATCTCTACTGTTATCCACTGTACTCTACCTCTACTGTGCTCTACTGTACTCCACTATACTCTATCTCTACTGTGCTCCACTGTAATCTACCTCTACTGTGCTCCACTGTACTCTACCTCTACTGTGCTCCACTGTACTCTACCTCTACTGTGCTCCACTCTACTCTATCTCTACTGTACTCCACTGTACTCTACCTTTACCGTACTCCACTGTACTCTATCTCTACTGTACTCCACTTCTACTGTGCTCCACTGTACTCCACTGTACTCTACCACTAGTGTGCTCCACTGTACTATATCTCTATTGTGCTCCATTTTACTCTACCTCTACTGTACTCCACTCTACTCTTCCTCTACTGTGCTCCACTGTACTCTACCTCTACTTTGCTCCACTGTACTCTACCTCTACTGTACTCCACTCTACTCTATCTCTACTGTACTCCACTGTACTCTATCTCTACTGTGATCCACTGTACTCTACCTCTACTGTGCTCCACTCTACTCTACCTCTACTGTACTCACTCTACTCCACCTCTACTGTACTCCACTGTATTCTACCTCAACTGTACTCAGCTCTACTCTATCTCTACTGTACTCCACTGTACTCTATCTCTACTGTGATCCACTGTACCCTACCTCTATTGTGCTCCACTCTACTCTACCTCTACTGTACTCACTCTACTCCACCTCTAATGTGCTCCACTGTACTCTACCTCTATTGTACTCCACTGTACTCTACCTCTACTGTACTTCACTGTACTCTACCTCTACTGTGCTCCACTGTACTCTATCTCTACTGTACTCCACTGTACTCTATCTCTACTGTACTCCACTGTACTCTACGTCTAATGTACTACACTGTACTCTATCTCTACTGTACTCCACTGTACTCTATCTCTACTGTACTCCACTGTACTCTACGTCTACTGTACTCCACTGTACTCTATCTCTACTGTGCTACACTGTACTCTACCTCTACTGTACTCCACTGTACTCTACCTCTACTATACTCCACTGTACTCTATCTCTAATGTGCTCCACTGTACTCTATCTCTACTGTACTCCACCCACTGTACTCTACCTCTACTATACTCCACTCACTCTATCTCTACTGTACTCCACTGTACTCTACCTCTACTGTACTCCACTGTACTCTATCTCTACTGTCATCCACTCTACTCTATCTCTACTGTACTCCACTGTACTCTATCTCTACTGTGATCCACTGTACTCTACCTCTACTGTGCTCGACTGTACTCTATCTCTACTGTGCTCCACTGTACTCTACCTCTACTGTACTCCACTGTACTCTATCTCTACTGTACTCCACTGTACTCTATCTCTACTGTGCTCCACTGTACTATATCTCTACTGTGCTCCACTGTTCTCTACCTCTACTGTACTCCACTGTACTCTATCTCTACTGTGATCCACTGTACTCTCCCTCTACTGTGCTCCACTGTACTCTATCTCTACTGTGCTCCACTGTACTCTACCTCTACTGTGCTCTACTGTACTCTACTCTACTGTACTCCACTGTACTCTTCCTCTACTCTACTCCACTGTACTCTACCTCTACTGTGCTCCACTGTACTCTACCTCTACTGTACTCCACTCTACTCTATATCTACTGTACTCCACTGTACTCTATCTCTACTGTGATCCACTGTACTCTACCTCTACTGTGCTCCACTGTACTCTACCTCTACTGTACTCTCTACTCCACCTCTACTGTACTCCACTGAACTCTACCTCAACTGTACTCCGCTCTACTCTATCTCTACTCTACTCCACTGTACTCTATCTCTACTGTGCTCCACTGTACTCTACCTCTACTGTACTCCACTGTACTCTATCTCTACTGTGCTCCACTGTACTCTACCTCTACTGTGATCTCCTGTACTCTACTCTACTGTACTCCACTGTACTCTACCTCAACTGTACTCCACTCTACTCTATCTCTACTGTACTCCACTGTACTCTATCTCAACTGTAGTCCACTGTACTCTACCTCTACTGTGCTCCACTGTACTCTACCTCTATTGTGCTCCACTGTACTCTACCTCTACTGTACTTCACTGTACTCTACCTCTACTGTGCTCCACTGTACTCTATCTCTACTGTACTCCACTGTACTCTATCTCTACTGTACTCCACTGTACTCTACGTCTAATGTACTACACTGTACTCTATCTCTACTGTACTCCACTGTACTCTATCTCTACTCTAATCCACTGTACTCTACGTCTACTGTACGCCACTGTACTCTATCTCTACTGTGCTCCACTGTACTCTACCTCTACTGTACTCCACTGTACTCTACCTCTACTATACTCCAGTGTACTCTATCTCTAATGTGCTCCACTGTACTCTATCTCTACTGTACTCTACACACTGTACTCTATCTCTACTGTACTCCACTCACTCTATCTCTACTGTACTCCACTGTACTCTACATATACTGTACTCCACTGTACTCTACCTCAACTGTACTCCACTCTACTATATCTCTACTGTACTCCACTGTACTCTATCTCAACTGTAGTCCACTGTACTCTACCTCAACTGTACTCCACTCTACTCTATCTCTACTGTACTTCACTGTACTCTATCTCTACTGTGATCCACTGTACTCTACCTCTACTGTGCTCCACTGTACTCTATCTCTACTCTACTCCACTGTACTCTACCTCTACTGTGCTCCACTGTACTCTATCTCTACTGTACTCCACTGTACTCTACCTCTACTGTACTCTATCTCTACTGTGCTCCACTGTACTCTACCTCTACTGTGCTCCACTGTACTCCACTGTACTCTACCTCTACTGTACTCCACTGTACTCTACCTCTACTGTGCTCCACTGTACTCTACCTCTACTGTACTCCACTGTACTCTACCTCTACTGTACTCCACTGTACTCTACCTCTACTGTGCTCCACTGTACTCTATCTCTAATTTACTCCACTGTACTCTACCTCTACTGTACTCCACTGTACTCTATCTCTACTGTGATCCACTGTTCTCTACCTCTACTGTACTCCAGTGTACTCTATCTCTACTGTTATCCACTGTACTCTACCTCTACTGTGCTCTACTGTACTCCACTATACTCTATCTCTACTGTGCTCCACTGTAATCTACCTCTACTGTGCTCCACTGTACTCTACCTCTACTGTGCTCCACTGTACTCTACCTCTACTGTGCTCCACTCTACTCTATCTCTACTGTACTCCACTGTACTCTACCTCTACCGTACTCCACTGTACTCTATCTCTACTGTACTCCACTTCTACTGTGCTCCACTGTACTCCACTGTACTCTACCACTAGTGTGCTCCACTGTACTATATCTCTATTGTGCTCCATTTTACTCTACCTCTACTGTACTCCACTATACTCTTCCTCTACTGTGCTCCACTGTACTCTACCTCTACTTTGCTCCACTGTACTCTACCTCTACTGTACTCCACTCTACTCTATCTCTACTGTACTCCACTGTACTCTATCTCTACTGTGATCCACTGTACTCTACCTCTACTGTGCTCCACTCTACTCTACCTCTACTGTACTCACTCTACTCCACCTCTACTGTACTCCACTGTATTCTACCTCAACTGTACTCAGCTCTACTCTATCTCTACTGTACTCCACTGTACTCTATCTCTACTGTGATCCACTGTACCCTACCTCTATTGTGCTCCACTCTACTCTACCTCTACTGTACTCACTCTACTCCACCTCTAATGTGCTCCACTGTACTCTACCTCTATTGTACTCCACTGTACTCTACCTCTACTGTACTTCACTGTACTCTACCTCTACTGTGCTCCACTGTACTCTATCTCTACTGTACTCCACTGTACTCTATCTCTACTGTACTCCACTGTACTCTACGTCTAATGTACTACACTGTACTCTATCTCTACTGTACTCCACTGTACTCTATCTCTACTGTACTCCACTGTACTCTACGTCTACTGTACTCCACTGTACTCTATCTCTACTGTGCTACACTGTACTCTACCTCTACTGTACTCCACTGTACTCTACCTCTACTATACTCCACTGTACTCTATCTCTAATGTGCTCCACTGTACTCTATCTCTACTGTACTCCACCCACTGTACTCTACCTCTACTATACTCCACTCACTCTATCTCTACTGTCATCCACTCTACTCTATCTCTACTGTACTCCACTGTACTCTATCTCTACTGTGATCCACTGTACTCTACCTCTACTGTGCTCGACTGTACTCTATCTCTACTGTGCTCCACTGTACTCTACCTCTACTGTACTCCACTGTACTCTATCTCTACTGTACTCCACTGTACTCTATCTCTACTGTGCTCCACTGTACTCTATCTCTACTGTACTCCACTGTTCTCTACCTCTACTGTACTCCACTGTACTCTATCTCTACTGTGATCCACTGTACTCTCCCTCTACTGTGCTCCACTGTACTCTACCTCTACTGTGCTCTACTGTACTCTACTCTACTGTACTCCACTGTACTCTTCCTCTACTCTGCTCCACTGTACACTACCTCTACTGTGCTCCACTGTACTCTACCTCTACTGTACTCCACTCTACTCTATATCTACTGTACTCCACTGTACTCTATCTCTACTGTGATCCACTGTACTCTACCTCTACTGTGCTCCACTGTACTCTACCTCTACTGTACTCACTCTACTCCACCTCTCCTGTACTCCACTGAACTCTACCTCAACTGTACTCCGCTCTACTCTATCTCTACTCTACTCCACTGTACTCTATCTCTACTGTGCTCCACTGTACTCTACCTCTACTGTACTCCACTGTACTCTATCTCTACTGTGCTCCACTGTACTCTACCTCTACTGTGATCTCCTGTACTCTACTCTACTGTACTCCACTGTACTCTACCTCAACTGTACTCCACTCTACTCTATCTCTACTGTACTCCACTGTACTCTATCTCAACTGTAGTCCACTGTACTCCACCTCTACTGTGCTCCACTGTACTCTACCTCTATTGTGCTCCACTGTACTCTACCTCTACTGTACTTCACTGTACTCTACCTCTACTGTGCTCCACTGTACTCTATCTCTACTGTACTCCACTGTACTCTATCTCTACTGTACTCCACTGTACTCTACGTCTAATGTACTACACTGTACTCTATCTCTACTGTACTCCACTGTACTCTATCTCTACTCTAATCCACTGTACTCTACGTCTACTGTACGCCACTGTACTCTATCTCTACTGTGCTCCACTGTACTCTACCTCTACTGTACTCCACTGTACTCTACCTCTACTATACTCCACTCTACTCTATCTCTACTGTACTCTACACACTGTACTCTATCTCTACTGTACTCCACTCACTCTATCTCTACTGTACTCCACTGTACTCTACATATACTGTACTCCACTGTACTCTACCTCAACTGTACTCCACTCTACTCTATCTCTACTGTACTCCACTGTACTCTATCTCTACTGTGATCCACTGTACTCTACCTCTACTGTGCTCCACTGTACTCTATCTCTACTGTACTCCACTCTACTCTATCTCTACTGTACTCCACTGTACTCTATCTCAATTGTAGTCCACTGTACTCTTCCTCAACTGTACTCCACTCTACTCTATCTCTACTGTACTTCACTGTACTCTATCTCTACTGTGATCCACTGTACTCTACCTCTACTGTGCTCCACTGTACTCTATCTCTACTCTACTCCACTGTACTCTACCTCTACTGTGCTCCACTGTACTCTACCTCTACTGTACTCAACTGTACTCTACCTCTACTGTACTCCACTGTACTCTACCTCTACTGTACTCTATCTCTACTGTGCTCCACTGTACTCTACCTCTACTGTGCTCCACTGTACTCCACTGTACTCTACCTCTACTGTACTCCACTGTACTCTACCTCTACTGTGCTCCAGTGTACTCTACCTCTACTGTACTCCACTGTACTCTACCTCTACTGTACTCCACTGTACTCTACCTCTACTGTGCTCCACTGTACTCTATCTCTAATTTACTCCACTGTACTCTACCTCTACTGTACTCCACTGTACTCTATCTCTACTGTGATCCACTGTTCTCTACCTCTACTGTACTCCAGTGTACTCTATCTCTACTGTTATCCACTGTACTCTACCTCTACTGTGCTCTACTGTACTCCACTATACTCTATCTCTACTGTGCTCCACTGTAATCTACCTCTACTGTGCTCCACTGTACTCTACCTCTACTGTGCTCCACTGTACTCTACCTCTACTGTGCTCCACTCTACTTTATCTCTACTGTACTCCACTGTACTCTACCTCTACCGTACTCCATTGTACTCTATCTCTACTGTACTCCACTTCTACTGTGCTCCACTGTACTCCACTGTACTCTACCACTAGTGTGCTCCACTGTACTATATCTCTATTGTGCTCCATTTTACTCTACCTCTACTGTGCTCTAATGTACTCTACTCTACTGTACTCCACTGTACTCTTCCTCTACTGTGCTCCACTGTACTCTACCTCTACTGTGCTCCACTGTACTTATCTATACTGTGCTCTACTGTACTCTAACTCTTCTGTGCTCCACTATACTCTATCTCTACTGTACTCCACTGTACTCTACCTCTACTGTACTGTACTGCACTCCACCTCTAATGTGCTCCACTTTACTCTACCTTTACTGTACTCCACTGTACTCTACCTCTACTGTACTCCACTCTACTCTACCTCTACTCTGCTCTACTGTACTCTATCTCTACTGTGCTCAACTGTACTCTACCTCTACTGTACTCAACTGTACTCTACCTCTACTATACTCCACTGTACTTAGCTCTACTGTGCTCCACTGTACTCTATCTCTACTTTACTCCACTGTACTCTACGTCTACTGTACTACACTGTACTGTACCTCTACTGTGCTCCACTGTATTCTACCTCTACTGTACTCCACTCTACTCTACCTCTACTATACTCCACTCTACTCTATCTCTAATGTGCTCCACTGTACTCTATCTCTACTGTACTCCACCCACTCTACTCTACCTCTACTGTACTCCACTGTACTCTACCTCAACTGTACTCCACTCTACTCTATCTCAACTGTACTCCACTGTACTCTATCTCTACTGTGCTCCGCTGTACTCTACCTCTACTGTACTCCACTGTACTCTATCTCTACTGTACTCCACTGTACTCTATCTCTACTGTGCTCCAGAGATAGAGATAGAGTAGAGTGGAGTACAGTTGAGGTAGAGTACAGTGGAGTACAGTAGATGTAGAGTACAGTGGAGTACAGTAGAGATAGAGTGAGTGGAGCATATTAGAGATAGAGTACACTGGAGTATAGTAGAGGTAGAGTACAGTGGAGTACAGTAGAGGTAGAGTACAGTGGAGCACTCTACTGTACTCCACCTCTACTGTGCTCCACTCTACTCCACTGTACTCTACCTCTACTGTGCTCCACTGTACTCTATCTCTACTCTACTCCACTGTACTCTACCTCTACTGTGCTCCACTGTACTCTATCTCTACTGTACTCCACTGTACTCTACCTCTACTGTACTCCACTGTACTCTACCTCTACTGTACTCCTCTGTACTCTACCTCTACTGTGCTCCACTGTACTCTACCTCTACTGTACTCCACTGTACTCTACCTCTACTGTACTCCACTGTACTCTACCTCTACTGTGCTCCACTGTACTCTATCTCTACTGTGATCCACTGTTCTCTACCTCTACTGTACTCCAGTGTACTCTATCTCTACTGTTATCCACTGTACTCTACCTCTACTGTGCTCTACTGTACTCCACTATACTCTATCTCTACTGTGCTCCACTGTAATCTACCTCTACTGTGCTCCACTGTACTCTACCTCTACTGTGCTCCACTGTACTCTACCTCTACTGTGCTCCACTCTACTCTATCTCTACTGTACTCCACTGTACTCTACCTCTACCATACTCCACTGTACTCTATCTCTACTGTACTCCACTTCTACTGTGCTCCACTGTACTCCACTGTACTCTACCACTAGTGTGCTCCACTGTACTATATCTCTATTGTGCTCCATTTTACTCTACCTCTACTGTGCTCTAATGTACTCTACTCTACTGTACTCCACTGTACTCTTCCTCTACTGTGCTCCACTGTACTCTACCTCTACTTTGCTCCACTGTACTCTACCTCTACTGTACTCCACTCTACTCTATCTCTACTGTACTCCACTGTACTCTATCTCTACTGTGATCCACTGTACTCTACCTCTACTGTGCTCCACTCTACTCTACCTCTACTGTACTCACTCTACTCCACCTCTACTGTACTCCACTGTATTCTACCTCAACTGTACTCAGCTCTACTCTATCTCTACTGTACTCCACTGTACTCTATCTCTACTGTGATCCACTGTACCCTACCTCTATTGTGCTCCACTCTACTCTACCTCTACTGTACTCACTCTACTCTACCTCTAATGTGCTCCACTGTACTCTACCTCTATTGTACTCCACTGTACTCTACCTCTACTGTACTTCACTGTACTCTACCTCTACTGTGCTCCACTGTACTCTATCTCTACTGTACTCCACTGTACTCTACGTCTAATGTACTACACTGTACTCTATCTCTACTGTACTCCACTGTACTCTATCTCTACTGTACTCCACTGTACTCTACGTCTACTGTACTCCACTGTACTCTATCTCTACTGTGCTACACTGTACTCTACCTCTACTGTACTCCACTGTACTCTACCTCTACTATACTCCACTGTACTCTATCTCTAATGTGCTCCACTGTACTCTATCTCTACTGTACTCCACCCACTGTACTCTACCTCTACTATACTCCACTCACTCTATCTCTACTGTACTCCACTGTACTCTACCTCTACTGTACTCCACTGTACTCTATCTCTACTGTCATCCACTCTACTCTATCTCTACTGTACTCCACTGTACTCTATCTCTACTGTGATCCACTGTACTCTACCTCTACTGTGCTCGACTGTACTCTATCTCTACTGTGCTCCACTGTACTCTACCTCTACTGTACTCCACTCTACTCTATCTCTACTGTACTCCACTGTACTCTATCTCTACTGTACTCCACTCTACTCTATATCTACTGTACTCCACTGTACTCTATCTCTACTGTGATCCACTGTACTCTACCTCTACTGTGCTCCACTGTACTCTACCTCTACTGTACTCACTCTACTCCACCTCTACTGTACTCCACTGAACTCTACCTCAACTGTACTCCACTCTACTCTATCTCTACTCTACTCCACTGTACTCTATCTCTACTGTGCTCCACTGTACTCTACCTCTACTGTACTCCACTGTACTCTATCTCTACTGTGCTCCACTGTACTCTACCTCTACTGTGATCTCCTGTACTCTACTCTACTGTACTCCACTGTACTCTACCTCAACTGTACTCCACTCTACTCTATCTCTACTGTACTCCACTGTACTCTATCTCAACTGTAGTCCACTGTACTCTACCTCCACTGTGCTCCACTGTACTCTACCTCTATTGTGCTCTACTGTACTCTACCTCTACTGTACTTCACTGTACTCTACCTCTACTGTGCTCCACTGTACTCTATCTCTACTGTACTCCACTGTACTCTATCTCTACTCTACTCCATTGTACTCTACGTCTAATGTACTACACTGTACTCTATCTCTACTGTACTCCACTGTACTCTATCTCTACTGTACTCCACTGTACTCTACGTCTACTGTACGCCACTGTACTCTATCTCTACTGTGCTCCACTGTACTCTACCTCTACTGTACTCCACTGTACTCTACCTCTACTATACTCCAGTGTACTCTATCTCTAATGTGCTCCACTGTACTCTATCTCTACTGTACTCTACACACTGTACTCTATCTCTACTGTACTCCACTCACTCTATCTCTACTGTACTCCACTGTACTCTACATATACTGTACTCCACTGTACTCTACCTCAACTGTACTCCACTCTACTCTATCTCTACTGTACTCCACTGTACTCTATCTCTACTGTGATCCACTGTACTCTACCTCTACTGTGCTCCACTGTACTCTATCTCTACTGTACTCCACTCTACTCTATCTCTACTGTACTCCACTGTACTCTATCTCAACTGTAGTCCACTGTACTCTACCTCAACTGTACTCCACTCTACTCTATCTCTACTTTACTCCACTGTACTCTATCTCTACTGTGATCCACTGTACTCTACCTCTACTGTGCTCCACTGTACTCTATCTCTACTCTACTCCACTGTACTCTACCTCTACTGTGCTCCACTGTACTCTATCTCTACTGTACTCCACTGTACTCTACCTCTACTGTACTCTATCTCTACTGTGCTCCACTGTACTCTACCTCTACTGTGCTCTACTGTACTACACTGTACTCTACCTCTACTGTACTCCACTGTACTCTACCTCTACTGTGCTCCACTGTACTCTACCTCTACTGTACTCCACTGTACTCTACCTCTACTGTACTCCACTGTACTCTACCTCTACTGTGCTCCACTGTACTCTATCTCTAATTTACTCCACTGTACTCTACCTCTACTGTACTCCACTGTACTCTATCTCTACTGTGATCCACTGTTCTCTACCTCTACTGTACTCCAGTGTACTCTATCTCTACTGTTATCCACTGTACTCTATCTCTACTGTGCTCTACTGTACTCCACTATACTCTATCTCTACTGTTCTCCACTGTAATCTACCTCTACTGTGCTCCATTGTACTCTACCTCTACTGTGCTCCACTGTACTCTACCTCTACTGTGCTCCACTCTACTCTATCTCTACTGTACTCCACTGTACTCTATCTCTACTGTACTCCACTTCTACTGTGCTCCACTGTACTCCACTGTACTCTACCACTAGTGTGCTCCACTGTACTATATCTCTATTGTGCTCCATTTTACTCTACCTCTACTGTGCTCTAATGTACTCTACTCTACTGTACTCCACTGTACTCTTCCTCTACTGTGCTCCACTGTACTCTACCTCTACTGTGCTCCACTGTACTCTACCTCTACTGTACTCCACTCTACTCTATCTCTACTGTACTCCACTGTACTCTATCTCTACTGTACTCCACTGTACTCTACGTCTACTGTACTCCACTGTACTCTATCTCTACTGTATTCCACTGTACTCTATCTCTACTGTGCTCCCCTGTACTATATCCCTACTGTGCTCCACTGTTCTCTACCTCTACTGTACTCCATTGTACTCTTTCTCTACTGTGATCCACTGTACTCTACCTCTACTGTGCTCCACTGTAGTCTATCTCTACTGTGCTCCACCGTACTCTATCTCTACTGTACTCCACTGTACTTTACCTCTACTCTACTGTACTGTTTTCTACCTCTACTGTACTCTACTGTACTCCACCTCTACTTTGCTCCTCTGTACTCCACTGTACTCTACCTCTACTGTGCTCCACTGTACTCTATCTCTACTCTACTCCACTGTACTCTACCTCTACTGTGCTCCACTGTACTCTATCTCTACTGTACTCCACTGTACTCTACCTCTACTGTACTCTATCTCTACTGTGCTCCACTGTACTCTACCTCTACTGTGCTCTACTGTACTCCACTGTACTCTACCTCTACTGTACTCCACTGTACTCTACCTCTACTGTGCTCCACTGTACTCTACCTCTACTGTACTCCACTGTACTCTACCTCTACTGTACTCCACTGTACTCTACCTCTACTCTGCTCCACTGTACTCTATCTCTAATTTACTCCACTGTACTCTACCTCTACTGTACTCCACTGTACTCTATCTCTACTGTGCTCCACTGTACTCTACCTCTACTGTGCTCTACTGTACTCTACCTCTACTGTACTCCACTGTACTCTACCTCAACTGTACTCCACTCTACTCTATCTCTACTGTACTCCACTGTACTCTATCTCAACTGTAGTCCACTGTACTCTACCTCTACTGTGCTCCACTGTACTCTACCTCTATTGTGCTTCACTGTACTCTACCTCTACTGTACTTCACTGTACTCTACCTCTACTGTGCTCCACTGTACTCAATCTCTACTGTACTCCACTGTACTCTATCTCTACTGTATTCCACTGTACTCTATCTCTACTGTGCTCCACTGTACTATATCCCTACTGTGCTCCACTGTTCTCTACCTCCACTGTACTCCATTGTACTCTTTCTCTACTGTGATCCACTGTACTCTACCTCTACTGTGCTCCACTGTAGTCTATCTCTACTGTGCTCCACCGTACTCTATCTCTACTGTACTCCACTGTACTTTACCTCTACTCTACTGTACTGTTCTCTACCTCTACTGTACTCTACTGTACTCCACCTCTACTTTGCTCCTCTGTACTCCACTGTACTCTATCTCTACTCTACTCCACTGTACTCTACCTGTACTGTGCTCCACTGTACTCTATCTCTACTGTACTCCACTGTACTCTACCTCTACTGTACTCCACTGTACTCTACCTCTACTGTACTCTATCTCTACTGTGCTCCACTGTACTCTACCTCTACTGTGCTCTACTGTACTCCACTGTACTCTACCTCTACTGTGCTCCACTGTACTCTACCTCTACTATACTCCACTCACTCTATCTCTACTGTACTCCACTGTACTCTACCTCTACTGTACTCCACTGTACTCTATCTCTACTGTGATCCACTGTACTCTACCTCTACTGTGCTCGACTGTACTCTATCTCTACTGTGCTCCACTGTACTCTACCTCTACTGTACTCCACTGTACTCTATCTCTACTGTGCTCCACTGTACTCTACCTCTACTGTACTCCACTGTACTCTATCTCTACTGTACTCCACTGTACTCTATCTCTACTGTGCTCCACTGTACTATATCTCTACTGTGCTCCACTGTTCTCTACCTCTACTGTACTCCACTGTACTCTATCTCTACTGTGATCCACTGTACTCTCCCTCTACTGTGCTCCACTGTACTCTACCTCTACTGTGCTCTACTGTACTCTACTCTACTGTACTCCACTGTACTCTTCCTCTACTCTGCTCCACTGTACTCTACCTCTACTGTGCTCCACTGTACTCTACCTCTACTGTACTCCACTCTACTCTATATCTACTGTACTCCACTGTACTCTATCTCTACTGTGATCCACTGTACTCTACCTCTACTGTGCTCCACTGTACTCTACCTCTACTGTACTCACTCTACTCCACCTCTCCTGTACTCCACTGAACTCTACCTCAACTGTACTCCGCTCTACTCTATCTCTACTCTACTCCACTGTACTCTATCTCTACTGTGCTCCACTGTACTCTACCTCTACTGTACTCCACTGTACTCTATCTCTACTGTGCTCCACTGTACTCTACCTCTACTGTGATCTCCTGTACTCTACTGTACTCCACTGTACTCTACCTCAACTGTACTCCACTCTACTCTATCTCTACTGTACTCCACTGTACTCTATCTCAACTGTAGTCCACTGTACTCCACCTCTACTGTGCTCCACTGTACTCTACCTCTATTGTGCTCCACTGTACTCTACCTCTACTGTACTTCACTGTACTCTACCTCTACTGTGCTCCACTGTACTCTATCTCTACTGTACTCCACTGTACTCTATCTCTACTGTACTCCACTGTACTCTACGTCTAATGTACTACACTGTACTCTATCTCCACTGTACTCCACTGTACTCTATCTCTACTCTAATCCACTGTACTCTACGTCTACTGTACGCCACTGTACTCTATCTCTACTGTGCTCCACTGTACTCTACCTCTACTGTACTCCACTGTACTCTACCTCTACTATACTCCACTCTACTCTATCTCTACTGTACTCTACACACTGTACTCTATCTCTACTGTACTCCACTCACTCTATCTCTACTGTACTCCACTGTACTCTACATATACTGTACTCCACTGTACTCTACCTCAACTGTACTCCACTCTACTCTATCTCTACTGTACTCCACTGTACTCTATCTCTACTGTGATCCACTGTACTCTACCTCTACTGTGCTCCACTGTACTCTATCTCTACTGTACTCCACTCTACTCTATCTCTACTGTACTCCACTGTACTCTATCTCAACTGTAGTCCACTGTACTCTACCTCAACTGTACTCCACTCTACTCTATCTCTACTGTACTTCACTGTACTCTATCTCTACTGTGATCCACTGTACTCTACCTCTACTGTGCTCCACTGTACTCTATCTCTACTCTACTCCACTGTACTCTACCTCTACTGTGCTCCACTGTACTCTACCTCTACTGTACTCAACTGTACTCTACCTCTACTGTACTCCACTGTACTCTACCTCTACTGTACTCTATCTCTACTGTGCTCCACTGTACTCTACCTCTACTGTGCTCCACTGTACTCCACTGTACTCTACCTCTACTGTACTCCACTGTACTCTACCTCTACTGTGCTCCACTGTACTCTACCTCTACTGTACTCCACTGTACTCTACCTCTACTGTGATCCACTGTTCTCTACCTCTACTGCACTCCAGTGTACTCTATCTCTACTGTTATCCACTGTACTCTACCTCTACTGTGCTCTACTGTACTCCACTATACTCTATCTCTACTGTGCTCCACTGTAATCTACCTCTACTGTGCTCCACTGTACTCTACCTCTACTGTGCTCCACTGTACTCTACCTCTACTGTGCTCCACTCTACTTTATCTCTACTGTACTCCACTGTACTCTACCTCTACCGTACTCCATTGTACTCTATCTCTACTGTACTCCACTTCTACTGTGCTCCACTGTACTCCACTGTACTCTACCACTAGTGTGCTCCACTGTACTATATCTCTATTGTGCTCCATTTTACTCTACCTCTACTGTGCTCTAATGTACTCTACTCTACTGTACTCCACTGTACTCTTCCTCTACTGTGCTCCACTGTACTCTACCTCTACTGTGCTCCACTGTACTTATCTATACTGTGCTCTACTGTACTCTAACTCTTCTGTGCTCCACTATACTCTATCTCTACTGTACTCCACTGTACTCTACCTCTACTGTACTGTACTGCACTCCACCTCTAATGTGCTCCACTTTACTCTACCTTTACTGTACTCCACTGTACTCTACCTCTACTGTACTCCACTCTACTCTACCTCTACTCTGCTCTACTGTACTCTATCTCTACTGTGCTCAACTGTACTCTACCTCTACTGTACTCAACTGTACTCTACCTCTACTATACTCCACTGTACTTAGCTCTACTGTGCTCCACTGTACTCTATCTCTACTTTACTCCACTGTACTCTACGTCTACTGTACTACACTGTACTGTACCTCTACTGTGCTCCACTGTATTCTACCTCTACTGTACTCCACTCTACTCTACCTCTACTATACTCCACTCTACTCTATCTCTAATGTGCTCCACTGTACTCTATCTCTACTGTACTCCACCCACTCTACTCTACCTCTACTGTACTCCACTGTACTCTACCTCAACTGTACTCCACTCTACTCTATCTCAACTGTACTCCACTGTACTCTATCTCTACTGTGCTCCGCTGTACTCTACCTCTACTGTACTCCACTGTACTCTATCTCTACTGTACTCCACTGTACTCTATCTCTACTGTGCTCCAGAGATAGAGATAGAGTAGAGTGGAGTACAGTTGAGGTAGAGTACAGTGGAGTACAGTAGATGTAGAGTACATTGGAGTACAGTAGAGATAGAGTGAGTGGAGCATATTAGAGATAGAGTACACTGGAGTATAGTAGAGGTAGAGTACAGTGGAGTACAGTAGAGGTAGAGTACAGTGGAGCACTCTACTGTACTCCACCTCTACTGTGCTCCACTCTACTCCACTGTACTCTACCTCTACTGTGCTCCACTGTACTCTATCTCTACTCTACTCCACTGTACTCTACGTCTACTGTACGCCACTGTACTCTATCTCTACTGTGCTCCACTGTACTCTACCTCTACTGTACTCCACTGTACTCTACCTCTACTATACTCCAGTGTACTCTATCTCTAATGTGCTCCACTGTACTTTATCTCTACTGTACTCCACTGTACTCTATCTCTACTCTACTCCATTGTACTCTACGTCTAATGTACTACACTGTACTCTATCTCTACTGTACTCCACTGTACTCTATCTCTACTGTACTCCACTGTACTCTACGTCTACTGTACGCCACTGTACTCTATCTCTACTGTGCTCCACTGTACTCTACCTCTACTGTACTCCACTGTACTCTACCTCTACTATACTCCAGTGTACTCTATCTCTAATGTGCTCCACTGTACTCTATCTCTACTGTACTCTACACACTGTACTCTATCTCTACTGTACTCCACTCACTCTATCTCTACTGTACTCCACTGTACTCTACATATACTGTACTCCACTGTACTCTACCTCAACTGTACTCCACTCTACTCTATCTCTACTGTACTCCACTGTACTCTATCTCTACTGTGATCCACTGTACTCTACCTCTACTGTGCTCCACTGTACTCTATCTCTACTGTACTCCACTCTACTCTATCTCTACTGTACTCCACTGTACTCTATCTCAACTGTAGTCCACTGTACTCTACCTCAACTGTACTCCACTCTACTCTATCTCTACTGTGATCCACTGTACTCTACCTCTACTGTGCTCCACTGTACTCTATCTCTACTCTACTCCACTGTACTCTACCTCTACTGTGCTCCACTGTACTCTATCTCTACTGTACTCCACTGTACTCTACCTCTACTGTACTCTATCTCTACTGTGCTCCACTGTACTCTACCTCTACTGTGCTCTACTGTACTACACTGTACTCTACCTCTACTGTACTCCACTGTACTCTACCTCTACTGTGCTCCACTGTACTCTACCTCTACTGTACTCCACTGTACTCTACCTCTACTGTACTCCACTGTACTCTACCTCCACTGTGCTCCACTGTACTCTATCTCTAATTTACTCCACTGTACTCTACCTCTACTGTACTCCACTGTACTCTATCTCTACTGTGATCCACTGTTCTCTACCTCTACTGTACTCCAGTGTACTCTATCTCTACTGTTATCCACTGTACTCTACCTCTACTGTGCTCTACTGTACTCCACTATACTCTATCTCTACTGTTCTCCACTGTAATCTACCTCTACTGTGCTCCATTGTACTCTACCTCTACTGTGCTCCACTGTACTCTACCTCTACTGTGCTCCACTCTACTCTATCTCTACTGTACTCCACTGTACTCTATCTCTACTGTACTCCACTTCTACTGTGCTCCACTGTACTCCACTGTACTCTACCACTAGTGTGCTCCACTGTACTATATCTCTATTGTGCTCCATTTTACTCTACCTCTACTGTGCTCTAATGTACTCTACTCTACTGTACTCCACTGTACTCTTCCTCTACTGTGCTCCACTGTACTCTACCTCTACTGTGCTCCACTGTACTCTACCTCTACTGTACTCCACTCTACTCTATCTCTACTGTACTCCACTGTACTCTATCTCTACTGTACTCCACTGTACTCTACGTCTACTGTACTCCACTGTACTCTATCTCTACTGTATTCCACTGTACTCTATCTCTACTGTGCTCCACTGTACTATATCCCTACTGTGCTCCACTGTTCTCTACCTCTACTGTACTCCATTGTACTCTTTCTCTACTGTGATCCACTGTACTCTACCTCTACTGTGCTCCACTGTAGTCTATCTCTACTGTGCTCCACCGTACTCTATCTCTACTGTACTCCACTGTACTTTACCTCTACTCTACTGTACTGTTTTCTACCTCTACTGTACTCTACTGTACTCCACCTCTACTTTGCTCCTCTGTACTCCACTGTACTCTACCTCTACTGTGCTCCACTGTACTCTATCTCTACTCTACTCCACTGTACTCTACCTCTACTGTGCTCCACTGTACTCTATCTCTACTGTACTCCACTGTACTCTACCTCTACTGTACTCTATCTCTACTGTGCTCCACTGTACTCTACCTCTACTGTGCTCTACTGTACTCCACTGTACTCTACCTCTACTGTACTCCACTGTACTCTACCTCTACTGTGCTCCACTGTACTCTACCTCTACTGTACTCCACTGTACTCTACCTCTACTGTACTCCACTGTACTCTACCTCTACTCTGCTCCACTGTACTCTATCTCTAATTTACTCCACTGTACTCTACCTCTACTGTACTCCACTGTACTCTATCTCTACTGTGCTCCACTGTACTCTACCTCTACTGTGCTCTACTGTACTCTACCTCTACTGTACTCCACTGTACTCTACCTCAACTGTACTCCACTCTACTCTATCTCTACTGTACTCCACTGTACTCTATCTCAACTGTAGTCCACTGTACTCTACCTCTACTGTGCTCCACTGTACTCTACCTCTATTGTGCTTCACTGTACTCTACCTCTACTGTACTTCACTGTACTCTACCTCTACTGTGCTCCACTGTACTCAATCTCTACTGTACTCCACTGTACTCTATCTCTACTGTATTCCACTGTACTCTATCTCTACTGTGCTCCACTGTACTATATCCCTACTGTGCTCCACTGTTCTCTACCTCCACTGTACTCCATTGTACTCTTTCTCTACTGTGATCCACTGTACTCTACCTCTACTGTGCTCCACTGTAGTCTATCTCTACTGTGCTCCACCGTACTCTATCTCTACTGTACTCCACTGTACTTTACCTCTACTCTACTGTACTGTTCTCTACCTCTACTGTACTCTACTGTACTCCACCTCTACTTTGCTCCTCTGTACTCCACTGTACTCTACCTCTACTGTGCTCCACTGTACTCTATCTCTACTCTACTCCACTGTACTCTACCTCTACTGTGCTCCACTGTACTCTATCTCTACTGTACTCCACTGTACTCTACCTCTACTGTACTCTATCTCTACTGTGCTCCACTGTACTCTACCTCTACTGTGCTCTACTGTACTCCACTGTACTCTACCTCTACTGTGCTCCACTGTACTCTACCTCTACTATACTCCACTCACTCTATCTCTACTGTACTCCACTGTACTCTACCTCTACTGTACTCCACTGTACTCTATCTCTACTGTGATCCACTGTACTATACCTCTACTGTGCTCGACTGTACTCTATCTCTACTGTGCTCCACTGTACTCTACCTCTACTGTACTCCACTGTACTCTATCTCTACTGTGCTCCACTGTACTCTACCTCTACTGTACTCCACTGTACTCTATCTCTACTGTACTCCACTGTACTCTATCTCTACTGTGCTCCACTGTACTATATCTCTACTGTGCTCCACTGTTCTCTACCTCTACTGTACTCCACTGTACTCTATCTCTACTGTGATCCACTGTACTCTCCCTCTACTGTGCTCCACTGTACTCTACCTCTACTGTGCTCTACTGTACTCTACTCTACTGTACTCCACTGTACTCTTCCTCTACTCTGCTCCACTGTACTCTACCTCTACTGTGCTCCACTGTACTCTACCTCTACTGTACTCCACTCTACTCTATATCTACTGTACTCCACTGTACTCTATCTCTACTGTGATCCACTGTACTCTACCTCTACTGTGCTCCACTGTACTCTACCTCTACTGTACTCACTCTACTCCACCTCTCCTGTACTCCACTGAACTCTACCTCAACTGTACTCCGCTCTACTCTATCTCTACTCTACTCCACTGTACTCTATCTCTACTGTGCTCCACTGTACTCTACCTCTACTGTACTCCACTGTACTCTATCTCTACTGTGCTCCACTGTACTCTACCTCTACTGTGATCTCCTGTACTCTACTCTACTGTACTCCACTGTACTCTACCTCAACTGTACTCCACTCTACTCTATCTCTACTGTACTCCACTGTACTCTATCTCAACTGTAGTCCACTGTACTCCACCTCTACTGTGCTCCACTGTACTCTACCTCTATTGTGCTCCACTGTACTCTACCTCTACTGTACTTCACTGTACTCTACCTCTACTGTGCTCCACTGTACTCTATCTCTACTGTACTCCACTGTACTCTATCTCTACTGTACTCCACTGTACTCTACGTCTAATGTACTACACTGTACTCTATCTCTACTGTACTCCACTGTACTCTATCTCTACTCTAATCCACTGTACTCTACGTCTACTGTACGCCACTGTACTCTATCTCTACTGTGCTCCACTGTACTCTACCTCTACTGTACTCCACTGTACTCTACCTCTACTATACTCCACTCTACTCTATCTCTACTGTACTCTACACACTGTACTCTATCTCTACTGTACTCCACTGTACTCTACATATACTGTACTCCACTGTACTCTACCTCAACTGTACTCCACTCTACTCTATCTCTACTGTACTCCACTGTACTCTATCTCTACTGTGATCCACTGTACTCTACCTCTACTGTGCTCCACTGTACTCTATCTCTACTGTACTCCACTCTACTCTATCTCTACTGTACTCCACTGTACTCTATCTCAACTGTAGTCCACTGTACTCTACCTCAACTGTACTCCACTCTACTCTATCTCTACTGTACTTCACTGTACTCTATCTCTACTGTGATCCACTGTACTCTACCTCTACTTTGCTCCACTGTACTCTATCTCTACTCTACTCCACTGTACTCTACCTCTACTGTGCTCCACTGTACTCTACCTCTACTGTACTCAACTGTACTCTACCTCTACTGTACTCCACTGTACTCTACCTCTACTGTACTCTATCTCTACTGTGCTCCACTGTACTCTACCTCTACTGTGCTCCACTGTACTCCACTGTACTCTACCTCTACTGTACTCCACTGTACTCTACCTCTACTGTGCTCCACTGTACTCTACCTCTACTGTACTCCACTGTACTCTACCTCTACTGTACTCCACTGTACTCTACCTCTACTGTGCTCCACTGTACTCTATCTCTAATTTACTCCACTGTACTCTACCTCTACTGTACTCCACTGTACTCTATCTCTACTGTGATCCACTGTTCTCTACCTCTACTGTACTCCAGTGTACTCTATCTCTACTGTTATCCACTGTACTCTACCTCTACTGTGCTCTACTGTACTCCACTATACTCTATCTCTACTGTGCTCCACTGTAATCTACCTCTACTGTGCTCCACTGTACTCTACCTCTACTGTGCTCCACTGTACTCTACCTCTACTGTGCTCCACTCTACTTTATCTCTACTGTACTCCACTGTACTCTACCTCTACCGTACTCCATTGTACTCTATCTCTACTGTACTCCACTTCTACTGTGCTCCACTGTACTCCACTGTACTCTACCACTAGTGTGCTCCACTGTACTATATCTCTATTGTGCTCCATTTTACTCTACCTCTACTGTGCTCTAATGTACTCTACTCTACTGTACTCCACTGTACTCTTCCTCTACTGTGCTCCACTGTACTCTACCTCTACTGTGCTCCACTGTACTTATCTATACTGTGCTCTACTGTACTCTAACTCTTCTGTGCTCCACTATACTCTATCTCTACTGTACTCCACTGTACTCTACCTCTACTGTACTGTACTGCACTCCACCTCTAATGTGCTCCACTTTACTCTACCTTTACTGTACTCCACTGTACTCTACCTCTACTGTACTCCACTCTACTCTACCTCTACTCTGCTCTACTGTACTCTATCTCTACTGTGCTCAACTGTACTCTACCTCTACTGTACTCAACTGTACTCTACCTCTACTATACTCCACTGTACTTAGCTCTACTGTGCTCCACTGTACTCTATCTCTACTTTACTCCACTGTACTCTACGTCTACTGTACTACACTGTACTGTACCTCTACTGTGCTCCACTGTATTCTACCTCTACTGTACTCCACTCTACTCTACCTCTACTATACTCCACTCTACTCTATCTCTAATGTGCTCCACTGTACTCTATCTCTACTGTACTCCACCCACTCTACTCTACCTCTACTGTACTCCACTGTACTCTACCTCAACTGTACTCCACTCTACTCTATCTCAACTGTACTCCACTGTACTCTATCTCTACTGTGCTCCGCTGTACTCTACCTCTACTGTACTCCACTGTACTCTATCTCTATTGTACTCCACTGTACTCTATCTCTACTGTGCTCCAGAGATAGAGATAGAGTAGAGTGGAGTACAGTTGAGGTAGAGTACAGTGGAGTACAGTAGATGTAGAGTACAGTGGAGTACAGTAGAGATAGAGTGAGTGGAGCATATTAGAGATAGAGTACACTGGAGTATAGTAGAGGTAGAGTACAGTGGAGTACAGTAGAGGTAGAGTACAGTGGAGCACTCTACTGTACTCCACCTCTACTGTGCTCCACTCTACTCCACTGTACTCTACCTCTACTGTGCTCCACTGTACTCTATCTCTACTCTACTCCACTGTACTCTACCTCTACTGTGCTCCACTGTACTCTATCTCTACTGTACTCCACTGTACTCTACCTCTACCGTACTCCACTGTACTCTATCTCTACTGTACTCCACTTCTACTGTGCTCCACTGTACTCCACTGTACTCTACCACTAGTGTGCTCCACTGTACTATATCTCTATTGTGCTCCATTTTACTCTACCTCTACTGTGCTCTAATGTACTCTACTCTACTGTACTCCACTGTACTCTTCCTCTACTGTGCTCCACTGTACTCTACCTCTACTTTGCTCCACTGTACTCTACCTCTACTGTACTCCACTCTACTCTATCTCTACTGTACTCCACTGTACTCTATCTCTACTGTGATCCACTGTACTCTACCTCTACTGTGCTCCACTCTACTCTACCTCTACTGTACTCACTCTACTCCACCTCTACTGTACTCCACTGTATTCTACCTCAACTGTACTCAGCTCTACTCTATCTCTACTGTACTCCACTGTACTCTATCTCTACTGTGATCCACTGTACCCTACCTCTATTGTGCTCCACTCTACTCTACCTCTACTGTACTCACTCTACTCTACCTCTAATGTGCTCCACTGTACTCTACCTCTATTGTACTCCACTGTACTCTACCTCTACTGTACTTCACTGTACTCTACCTCTACTGTGCTCCACTGTACTCTATCTCTACTGTACTCCACTGTACTCTACGTCTAATGTACTACACTGTACTCTATCTCTACTGTACTCCACTGTACTCTATCTCTACTGTACTCCACTGTACTCTACGTCTACTGTACTCCACTGTACTCTATCTCTACTGTGCTACACTGTACTCTACCTCTACTGTACTCCACTGTACTCTACCTCTACTATACTCCACTGTACTCTATCTCTAATGTGCTCCACTGTACTCTATCTCTACTGTACTCCACCCACTGTACTCTACCTCTACTATACTCCACTCACTCTATCTCTACTGTACTCCACTGTACTCTACCTCTACTGTACTCCACTGTACTCTATCTCTACTGTCATCCACTCTACTCTATCTTTACTGTACTCCACTGTACTCTATCTCTACTGTGATCCACTGTACTCTACCTCTACTGTGCTCGACTGTACTCTATCTCTACTGTGCTCCACTGTACTCTACCTCTACTGTACTCCACTCTACTCTATCTCTACTGTACTCCACTGTACTCTATCTCTACTGTACTCCACTCTACTCTATATCTACTGTACTCCACTGTACTCTATCTCTACTGTGATCCACTGTACTCTACCTCTACTGTGCTCCACTGTACTCTACCTCTACTGTACTCACTCTACTCCACCTCTACTGTACTCCACTGAACTCTACCTCAACTGTACTCCACTCTACTCTATCTCTACTCTACTCCACTGTACTCTATCTCTACTGTGCTCCACTGTACTCTACCTCTACTGTACTCCACTGTACTCTATCTCTACTGTGCTCCACTGTACTCTACCTCTACTGTGATCTCCTGTACTCTACTCTACTGTACTCCACTGTACTCTACCTCAACTGTACTCCACTCTACTCTATCTCTACTGTACTCCACTGTACTCTATCTCAACTGTAGTCCACTGTACTCTACCTCCACTGTGCTCCACTGTACTCTACCTCTATTGTGCTCTACTGTACTCTACCTCTACTGTACTTCACTGTACTCTACCTCTACTGTGCTCCACTGTACTCTATCTCTACTGTACTCCACTGTACTCTATCTCTACTCTACTCCATTGTACTCTACGTCTAATGTACTACACTGTACTCTATCTCTACTGTACTCCACTGTACTCTATCTCTACTGTACTCCACTGTACTCTACGTCTACTGTACGCCACTGTACTCTATCTCTACTGTGCTCCACTGTACTCTACCTCTACTGTACTCCACTGTACTCTACCTCTACTATACTCCAGTGTACTCTATCTCTAATGTGCTCCACTGTACTCTATCTCTACTGTACTCTACACACTGTACTCTATCTCTACTGTACTCCACTCACTCTATCTCTACTGTACTCCACTGTACTCTACATATACTGTACTCCACTGTACTCTACCTCAACTGTACTCCACTCTACTCTATCTCTACTGTACTCCACTGTACTCTATCTCTACTGTGATCCACTGTACTCTACCTCTACTGTGCTCCACTGTACTCTATCTCTACTGTACTCCACTCTACTCTATCTCTACTGTACTCCACTGTACTCTATCTCAACTGTAGTCCACTGTACTCTACCTCAACTGTACTCCACTCTACTCTATCTCTACTTTACTCCACTGTACTCTATCTCTACTGTGATCCACTGTACTCTACCTCTACTGTGCTCCACTGTACTCTATCTCTACTCTACTCCACTGTACTCTACCTCTACTGTGCTCCACTGTACTCTATCTCTACTGTACTCCACTGTACTCTACCTCTACTGTACTCTATCTCTACTGTGCTCCACTGTACTCTACCTCTACTGTGCTCTACTGTACTACACTGTACTCTACCTCTACTGTACTCCACTGTACTCTACCTCTACTGTGCTCCACTGTACTCTACCTCTACTGTACTCCACTGTACTCTACCTCTACTGTACTCCACTGTACTCTACCTCTACTGTGCTCCACTGTACTCTATCTCTAATTTACTCCACTGTACTCTACCTCTACTGTACTCCACTGTACTCTATCTCTACTGTGATCCACTGTTCTCTACCTCTACTGTACTCCAGTGTACTCTATCTCTACTGTTATCCACTGTACTCTACCTCTACTGTGCTCTACTGTACTCCACTATACTCTATCTCTACTGTTCTCCACTGTAATCTACCTCTACTGTGCTCCATTGTACTCTACCTCTACTGTGCTCCACTGTACTCTACCTCTACTGTGCTCCACTCTACTCTATCTCTACTGTACTCCACTGTACTCTATCTCTACTGTACTCCACTTCTACTGTGCTCCACTGTACTCCACTGTACTCTACCACTAGTGTGCTCCACTGTACTATATCTCTATTGTGCTCCATTTTACTCTACCTCTACTGTGCTCTAATGTACTCTACTCTACTGTACTCCACTGTACTCTTCCTCTACTGTGCTCCACTGTACTCTACCTCTACTTTGCTCCACTGTACTCTACCTCTACTGTACTCCACTCTACTCTATCTCTACTGTACTCCACTGTACTCTATCTCTACTGTGATCCACTGTACTCTACCTCTACTGTGCTCCACTCTACTCTACCTCTACTGTACTCACTCTACTCCACCTCTACTGTACTCCACTGTATTCTACCTCAACTGTACTCAGCTCTACTCTATCTCTACTGTACTCCACTGTACTCTATCTCTACTGTGATCCACTGTACCCTACCTCTATTGTGCTCCACTCTACTCTACCTCTACTGTACTCACTCTACTCTACCTCTAATGTGCTCCACTGTACTCTACCTCTATTGTACTCCACTGTACTCTACCTCTACTGTACTTCACTGTACTCTACCTCTACTGTGCTCCACTGTACTCTATCTCTACTGTACTCCACTGTACTCTACGTCTAATGTACTACACTGTACTCTATCTCTACTGTACTCCACTGTACTCTATCTCTACTGTACTCCACTGTACTCTACGTCTACTGTACTCCACTGTACTCTATCTCTACTGTGCTACACTGTACTCTACCTCTACTGTACTCCACTGTACTCTACCTCTACTATACTCCACTGTACTCTATCTCTAATGTGCTCCACTGTACTCTATCTCTACTGTACTCCACCCACTGTACTCTACCTCTACTATACTCCACTCACTCTATCTCTACTGTACTCCACTGTACTCTACCTCTACTGTACTCCACTGTACTCTATCTCTACTGTCATCCACTCTACTCTATCTCTACTGTACTCCACTGTACTCTATCTCTACTGTGATCCACTGTACTCTACCTCTACTGTGCTCGACTGTACTCTATCTCTACTGTGCTCCACTGTACTCTACCTCTACTGTACTCCACTCTACTCTATCTCTACTGTACTCCACTGTACTCTATCTCTACTGTACTCCACTCTACTCTATATCTACTGTACTCCACTGTACTCTATCTCTACTGTACTCCACTGTACTCTACCTCTACCGTACTCCACTGTACTCTATCTCTACTGTACTCCACTTCTACTGTGCTCCACTGTACTCCACTGTACTCTACCACTAGTGTGCTCCACTGTACTATATCTCTATTGTGCTCCATTTTACTCTACCTCTACTGTGCTCTAATGTACTCTACTCTACTGTACTCCACTGTACTCTTCCTCTACTGTGCTCCACTGTACTCTACCTCTACTTTGCTCCACTGTACTCTACCTCTACTGTACTCCACTCTACTCTATCTCTACTGTACTCCACTGTACTCTATCTCTACTGTGATCCACTGTACTCTACCTCTACTGTGCTCCACTCTACTCTACCTCTACTGTACTCACTCTACTCCACCTCTACTGTACTCCACTGTATTCTACCTCAACTGTACTCAGCTCTACTCTATCTCTACTGTACTCCACTGTACTCTATCTCTACTGTGATCCACTGTACCCTACCTCTATTGTGCTCCACTCTACTCTACCTCTACTGTACTCACTCTACTCTACCTCTAATGTGCTCCACTGTACTCTACCTCTATTGTACTCCACTGTACTCTACCTCTACTGTACTTCACTGTACTCTACCTCTACTGTGCTCCACTGTACTCTATCTCTACTGTACTCCACTGTACTCTACGTCTAATGTACTACACTGTACTCTATCTCTACTGTACTCCACTGTACTCTATCTCTACTGTACTCCACTGTACTCTACGTCTACTGTACTCCACTGTACTCTATCTCTACTGTGCTACACTGTACTCTACCTCTACTGTACTCCACTGTACTCTACCTCTACTATACTCCACTGTACTCTATCTCTAATGTGCTCCACTGTACTCTATCTCTACTGTACTCCACCCACTGTACTCTACCTCTACTATACTCCACTCACTCTATCTCTACTGTACTCCACTGTACTCTACCTCTACTGTACTCCACTGTACTCTATCTCTACTGTCATCCACTCTACTCTATCTTTACTGTACTCCACTGTACTCTATCTCTACTGTGATCCACTGTACTCTACCTCTACTGTGCTCGACTGTACTCTATCTCTACTGTGCTCCACTGTACTCTACCTCTACTGTACTCCACTCTACTCTATCTCTACTGTACTCCACTGTACTCTATCTCTACTGTACTCCACTCTACTCTATATCTACTGTACTCCACTGTACTCTATCTCTACTGTGATCCACTGTACTCTACCTCTACTGTGCTCCACTGTACTCTACCTCTACTGTACTCACTCTACTCCACCTCTACTGTACTCCACTGAACTCTACCTCAACTGTACTCCACTCTACTCTATCTCTACTCTACTCCACTGTACTCTATCTCTACTGTGCTCCACTGTACTCTACCTCTACTGTACTCCACTGTACTCTATCTCTACTGTGCTCCACTGTACTCTACCTCTACTGTGATCTCCTGTACTCTACTCTACTGTACTCCACTGTACTCTACCTCAACTGTACTCCACTCTACTCTATCTCTACTGTACTCCACTGTACTCTATCTCAACTGTAGTCCACTGTACTCTACCTCCACTGTGCTCCACTGTACTCTACCTCTATTGTGCTCTACTGTACTCTACCTCTACTGTACTTCACTGTACTCTACCTCTACTGTGCTCCACTGTACTCTATCTCTACTGTACTCCACTGTACTCTATCTCTACTCTACTCCATTGTACTCTACGTCTAATGTACTACACTGTACTCTATCTCTACTGTACTCCACTGTACTCTATCTCTACTGTACTCCACTGTACTCTACGTCTACTGTACGCCACTGTACTCTATCTCTACTGTGCTCCACTGTACTCTACCTCTACTGTACTCCACTGTACTCTACCTCTACTATACTCCAGTGTACTCTATCTCTAATGTGCTCCACTGTACTCTATCTCTACTGTACTCTACACACTGTACTCTATCTCTACTGTACTCCACTCACTCTATCTCTACTGTACTCCACTGTACTCTACATATACTGTACTCCACTGTACTCTACCTCAACTGTACTCCACTCTACTCTATCTCTACTGTACTCCACTGTACTCTATCTCTACTGTGATCCACTGTACTCTACCTCTACTGTGCTCCACTGTACTCTATCTCTACTGTACTCCACTCTACTCTATCTCTACTGTACTCCACTGTACTCTATCTCAACTGTAGTCCACTGTACTCTACCTCAACTGTACTCCACTCTACTCTATCTCTACTTTACTCCACTGTACTCTATCTCTACTGTGATCCACTGTACTCTACCTCTACTGTGCTCCACTGTACTCTATCTCTACTCTACTCCACTGTACTCTACCTCTACTGTGCTCCACTGTACTCTATCTCTACTGTACTCCACTGTACTCTACCTCTACTGTACTCTATCTCTACTGTGCTCCACTGTACTCTACCTCTACTGTGCTCTACTGTACTACACTGTACTCTACCTCTACTGTACTCCACTGTACTCTACCTCTACTGTGCTCCACTGTACTCTACCTCTACTGTACTCCACTGTACTCTACCTCTACTGTACTCCACTGTACTCTACCTCTACTGTGCTCCACTGTACTCTATCTCTAATTTACTCCACTGTACTCTACCTCTACTGTACTCCACTGTACTCTATCTCTACTGTGATCCACTGTTCTCTACCTCTACTGTACTCCAGTGTACTCTATCTCTACTGTTATCCACTGTACTCTACCTCTACTGTGCTCTACTGTACTCCACTATACTCTATCTCTACTGTTCTCCACTGTAATCTACCTCTACTGTGCTCCATTGTACTCTACCTCTACTGTGCTCCACTGTACTCTACCTCTACTGTGCTCCACTCTACTCTATCTCTACTGTACTCCACTGTACTCTATCTCTACTGTACTCCACTTCTACTGTGCTCCACTGTACTCCACTGTACTCTACCACTAGTGTGCTCCACTGTACTATATCTCTATTGTGCTCCATTTTACTCTACCTCTACTGTGCTCTAATGTACTCTACTCTACTGTACTCCACTGTACTCTTCCTCTACTGTGCTCCACTGTACTCTACCTCTACTTTGCTCCACTGTACTCTACCTCTACTGTACTCCACTCTACTCTATCTCTACTGTACTCCACTGTACTCTATCTCTACTGTGATCCACTGTACTCTACCTCTACTGTGCTCCACTCTACTCTACCTCTACTGTACTCACTCTACTCCACCTCTACTGTACTCCACTGTATTCTACCTCAACTGTACTCAGCTCTACTCTATCTCTACTGTACTCCACTGTACTCTATCTCTACTGTGATCCACTGTACCCTACCTCTATTGTGCTCCACTCTACTCTACCTCTACTGTACTCACTCTACTCTACCTCTAATGTGCTCCACTGTACTCTACCTCTATTGTACTCCACTGTACTCTACCTCTACTGTACTTCACTGTACTCTACCTCTACTGTGCTCCACTGTACTCTATCTCTACTGTACTCCACTGTACTCTACGTCTAATGTACTACACTGTACTCTATCTCTACTGTACTCCACTGTACTCTATCTCTACTGTACTCCACTGTACTCTACGTCTACTGTACTCCACTGTACTCTATCTCTACTGTGCTACACTGTACTCTACCTCTACTGTACTCCACTGTACTCTACCTCTACTATACTCCACTGTACTCTATCTCTAATGTGCTCCACTGTACTCTATCTCTACTGTACTCCACCCACTGTACTCTACCTCTACTATACTCCACTCACTCTATCTCTACTGTACTCCACTGTACTCTACCTCTACTGTACTCCACTGTACTCTATCTCTACTGTCATCCACTCTACTCTATCTCTACTGTACTCCACTGTACTCTATCTCTACTGTGATCCACTGTACTCTACCTCTACTGTGCTCGACTGTACTCTATCTCTACTGTGCTCCACTGTACTCTACCTCTACTGTACTCCACTCTACTCTATCTCTACTGTACTCCACTGTACTCTATCTCTACTGTACTCCACTCTACTCTATATCTACTGTACTCCACTGTACTCTATCTCTACTGTGATCCACTGTACTCTACCTCTACTGTGCTCCACTGTACTCTACCTCTACTGTACTCACTCTACTCCACCTCTACTGTACTCCACTGAACTCTACCTCAACTGTACTCCACTCTACTCTATCTCTACTCTACTCCACTGTACTCTATCTCTACTGTGCTCCACTGTACTCTACCTCTACTGTACTCCACTGTACTCTATCTCTACTGTGCTCCACTGTACTCTACCTCTACTGTGATCTCCTGTACTCTACTCTACTGTACTCCACTGTACTCTACCTCAACTGTACTCCACTCTACTCTATCTCTACTGTACTCCACTGTACTCTACCTCCACTGTGCTCCACTGTACTCTACCTCTATTGTGCTCTACTGTACTCTACCTCTACTGTACTTCACTGTACTCTACCTCTACTGTGCTCCACTGTACTCTATCTCTACTGTACTCCACTGTACTCTATCTCTACTCTACTCCATTGTACTCTACGTCTAATGTACTACACTGTACTCTATCTCTACTGTACTCCACTGTACTCTATCTCTACTGTACTCCACTGTACTCTACGTCTACTGTACGCCACTGTACTCTATCTCTACTGTGCTCCACTGTACTCTACCTCTACTGTACTCCACTGTACTCTACCTCTACTATACTCCAGTGTACTCTATCTCTAATGTGCTCCACTGTACTCTATCTCTACTGTACTCTACACACTGTACTCTATCTCTACTGTACTCCACTCACTCTATCTCTACTGTACTCCACTGTACTCTACATATACTGTACTCCACTGTACTCTACCTCAACTGTACTCCACTCTACTCTATCTCTACTGTACTCCACTGTACTCTATCTCTACTGTGATCCACTGTACTCTACCTCTACTGTGCTCCACTGTACTCTATCTCTACTGTACTCCACTCTACTCTATCTCCACTGTACTCCACTGTACTCTATCTCAACTGTAGTCCACTGTACTCTACCTCAACTGTACTCCACTCTACTCTATCTCTACTTTACTCCACTGTACTCTATCTCTACTGTGATCCACTGTACTCTACCTCTACTGTGCTCCACTGTACTCTATCTCTACTCTACTCCACTGTACTCTACCTCTACTGTGCTCCACTGTACTCTATCTCTACTGTACTCCACTGTACTCTACCTCTACTGTACTCTATCTCTACTGTGCTCCACTGTACTCTACCTCTACTGTGCTCTACTGTACTACACTGTACTCTACCTCTACTGTACTCCACTGTACTCTACCTCTACTGTGCTCCACTGTACTCTACCTCTACTGTACTCCACTGTACTCTACCTCTACTGTACTCCACTGTACTCTACCTCTACTGTGCTCCACTGTACTCTATCTCTAATTTACTCCACTGTACTCTACCTCTACTGTACTCCACTGTACTCTATCTCTACTGTGATCCACTGTTCTCTACCTCTACTGTACTCCAGTGTACTCTATCTCTACTGTTATCCACTGTACTCTATCTCTACTGTGCTCTACTGTACTCCACTATACTCTATCTCTACTGTTCTCCACTGTAATCTACCTCTACTGTGCTCCATTGTACTCTACCTCTACTGTGCTCCACTGTACTCTACCTCTACTGTGCTCCACTCTACTCTATCTCTACTGTACTCCACTGTACTCTATCTCTACTGTACTCCACTTCTACTGTGCTCCACTGTACTCCACTGTACTCTACCACTAGTGTGCTCCACTGTACTATATCTCTATTGTGCTCCATTTTACTCTACCTCTACTGTGCTCTAATGTACTCTACTCTACTGTACTCCACTGTACTCTTCCTCTACTGTGCTCCACTGTACTCTACCTCTACTGTGCTCCACTGTACTCTACCTCTACTGTACTCCACTCTACTCTATCTCTACTGTACTCCACTGTACTCTATCTCTACTGTACTCCACTGTACTCTACGTCTACTGTACTCCACTGTACTCTATCTCTACTGTATTCCACTGTACTCTATCTCTACTGTGCTCCACTGTACTATATCCCTACTGTGCTCCACTGTTCTCTACCTCTACTGTACTCCATTGTACTCTTTCTCTACTGTGATCCACTGTACTCTACCTCTACTGTGCTCCACTGTAGTCTATCTCTACTGTGCTCCACCGTACTCTATCTCTACTGTACTCCACTGTACTTTACCTCTACTCTACTGTACTGTTTTCTACCTCTACTGTACTCTACTGTACTCCACCTCTACTTTGCTCCTCTGTACTCCACTGTACTCTACCTCTACTGTGCTCCACTGTACTCTATCTCTACTCTACTCCACTGTACTCTACCTCTACTGTGCTCCACTGTACTCTATCTCTACTGTACTCCACTGTACTCTACCTCTACTGTACTCTATCTCTACTGTGCTCCACTGTACTCTACCTCTACTGTGCTCTACTGTACTCCACTGTACTCTACCTCTACTGTACTCCACTGTACTCTACCTCTACTGTGCTCCACTGTACTCTACCTCTACTGTACTCCACTGTACTCTACCTCTACTGTACTCCACTGTACTCTACCTCTACTCTGCTCCACTGTACTCTATCTCTAATTTACTCCACTGTACTCTACCTCTACTGTACTCCACTGTACTCTATCTCTACTGTGCTCCACTGTACTCTACCTCTACTGTGCTCTACTGTACTCTACCTCTACTGTACTCCACTGTACTCTACCTCAACTGTACTCCACTCTACTCTATCTCTACTGTACTCCACTGTACTCTATCTCAACTGTAGTCCACTGTACTCTACCTCTACTGTGCTCCACTGTACTCTACCTCTATTGTGCTTCACTGTACTCTACCTCTACTGTACTTCACTGTACTCTACCTCTACTGTGCTCCACTGTACTCAATCTCTACTGTACTCCACTGTACTCTATCTCTACTGTATTCCACTGTACTCTATCTCTACTGTGCTCCACTGTACTATATCCCTACTGTGCTCCACTGTTCTCTACCTCCACTGTACTCCATTGTACTCTTTCTCTACTGTGATCCACTGTACTCTACCTCTACTGTGCTCCACTGTAGTCTATCTCTACTGTGCTCCACCGTACTCTATCTCTACTGTACTCCACTGTACTTTACCTCTACTCTACTGTACTGTTCTCTACCTCTACTGTACTCTACTGTACTCCACCTCTACTTTGCTCCTCTGTACTCCACTGTACTCTATCTCTACTCTACTCCACTGTACTCTACCTCTACTGTGCTCCACTGTACTCTATCTCTACTGTACTCCACTGTACTCTACCTCTACTGTACTCCACTGTACTCTACCTCTACTGTACTCTATCTCTACTGTGCTCCACTGTACTCTACCTCTACTGTGCTCTACTGTACTCCACTGTACTCTACCTCTACTGTGCTCCACTGTACTCTACCTCTACTATACTCCACTCACTCTATCTCTACTGTACTCCACTGTACTCTACCTCTACTGTACTCCACTGTACTCTATCTCTACTGTGATCCACTGTACTCTACCTCTACTGTGCTCGACTGTACTCTATCTCTACTGTGCTCCACTGTACTCTACCTCTACTGTACTCCACTGTACTCTATCTCTACTGTGCTCCACTGTACTCTACCTCTACTGTACTCCACTGTACTCTATCTCTACTGTACTCCACTGTACTCTATCTCTACTGTGCTCCACTGTACTATATCTCTACTGTGCTCCACTGTTCTCTACCTCTACTGTACTCCACTGTACTCTATCTCTACTGTGATCCACTGTACTCTCCCTCTACTGTGCTCTACTGTACTCTACTCTACTGTACTCCACTGTACTCTTCCTCTACTCTGCTCCACTGTACTCTACCTCTACTGTGCTCCACTGTACTCTACCTCTACTGTACTCCACTCTACTCTATATCTACTGTACTCCACTGTACTCTATCTCTACTGTGATCCACTGTACTCTACCTCTACTGTGCTCCACTGTACTCTACCTCTACTGTACTCACTCTACTCCACCTCTCCTGTACTCCACTGAACTCTACCTCAACTGTACTCCGCTCTACTCTATCTCTACTCTACTCCACTGTACTCTATCTCTACTGTGCTCCACTGTACTCTACCTCTACTGTACTCCACTGTACTCTATCTCTACTGTGCTCCACTGTACTCTACCTCTACTGTGATCTCCTGTACTCTACTGTACTCCACTGTACTCTACCTCAACTGTACTCCACTCTACTCTATCTCTACTGTACTCCACTGTACTCTATCTCAACTGTAGTCCACTGTACTCCACCTCTACTGTGCTCCACTGTACTCTACCTCTATTGTGCTCCACTGTACTCTACCTCTACTGTACTTCACTGTACTCTACCTCTACTGTGCTCCACTGTACTCTATCTCTACTGTACTCCACTGTACTCTATCTCTACTGTACTCCACTGTACTCTACGTCTAATGTACTACACTGTACTCTATCTCTACTCTAATCCACTGTACTCTACGTCTACTGTACGCCACTGTACTCTATCTCTACTGTGCTCCACTGTACTCTACCTCTACTGTACTCCACTGTACTCTACCTCTACTATACTCCACTCTACTCTATCTCTACTGTACTCTACACACTGTACTCTATCTCTACTGTACTCCACTCACTCTATCTCTACTGTACTCCACTGTACTCTACATATACTGTACTCCACTGTACTCTACCTCAACTGTACTCCACTCTACTCTATCTCTACTGTACTCCACTGTACTCTATCTCTACTGTGATCCACTGTACTCTACCTCTACTGTGCTCCACTGTACTCTATCTCTACTGTACTCCACTCTACTCTATCTCTACTGTACTCCACTGTACTCTATCTCAACTGTAGTCCACTGTACTCTACCTCAACTGTACTCCACTCTACTCTATCTCTACTGTACTTCACTGTACTCTATCTCTACTGTGATCCACTGTACTCTACCTCTACTGTGCTCCACTGTACTCTATCTCTACTCTACTCCACTGTACTCTACCTCTACTGTGCTCCACTGTACTCTACCTCTACTGTACTCAACTGTACTCTACCTCTACTGTACTCCACTGTACTCTACCTCTACTGTACTCTATCTCTACTGTGCTCCACTGTACTCTACCTCTACTGTGCTCCACTGTACTCCACTGTACTCTACCTCTACTGTACTCCACTGTACTCTACCTCTACTGTGCTCCACTGTACTCTACCTCTACTGTACTCCACTGTACTCTACCTCTACTGTACTCCACTGTACTCTACCTCTACTGTGCTCCACTGTACTCTATCTCTAATTTACTCCACTGTACTCTACCTCTACTGTACTCCACTGTACTCTATCTCTACTGTGATCCACTGTTCTCTACCTCTACTGCACTCCAGTGTACTCTATCTCTACTGTTATCCACTGTACTCTACCTCTACTGTGCTCTACTGTACTCCACTATACTCTATCTCTACTGTGCTCCACTGTAATCTACCTCTACTGTGCTCCACTGTACTCTACCTCTACTGTGCTCCACTGTACTCTACCTCTACTGTGCTCCACTCTACTTTATCTCTACTGTACTCCACTGTACTCTACCTCTACCGTACTCCATTGTACTCTATCTCTACTGTACTCCACTTCTACTGTGCTCCACTGTACTCCACTGTACTCTACCACTAGTGTGCTCCACTGTACTATATCTCTATTGTGCTCAATTTTACTCTACCTCTACTGTGCTCTAATGTACTCTACTCTACTGTACTCCACTGTACTCTTCCTCTACTGTGCTCCACTGTACTCTACCTCTACTGTGCTCCACTGTACTTATCTATACTGTGCTCTACTGTACTCTAACTCTTCTGTGCTCCACTATACTCTATCTCTACTGTACTCCACTGTACTCTACCTCTACTGTACTGTACTGCACTCCACCTCTAATGTGCTCCACTTTACTCTACCTTTACTGTACTCCACTGTACTCTACCTCTACTGTACTCCACTCTACTCTACCTCTACTCTGCTCTACTGTACTCTATCTCTACTGTGCTCAACTGTACTCTACCTCTACTGTACTCAACTGTACTCTACCTCTACTATACTCCACTGTACTTAGCTCTACTGTGCTCCACTGTACTCTATCTCTACTTTACTCCACTGTACTCTACGTCTACTGTACTACACTGTACTGTACCTCTACTGTGCTCCACTGTATTCTACCTCTACTGTACTCCACTCTACTCTACCTCTACTATACTCCACTCTACTCTATCTCTAATGTGCTCCACTGTACTCTATCTCTACTGTACTCCACCCACTCTACTCTACCTCTACTGTACTCCACTGTACTCTACCTCAACTGTACTCCACTCTACTCTATCTCAACTGTACTCCACTGTACTCTATCTCTACTGTGCTCCGCTGTACTCTACCTCTACTGTACTCCACTGTACTCTATCTCTACTGTACTCCACTGTACTCTATCTCTACTGTGCTCCAGAGATAGAGATAGAGTAGAGTGGAGTACAGTTGAGGTAGAGTACAGTGGAGTACAGTAGATGTAGAGTACAGTGGAGTACAGTAGAGATAGAGTGAGTGGAGCATATTAGAGATAGAGTACACTGGAGTATAGTAGAGGTAGAGTACAGTGGAGTACAGTAGAGGTAGAGTACAGTGGAGCACTCTACTGTACTCCACCTCTACTGTGCTCCACTCTACTCCACTGTACTCTACCTCTACTGTGCTCCACTGTACTCTATCTCTACTCTACTCCACTGTACTCTACGTCTACTGTACGCCACTGTACTCTATCTCTACTGTGCTCCACTGTACTCTACCTCTACTGTACTCCACTGTACTCTACCTCTACTATACTCCAGTGTACTCTATCTCTAATGTGCTCCACTGTACTTTATCTCTACTGTACTCCACTGTACTCTATCTCTACTCTACTCCATTGTACTCTACGTCTAATGTACTACACTGTACTCTATCTCTACTGTACTCCACTGTACTCTATCTCTACTGTACTCCACTGTACTCTACGTCTACTGTACGCCACTGTACTCTATCTCTACTGTGCTCCACTGTACTCTACCTCTACTGTACTCCACTGTACTCTACCTCTACTATACTCCAGTGTACTCTATCTCTAATGTGCTCCACTGTACTCTATCTCTACTGTACTCTACACACTGTACTCTATCTCTACTGTACTCCACTCACTCTATCTCTACTGTACTCCACTGTACTCTACATATACTGTACTCCACTGTACTCTACCTCAACTGTACTCCACTCTACTCTATCTCTACTGTACTCCACTGTACTCTATCTCTACTGTGATCCACTGTACTCTACCTCTACTGTGCTCCACTGTACTCTATCTCTACTGTACTCCACTCTACTCTATCTCTACTGTACTCCACTGTACTCTATCTCAACTGTAGTCCACTGTACTCTACCTCAACTGTACTCCACTCTACTCTATCTCTACTGTGATCCACTGTACTCTACCTCTACTGTGCTCCACTGTACTCTATCTCTACTCTACTCCACTGTACTCTACCTCTACTGTGCTCCACTGTACTCTATCTCTACTGTACTCCACTGTACTCTACCTCTACTGTACTCTATCTCTACTGTGCTCCACTGTACTCTACCTCTACTGTGCTCTACTGTACTACACTGTACTCTACCTCTACTGTACTCCACTGTACTCTACCTCTACTGTGCTCCACTGTACTCTACCTCTACTGTACTCCACTGTACTCTACCTCTACTGTACTCCACTGTACTCTACCTCTACTGTGCTCCACTGTACTCTATCTCTAATTTACTCCACTGTACTCTACCTCTACTGTACTCCACTGTACTCTATCTCTACTGTGATCCACTGTTCTCTACCTCTACTGTACTCCAGTGTACTCTATCTCTACTGTTATCCACTGTACTCTACCTCTACTGTGCTCTACTGTACTCCACTATACTCTATCTCTACTGTTCTCCACTGTAATCTACCTCTACTGTGCTCCATTGTACTCTACCTCTACTGTGCTCCACTGTACTCTACCTCTACTGTGCTCCACTCTACTCTATCTCTACTGTACTCCACTGTACTCTATCTCTACTGTACTCCACTTCTACTGTGCTCCACTGTACTCCACTGTACTCTACCACTAGTGTGCTCCACTGTACTATATCTCTATTGTGCTCCATTTTACTCTACCTCTACTGTGCTCTAATGTACTCTACTCTACTGTACTCCACTGTACTCTTCCTCTACTGTGCTCCACTGTACTCTACCTCTACTGTGCTCCACTGTACTCTACCTCTACTGTACTCCACTCTACTCTATCTCTACTGTACTCCACTGTACTCTATCTCTACTGTACTCCACTGTACTCTACGTCTACTGTACTCCACTGTACTCTATCTCTACTGTATTCCACTGTACTCTATCTCTACTGTGCTCCACTGTACTATATCCCTACTGTGCTCCACTGTTCTCTACCTCTACTGTACTCCATTGTACTCTTTCTCTACTGTGATCCACTGTACTCTACCTCTACTGTGCTCCACTGTAGTCTATCTCTACTGTGCTCCACCGTACTCTATCTCTACTGTACTCCACTGTACTTTACCTCTACTCTACTGTACTGTTTTCTACCTCTACTGTACTCTACTGTACTCCACCTCTACTTTGCTCCTCTGTACTCCACTGTACTCTACCTCTACTGTGCTCCACTGTACTCTATCTCTACTCTACTCCACTGTACTCTACCTCTACTGTGCTCCACTGTACTCTATCTCTACTGTACTCCACTGTACTCTACCTCTACTGTACTCTATCTCTACTGTGCTCCACTGTACTCTACCTCTACTGTGCTCTACTGTACTCCACTGTACTCTACCTCTACTGTACTCCACTGTACTCTACCTCTACTGTGCTCCACTGTACTCTACCTCTACTGTACTCCACTGTACTCTACCTCTACTGTACTCCACTGTACTCTACCTCTACTCTGCTCCACTGTACTCTATCTCTAATTTACTCCACTGTACTCTACCTCTACTGTACTCCACTGTACTCTATCTCTACTGTGCTCCACTGTACTCTACCTCTACTGTGCTCTACTGTACTCTACCTCTACTGTACTCCACTGTACTCTACCTCAACTGTACTCCACTCTACTCTATCTCTACTGTACTCCACTGTACTCTCTCAACTGTAGTCCACTGTACTCTACCTCTACTGTGCTCCACTGTACTCTACCTCTATTGTGCTTCACTGTACTCTACCTCTACTGTACTTCACTGTACTCTACCTCTACTGTGCTCCACTGTACTCAATCTCTACTGTACTCCACTGTACTCTATCTCTACTGTATTCCACTGTACTCTATCTCTACTGTGCTCCACTGTACTATATCCCTACTGTGCTCCACTGTTCTCTACCTCCACTGTACTCCATTGTACTCTTTCTCTACTGTGATCCACTGTACTCTACCTCTACTGTGCTCCACTGTAGTCTATCTCTACTGTGCTCCACCGTACTCTATCTCTACTGTACTCCACTGTACTTTACCTCTACTCTACTGTACTGTTCTCTACCTCTACTGTACTCTACTGTACTCCACCTCTACTTTGCTCCTCTGTACTCCACTGTACTCTACCTCTACTGTGCTCCACTGTACTCTATCTCTACTCTACTCCACTGTACTCTACCTCTACTGTGCTCCACTGTACTCTATCTCTACTGTACTCCACTGTACTCTACCTCTACTGTACTCTATCTCTACTGTGCTCCACTGTACTCTACCTCTACTGTGCTCTACTGTACTCCACTGTACTCTACCTCTACTGTGCTCCACTGTACTCTACCTCTACTATACTCCACTCACTCTATCTCTACTGTACTCCACTGTACTCTACCTCTACTGTACTCCACTGTACTCTATCTCTACTGTGATCCACTGTACTATACCTCTACTGTGCTCGACTGTACTCTATCTCTACTGTGCTCCACTGTACTCTACCTCTACTGTACTCCACTGTACTCTATCTCTACTGTGCTCCACTGTACTCTACCTCTACTGTACTCCACTGTACTCTATCTCTACTGTACTCCACTGTACTCTATCTCTACTGTGCTCCACTGTACTATATCTCTACTGTGCTCCACTGTTCTCTACCTCTACTGTACTCCACTGTACTCTATCTCTACTGTGATCCACTGTACTCTCCCTCTACTGTGCTCCACTGTACTCTACCTCTACTGTGCTCTACTGTACTCTACTCTACTGTACTCCACTGTACTCTTCCTCTACTCTGCTCCACTGTACTCTACCTCTACTGTGCTCCACTGTACTCTACCTCTACTGTACTCCACTCTACTCTATATCTACTGTACTCCACTGTACTCTATCTCTACTGTGATCCACTGTACTCTACCTCTACTGTGCTCCACTGTACTCTACCTCTACTGTACTCACTCTACTCCACCTCTCCTGTACTCCACTGAACTCTACCTCAACTGTACTCCGCTCTACTCTATCTCTACTCTACTCCACTGTACTCTATCTCTACTGTGCTCCACTGTACTCTACCTCTACTGTACTCCACTGTACTCTATCTCTACTGTGCTCCACTGTACTCTACCTCTACTGTGATCTCCTGTACTCTACTCTACTGTACTCCACTGTACTCTACCTCAACTGTACTCCACTCTACTCTATCTCTACTGTACTCCACTGTACTCTATCTCAACTGTAGTCCACTGTACTCCACCTCTACTGTGCTCCACTGTACTCTACCTCTATTGTGCTCCACTGTACTCTACCTCTACTGTACTTCACTGTACTCTACCTCTACTGTGCTCCACTGTACTCTATCTCTACTGTACTCCACTGTACTCTATCTCTACTGTACTCCACTGTACTCTACGTCTAATGTACTACACTGTACTCTATCTCTACTGTACTCCACTGTACTCTATCTCTACTCTAATCCACTGTACTCTACGTCTACTGTACGCCACTGTACTCTATCTCTACTGTGCTCCACTGTACTCTACCTCTACTGTACTCCACTGTACTCTACCTCTACTATACTCCACTCTACTCTATCTCTACTGTACTCTACACACTGTACTCTATCTCTACTGTACTCCACTCACTCTATCTCTACTGTACTCCACTGTACTCTACATATACTGTACTCCACTGTACTCTACCTCAACTGTACTCCACTCTACTCTATCTCTACTGTACTCCACTGTACTCTATCTCTACTGTGATCCACTGTACTCTACCTCTACTGTGCTCCACTGTACTCTATCTCTACTGTACTCCACTCTACTCTATCTCTACTGTACTCCACTGTACTCTATCTCAACTGTAGTCCACTGTACTCTACCTCAACTGTACTCCACTCTACTCTATCTCTACTGTACTTCACTGTACTCTATCTCTACTGTGATCCACTGTACTCTACCTCTACTTTGCTCCACTGTACTCTATCTCTACTCTACTCCACTGTACTCTACCTCTACTGTGCTCCACTGTACTCTACCTCTACTGTACTCAACTGTACTCTACCTCTACTGTACTCCACTGTACTCTACCTCTACTGTACTCTATCTCTACTGTGCTCCACTGTACTCTACCTCTACTGTGCTCCACTGTACTCCACTGTACTCTACCTCTACTGTACTCCACTGTACTCTACCTCTACTGTGCTCCACTGTACTCTACCTCTACTGTACTCCACTGTACTCTACCTCTACTGTACTCCACTGTACTCTACCTCTACTGTGCTCCACTGTACTCTATCTCTAATTTACTCCACTGTACTCTACCTCTACTGTACTCCACTGTACTCTATCTCTACTGTGATCCACTGTTCTCTACCTCTACTGTACTCCAGTGTACTCTATCTCTACTGTTATCCACTGTACTCTACCTCTACTGTGCTCTACTGTACTCCACTATACTCTATCTCTACTGTGCTCCACTGTAATCTACCTCTACTGTGCTCCACTGTACTCTACCTCTACTGTGCTCCACTGTACTCTACCTCTACTGTGCTCCACTCTACTTTATCTCTACTGTACTCCACTGTACTCTACCTCTACCGTACTCCATTGTACTCTATCTCTACTGTACTCCACTTCTACTGTGCTCCACTGTACTCCACTGTACTCTACCACTAGTGTGCTCCACTGTACTATATCTCTATTGTGCTCCATTTTACTCTACCTCTACTGTGCTCTAATGTACTCTACTCTACTGTACTCCACTGTACTCTTCCTCTACTGTGCTCCACTGTACTCTACCTCTACTGTGCTCCACTGTACTTATCTATACTGTGCTCTACTGTACTCTAACTCTTCTGTGCTCCACTATACTCTATCTCTACTGTACTCCACTGTACTCTACCTCTACTGTACTGTACTGCACTCCACCTCTAATGTGCTCCACTTTACTCTACCTTTACTGTACTCCACTGTACTCTACCTCTACTGTACTCCACTCTACTCTACCTCTACTCTGCTCTACTGTACTCTATCTCTACTGTGCTCAACTGTACTCTACCTCTACTGTACTCAACTGTACTCTACCTCTACTATACTCCACTGTACTTAGCTCTACTGTGCTCCACTGTACTCTATCTCTACTTTACTCCACTGTACTCTACGTCTACTGTACTACACTGTACTGTACCTCTACTGTGCTCCACTGTATTCTACCTCTACTGTACTCCACTCTACTCTACCTCTACTATACTCCACTCTACTCTATCTCTAATGTGCTCCACTGTACTCTATCTCTACTGTACTCCACCCACTCTACTCTACCTCTACTGTACTCCACTGTACTCTACCTCAACTGTACTCCACTCTACTCTATCTCAACTGTACTCCACTGTACTCTATCTCTACTGTGCTCCGCTGTACTCTACCTCTACTGTACTCCACTGTACTCTATCTCTACTGTACTCCACTGTACTCTATCTCTACTGTGCTCCAGAGATAGAGATAGAGTAGAGTGGAGTACAGTTGAGGTAGAGTACAGTGGAGTACAGTAGATGTAGAGTACAGTGGAGTACAGTAGAGATAGAGTGAGTGGAGCATATTAGAGATAGAGTACACTGGAGTATAGTAGAGGTAGAGTACAGTGGAGTACAGTAGAGGTAGAGTACAGTGGAGCACTCTACTGTACTCCACCTCTACTGTGCTCCACTCTACTCCACTGTACTCTACCTCTACTGTGCTCCACTGTACTCTATCTCTACTCTACTCCACTGTACTCTACCTCTACTGTGCTCCACTGTACTCTATCTCTACTGTACTCCACTGTACTCTACCTCTACTGTACTCCACTGTACTCTACCTCTACTGTACTCCTCTGTACTCTACCTCTACTGTGCTCCACTGTACTCTACCTCTACTGTACTCCACTGTACTCTACCTCTACTGTACTCCACTGTACTCTACCTCTACTGTGCTCCACTGTACTCTATCTCTAATTTACTCCACTGTACTCTACCTCTACTGTACTCCACTGTACTCTATCTCTACTGTGATCCACTGTTCTCTACCTCTACTGTACTCCAGTGTACTCTATCTCTACTGTTATCCACTGTACTCTACCTCTACTGTGCTCTACTGTACTCCACTATACTCTATCTCTACTGTGCTCCACTGTAATCTACCTCTACTGTGCTCCACTGTACTCTACCTCTACTGTGCTCCACTGTACTCTACCTCTACTGTGCTCCACTCTACTCTATCTCTACTGTACTCCACTGTACTCTACCTCTACCGTACTCCACTGTACTCTATCTCTACTGTACTCCACTTCTACTGTGCTCCACTGTACTCCACTGTACTCTACCACTAGTGTGCTCCACTGTACTATATCTCTATTGTGCTCCATTTTACTCTACCTCTACTGTGCTCTAATGTACTCTACTCTACTGTACTCCACTGTACTCTTCCTCTACTGTGCTCCACTGTACTCTACCTCTACTTTGCTCCACTGTACTCTACCTCTACTGTACTCCACTCTACTCTATCTCTACTGTACTCCACTGTACTCTATCTCTACTGTGATCCACTGTACTCTACCTCTACTGTGCTCCACTCTACTCTACCTCTACTGTACTCACTCTACTCCACCTCTACTGTACTCCACTGTATTCTACCTCAACTGTACTCAGCTCTACTCTATCTCTACTGTACTCCACTGTACTCTATCTCTACTGTGATCCACTGTACCCTACCTCTATTGTGCTCCACTCTACTCTACCTCTACTGTACTCACTCTACTCTACCTCTAATGTGCTCCACTGTACTCTACCTCTATTGTACTCCACTGTACTCTACCTCTACTGTACTTCACTGTACTCTACCTCTACTGTGCTCCACTGTACTCTATCTCTACTGTACTCCACTGTACTCTATGTCTAATGTACTACACTGTACTCTATCTCTACTGTACTCCACTGTACTCTATCTCTACTGTACTCCACTGTACTCTACGTCTACTGTACTCCACTGTACTCTATCTCTACTGTGCTACACTGTACTCTACCTCTACTGTACTCCACTGTACTCTACCTCTACTATACTCCACTGTACTCTATCTCTAATGTGCTCCACTGTACTCTATCTCTACTGTACTCCACCCACTGTACTCTACCTCTACTATACTCCACTCACTCTATCTCTACTGTACTCCACTGTACTCTACCTCTACTGTACTCCACTGTACTCTATCTCTACTGTCATCCACTCTACTCTATCTCTACTGTACTCCACTGTACTCTATCTCTACTGTGATCCACTGTACTCTACCTCTACTGTGCTCGACTGTACTCTACCTCTACTGTGCTCCACTGTACTCTACCTCTACTGTACTCCACTCTACTCTATCTCTACTGTACTCCACTGTACTCTATCTCTACTGTACTCCACTCTACTCTATATCTACTGTACTCCACTGTACTCTATCTCTACTGTGATCCACTGTACTCTACCTCTACTGTGCTCCACTGTACTCTACCTCTACTGTACTCACTCTACTCCACCTCTACTGTACTCCACTGAACTCTACCTCAACTGTACTCCACTCTACTCTATCTCTACTCTACTCCACTGTACTCTATCTCTACTGTGCTCCACTGTACTCTACCTCTACTGTACTCCACTGTACTCTATCTCTACTGTGCTCCACTGTACTCTACCTCTACTGTGATCTCCTGTACTCTACTCTACTGTACTCCACTGTACTCTACCTCAACTGTACTCCACTCTACTCTATCTCTACTGTACTCCACTGTACTCTATCTCAACTGTAGTCCACTGTACTCTACCTCCACTGTGCTCCACTGTACTCTACCTCTATTGTGCTCTACTGTACTCTACCTCTACTGTACTTCACTGTACTCTACCTCTACTGTGCTCCACTGTACTCTATCTCTACTGTACTCCACTGTACTCTATCTCTACTCTACTCCATTGTACTCTACGTCTAATGTACTACACTGTACTCTATCTCTACTGTACTCCACTGTACTCTATCTCTACTGTACTCCACTGTACTCTACGTCTACTGTACGCCACTGTACTCTATCTCTACTGTGCTCCACTGTACTCTACCTCTACTGTACTCCACTGTACTCTACCTCTACTATACTCCAGTGTACTCTATCTCTAATGTGCTCCACTGTACTCTATCTCTACTGTACTCTACACACTGTACTCTATCTCTACTGTACTCCACTCACTCTATCTCTACTGTACTCCACTGTACTCTACATATACTGTACTCCACTGTACTCTACCTCAACTGTACTCCACTCTACTCTATCTCTACTGTACTCCACTGTACTCTATCTCTACTGTGATCCACTGTACTCTACCTCTACTGTGCTCCACTGTACTCTATCTCTACTGTACTCCACTCTACTCTATCTCTACTGTACTCCACTGTACTCTATCTCTACTGTAGTCCACTGTACTCTACCTCAACTGTACTCCACTCTACTCTATCTCTACTTTACTCCACTGTACTCTCTCTACTGTGATCCACTGTACTCTACCTCTACTGTGCTCCACTGTACTCTATCTCTACTCTACTCCACTGTACTCTACCTCTACTGTGCTCCACTGTACTCTATCTCTACTGTACTCCACTGTACTCTACCTCTACTGTACTCTATCTCTACTGTGCTCCACTGTACTCTACCTCTACTGTGCTCTACTGTACTACACTGTACTCTACCTCTACTGTACTCCACTGTACTCTACCTCTACTGTGCTCCACTGTACTCTACCTCTACTGTACTCCACTGTACTCTACCTCTACTGTACTCCACTGTACTCTACCTCTACTGTGCTCCACTGTACTCTATCTCTAATTTACTCCACTGTACTCTACCTCTACTGTACTCCACTGTACTCTATCTCTACTGTGATCCACTGTTCTCTACCTCTACTGTACTCCAGTGTACTCTATCTCTACTGTTATCCACTGTACTCTACCTCTACTGTGCTCTACTGTACTCCACTATACTCTATCTCTACTGTTCTCCACTGTAATCTACCTCTACTGTGCTCCATTGTACTCTACCTCTACTGTGCTCCACTGTACTCTACCTCTACTGTGCTCCACTCTACTCTATCTCTACTGTACTCCACTGTACTCTATCTCTACTGTACTCCACTTCTACTGTGCTCCACTGTACTCCACTCTACTCTACCACTAGTGTGCTCCACTGTACTATATCTCTATTGTGCTCCATTTTACTCTACCTCTACTGTGCTCTAATGTACTCTACTCTACTGTACTCCACTGTACTCTTCCTCTACTGTGCTCCACTGTACTCTACCTCTACTGTGCTCCACTGTACTCTACCTCTACTGTACTCCACTCTACTCTATCTCTACTGTACTCCACTGTACTCTATCTCTACTGTACTCCACTGTACTCTACGTCTACTGTACTCCACTGTACTCTATCTCTACTGTATTCCACTGTACTCTATCTCTACTGTGCTCCACTGTACTATATCCCTACTGTGCTCCACTGTTCTCTACCTCTACTGTACTCCATTGTACTCTTTCTCTACTGTGATCCACTGTACTCTACCTCTACTGTGCTCCACTGTAGTCTATCTCTACTGTGCTCCACCGTACTCTATCTCTACTGTACTCCACTGTACTTTACCTCTACTCTACTGTACTGTTTTCTACCTCTACTGTACTCTACTGTACTCCACCTCTACTTTGCTCCTCTGTACTCCACTGTACTCTACCTCTACTGTGCTCCACTGTACTCTATCTCTACTCTACTCCACTGTACTCTACCTCTACTGTGCTCCACTGTACTCTATCTCTACTGTACTCCACTGTACTCTACCTCTACTGTACTCTATCTCTACTGTGCTCCACTGTACTCTACCTCTACTGTGCTCTACTGTACTCCACTGTACTCTACCTCTACTGTACTCCACTGTACTCTACCTCTACTGTGCTCCACTGTACTCTACCTCTACTGTACTCCACTGTACTCTACCTCTACTGTACTCCACTGTACTCTACCTCTACTCTGCTCCACTGTACTCTATCTCTAATTTACTCCACTGTACTCTACCTCTACTGTACTCCACTGTACTCTATCTCTACTGTGCTCCACTGTACTCTACCTCTACTGTGCTCTACTGTACTCTACCTCTACTGTACTCCACTGTACTCTACCTCAACTGTACTCCACTCTACTCTATCTCTACTGTACTCCACTGTACTCTATCTCAACTGTAGTCCACTGTACTCTACCTCTACTGTGCTCCACTGTACTCTACCTCTATTGTGCTTCACTGTACTCTACCTCTACTGTACTTCACTGTACTCTACCTCTACTGTGCTCCACTGTACTCAATCTCTACTGTACTCCACTGTACTCTATCTCTACTGTATTCCACTGTACTCTATCTCTACTGTGCTCCACTGTACTATATCCCTACTGTGCTCCACTGTTCTCTACCTCCACTGTACTCCATTGTACTCTTTCTCTACTGTGATCCACTGTACTCTACCTCTACTGTGCTCCACTGTAGTCTATCTCTACTGTGCTCCACCGTACTCTATCTCTACTGTACTCCACTGTACTTTACCTCTACTCTACTGTACTGTTCTCTACCTCTACTGTACTCTACTGTACTCCACCTCTACTTTGCTCCTCTGTACTCCACTGTACTCTACCTCTACTGTGCTCCACTGTACTCTATCTCTACTCTACTCCACTGTACTCTACCTCTACTGTGCTCCACTGTACTCTATCTCTACTGTACTCCACTGTACTCTACCTCTACTGTACTCTATGTCTACTGTGCTCCACTGTTCTCTACCTCTACTGTACTCCACTGTACTCTCCGTCTAATGTACTACACTGTACTCTATCTCTACTGTACTCCACTGTACTCTCCGTCTAATGTACTACACTGTACTCTACGTCTACTGTACTCCACTGTACTCTATCTCTACTGTATTCCACTGTACTCTATCTCTACTGTGCTCCACTGTACTCTATCTCTACTGTATTCCACTGTACTCTACCTCTACTGTACTCCATTGTACTCTTTCTCTACTGTGATCCACTGTACTCTACCTCTACTATGCTCCACTGTAGTCTATCTCTACTGTGCTCCACCGTACTCTATCTCTACTGTACTCCACTGTACTTTACCTCTACTCTACTGTACTGTTTTCTACCTCTACTGTACTCTACTGTACTCCACCTCTACTTTGCTCCTCTGTACTCCACTGTACTCTACCTCTACTGTGCTCCACTGTACTCTATCTCTACTCTACTCCACTGTACTCTACCTCTACTGTGCTCCACTGTACTCTATCTCTACTGTACTCCACTGTACTCTACCTCTACTGTACTTTATCTCTACTGTGCTCCACTGTACTCTACCTCTACTGTGCTCTACTGTACTCCACTGTACTCTACCTCTACTGTACTCCACTGTACTCTACCTCTACTGTGCTCCACTGTACTCTACCTCTACTGTACTCCACTGTACTCTACCTCTACTGTACTCCACTGTACTCTACCTCTACTGTGCTCCACTGTACTCTACCTCTACTGTACTCCAGTGTACTCTATCTCTACTGTTATCCACTGTACTCTACCTCTACTGTGCTCTACTGTACTCCACTATACTCTATCTCTACTGTGCTCCACTGTAATCTACCTCTACTGTGCTCCACTGTACTCTACCTCTACTGTGCTCCACTGTACTCTACCTCTACTGTGCTCCACTCTACTCTATCTCTACTGTACTCCACTGTACTCTACCTCTACCGTACTCCACTGTACTCTATCTCTACTGTACTCCACTTCTACTGTGCTCCACTGTACTCCACTGTACCCTACCACTACTTTGCTCCACTGTACTATATCTCTATTGTGCTCCATTTTACTCTACCTCTACTGTGCTCTAATGTACTCTACTCTACTGTACTCCACTGTACTCTTTCTCTACTGTGCTCCACTGTACTCTACCTCTACTGTGCTCCACTGTACTCTACCTCTACTGTGCTCCACTCTACTCTATCTCTACTGTACTCCACTGTACTCTATCTCTACTGTGATCCACTGTACTCTACCTCTACTGTGCTCCACTCTACTCTACCTCTACTGTACTCACTCTACTCCACCTCTACTGTACTCCACTGTATTCTACCTCAACTGTACTCCATCCTACTCTATCTCTACTGTACTCCACTGTACTCTATCTCTACTGTGATCCACTGTACTCTACCTCTATTGTGCTCCACTGTACTCTACCTCTACTGTACTCACTCTACTCCACCTCTAATGTGCTCCACTGTACTCTACCTCTATTGTACTCACTCTACTCCACCTCTAATGTGCTCCACTGTACTCTACCTCTATTGTACTCCACTGTACTCTACCTCTACTGTACTTCACTGTACTCTACCTCTACTGTGCTCCACTGTACTCTATCTCTACTGTACTCCACTGTACTCTATCTCTACTGTACTCCACTGTACTCTATGTCTAATGTACTACACTGTACTCTATCTCTACTGTACTCCACTGTACTCTATCTCTACTGTACTCCACTGTACTCTACGTCTACTGTACTCCACTGTACTCTATCTCTACTGTGCTCCACTGTACTCTACCTCTACTGTACTCCACTGTACTCTACCTCTACTATACTCCACTGTACTCTATCTCTAATGTGCTCCACTGTACTCTGTCTCTACTGTACTCCACCCACTGTACTCTATCTCTACTTTACTCCACTCACTCTATCTCTACTGTACTCCACTGTACTCTACCTCTACTGTACTCCACTGTATTCTACCTCAACTGTACTCCACTCTACTCTATCTCTACTGTACTCAACTGTACTCTATATCTACTGTGATCCACTGTACTCTACCTCTACTGTGCTCGACTGTACTCTGACTCTACTGTACTCCACTTTACTCTATCTCTACTGTACTCCACTGTACTCTATCTCTACTGTGCTCCACTGTACTCTATCTCTACTGTGCTCCACTGTACTCTATCTCTACTGTGCTCCACTGTACTCTATCTCTACTGTACTCCACTGTACTCTGACTCTACTGTACTCCACTGTACTCTACCTCTACTGTGCTCCACTGTACTCTATCTCTACTGTACTCCACTGTACTCTACCTCTACTGTACTCTATCTCTACTGTGCTCCACTGTACTCTACCTCTACTGTGCTCTACTGTACTCCACTGTACTCTACCTCTACTGTACTCCACTGTACTCTACCTCTACTGTGCTCCACTGTACTCTACCTCTACTGTACTCCACTGTACTCTACCTCTACTGTACTCCACTGTACTCTACCTCTACTGTGCTCCACTGTACTCTATCTCTAATTTACTCCACTGTACTCTACCTCTACTGTACTCCACTGTACTCTACCTCTACTGTACTCCACTGTACTCTACCTCTACTGTACTCCACTGTACTCTATCTCTACTGTGATCCACTGTTCTCTACCTCTACTGTACTCCAGTGTACTCTATCTCTACTGTTATCCACTGTACTCTACCTCTACTGTGCTCTACTGTACTCCACTATACTCTATCTCTACTGTGCTCCACTGTAATCTACCTCTACTGTGCTCCACTGTACTCTACCTCTACTGTGCTCCACTGTACTCTACCTCTACTGTGCTCCACTCTACTCTATCTCTACTGTACTCCACTGTACTCTACCTCTACCGTACTCTATCTCTACTGTACTCCACTTCTACTGTGCTCCACTGTACTCCACTGTACTCTACCACTAGTGTGCTCCACTGTACTATATCTCTATTGTGCTCCATTTTACTCTACCTCTACTGTGCTCTAATGTACTCTACTCTACTGTACTCCACTGTACTCTTCCTCTACTGTGCTCCACTGTACTCTACCTCTACTGTACTCCACTGTACTCTACCTCTACTGTACTCCACTGTTCTCTACCTCCACTGTACTCCATTGTACTCTTTCTCTACTGTGATCCACTGTACTCTACCTCTACTGTGCTCCACTGTAGTCTATCTCTACTGTGCTCCACCGTACTCTATCTCTACTGTGCTCCACCGTACTCTATCTCTACTGTACTCCACTGTACTTTACCTCTACTCTACTGTACTGTACTCCACCTCTACTTTGCTCCTCTGTACTCCACTGTACTCTACCTCTACTGTGCTCCACTGTACTCTATCTCTACTCTACTCCACTGTACTCTACCTCTACTGTGCTCCACTGTATTCTATCTCTACTGTACTCCACTGTACTCTACCTCTACTGTACTCTATCTCTACTGTGCTCCACTGTACTCTACCTCTACTGTGCTCTACTGTACTCCACTGTACTCTACCTCTACTGTACTCCACTGTACTCTACCTCTACTGTGCTCCACTGTACTCTACCTCTACTGTACTCCACTGTACTCTACCTCTACTGTACTCCACTGTACTCTACCTCTACTCTGCTCCACTGTACTCTATCTCTAATTTACTCCACTGTACTCTACCTCTACTGTACTCCACTGTACTCTATCTCTACTGTGATCGACTGTTCTCTATCTCTACTGTTATCCACTGTACTCTACCTCTACTGTGCTCTACTGTACTCCACTATACTCTATCTCTACTGTGCTCCACTGTAATCTACCTCTACTGTGCTCCACTGTACTCTACCTCTACTGTGCTCCACTGTACTCTACCTCTACTGTGCTCCACTCTACTCTATCTCTACTGTACTCCACTGTACTCTACCTCTACCGTACTCCACTGTACTCTATCTCTACTGTACTCCACTTCTACTGTGCTCCACTGTACTCCAATGTACTCTACCACTACTTTGCTCCACTGTACTATATCTCTATTGTGCTCCATTTTACTCTACCTCTACTCTGCTCTAATGTACTCTACTCTACTGTACTCCACTGTACTCTTCCTCTACTGTGCTCCACTGTACTCTACCTCTACTGTGCTCCACTGTACTCTACCTCTACTGTGCTCCACTCTACTCTATCTCTACTGTACTCCACTGTACTCTATCTCTACTGTGATCCACTGTACTCTACCTCTACTGTGCTCCACTCTACTCCACCTCTACTGTACTCACTCTACTCCACCTCTACTGTACTCCACTGTATTCTACCTCAACTGTACTCCACTCTACTCTATCTCTACTGTACTCCACTGTACTCTATCTCTACTGTGATCCACCGTACTCTACCTCTATTGTGCTCCACTGTACTCTACCTCTACTGTACTCACTCTACTCCACCAATAATGTGCTCAACTGTACTCTACCTCTATTGTACTCCACTGTACTCTACCTCTACTGTACTTCACTGTACTCTACCTGTACTGTGCTCCACTGTACTCTATCTCTACTGTACTCCACTGTACTCTATCTCTACTGTACTCCACTGTACTCTACGTCTAATGTACTACACTGTACTCTATCTCTACTGTACTCCACTGTACTCTATCTCTACTGTACTCCACTGTACTCTACGTCTACTGTACTCCACTGTACTCTATCTCTACTGTGCTCCACTGTACTCTACCTCTACTGTACTCCACTGTACTCTACCTCTACTATACTCCACTGTACTCTATCTCTAATGTGCTCCACTGTACTCTATCTCTACTGTACTCCACCCACTGTACTCTATCTCTACTTTACTCCACTCACTCTATCTCTACTGTACTCCACTGTACTCTACCTCAACTGTACTCCACTCTACTCTATCTCTACTGTACTCCACTGTACTCTACCTCAACTGTACTCCACTCACTCTATCTCTACTGTACTCCACTGTACTCTACCTCTACTGTGCTCCACTCTACTCCACCTCTACTGTACTCACTCTACTCCACCTCTACTGTACTCCACTGTATTCTACCTCAACTGTACTCCACTCTACTCTATCTCTACTGTGCTCCACTGTACTCTATCTCTACTGTACTCCACTGTACTCTATCTCTACTGTACTCCACTGTACTCTATCTCTACTGTGCTCCACTGTACTATATCTCTACTGTGCTCCACTGTTCTCTACCTCTACTGTACTCCACTGTACTCTCCGTCTAATGTACTACACTGTACTCTATCTCTACTGTACTCCACTGTACTCTCCGTCTAATGTACTACACTGTACTCTACGTCTACTGTACTCCACTGTACTCTATCTCTACTGTGCTCCACTGTACTCTATCTCTACTGTGCTCCACTGTACTCTATCTCTACTGTATTCCACTGTACTCTACCTCTACTGTACTCCATTGTACTCTTTCTCTACTGTGATCCACTGTACTCTACCTCTACTATGCTCCACTGTAGTCTATCTCTACTGTGCTCCACCGTACTCTATCTCTACTGTACTCCACTGTACTTTACCTCTACTCTACTGTACTGTTCTCTACCTCTACTGTACTCTACTGTACTCCACCTCTACTTTGCTCCTCTGTACTCCACTGTACTCTACCTCTACTGTGCTCCACTGTACTCTATCTCTACTCTACTCCACTGTACTCTACCTCTACTGTGCTCCACTGTACTCTATCTCTACTGTACTCCACTGTACTCTACCTCTACTGTACTCTATCTCTACTGTGCTCCACTGTACTCTACCTCTACTGTGCTCTACTGTACTCCACTGTACTCTACCTCTACTGTACTCCACTGTACTCTACCTCTACTGTGCTCCACTGTACTCTACCTCTACTGTACTCCACTGTACTCTACCTCTACTGTACTCCACTGTACTCTACCTCTACTCTACTCCACTGTACTCTATCTCTAATTTACTCCACTGTACTCTACCTCTACTGTACTCCACTGTACTCTATCTCTACTGTGATCCACTGTTCTCTACCTCTACTGTACTCCAGTGTACTCTATCTCTACTGTTATCCACTGTACTCTACCTCTACTGTGCTCTACTGTACTCCACTATACTCTATCTCTACTGTGCTCCACTGTAATCTACCTCTACTGTGCTCCACTGTACTCTACCTCTACTGTGCTCCACTGTACTCTACCTCTACTGTGCTCCACTCTACTCTATCTCTACTGTACTCCACTGTACTCTACCTCTACCGTACTCCACTGTACTCTATCTCTACTGTACTCCACCTCTACTGTGCTCCACTGTACTCCACTGTACCCTACCACTACTTTGCTCCACAGTACTATATCTCTATTGTGCTCCATTTTACTCTACCTCTACTGTGCTCTAATGTACTCTACTCTACTGTACTCCACTGTACTCTTCCTCTACTGTGCTCCACTGTACTCTACCTCTACTGTGCTCCACTGTACTCTACCTCTACTGTGCTCCACTCTACTCTATCTCTACTGTACTCCACTGTACTCTATCTCTACTGTGATCCACTGTACTCTACCTCTACTGTGCTCCACTCTACTCTACATCTACTGTACTCACTCTACTCCACCTCTACTGTACTCCACTGTATTCTACCTCAACTGTACTCCACTGTACTCTACCTCTACTGTACTTCATTGTACTCTACCTCTACTGTGCTCCACTGTACTCTATCTCTACTGTACTCCACTGTACTCTATCTCTACTGTACTCCACTGTACTCTACGTCTAATGTACTACACTGTACTCTATCTCTACTGTACTCCACTGTACTCTATCTCTACTGTACTCCAATGTACCCTACGTCTACTGTACTCCACTGTACTCTATCTCTACTGTGCTCCACTGTACTCTACCTCTACTGTACTCCACTGTACTCTACCTCTACTATACTCCACTGTACTCTATCTCTAATGTGCTCCACTGTACTCTATCTCTACTGTACTCCACCCACTGTACTCTATCTCTACTTTACTCCACTCACTCTATCTCTACTGTACTCCACTGTACTCTACCTCTACTGTACTCCACTGTACTCTATCTCTACTGTGATCCACTGTACTCTACCTCTATTGTGCTCCACTGTACTCTACTCACTCTACTCCACCTCTAATGTGCTCCACTGTACTCTACCTCTATTGTACTCACTCTACTCCACCTCTAATGTGCTCCACTGTACTCTACCTCTATTGTACTCCACTGTACTCTACCTCTACTGTACTTCATTGTACTCTACCTCTACTGTGCTCCACTGTACTCTATCTCTACTGTACTCCACTGTACTCTATCTCTACTGTACTCCACTGTACTCTACGTCTAATGTACTACACTGTACTCTATCTCTACTGTACTCCACTGTACTCTATCTCTACTGTACTCCAATGTACCCTACGTCTACTGTACTCCACTGTACTCTATCTCTACTGTGCTCCACTGTACTCTACCTCTACTGTACTCCACTGTACTCTACCTCTACTATACTCCACTGTACTCTATCTCTAATGTGCTCCACTGTACTCTATCTCTACTGTACTCCACCCACTGTACTCTATCTCTACTTTACTCCACTCACTCTATCTCTACTGTACTCCACTGTACTCTACCTCTACTGTACTCCACTGTATTCTACCTCAACTGTACTCCACTCTACTCTATCTCTACTGTACTCCACTGTACTCTATATCTACTGTGATCCACTGTACTCTACCTCTACTGTGCTCGACTGTACTCTATCTCTACTGTGCTCCACTGTACTCTATCTCTACTGTACTCCACTGTACTCTGACTCTACTGTACTCCACTTTAATCTATCTCTACTGTGCTCCACTGTACTATATCTCTACTGTGCTCCACTGTTCTCTACCTCTACTGTACTCCACTGTACTCTATCTCTACTGTGATCCACTGTACTCTCCCTCTACTGTGCTCCACTGTACTCTATCTCTACTGTGCTCCACTGTACTCTACCTCTACTGTGCTCCACTGTACTCTACTCTACTGTACTCCACTGTACTCTTCCTCTACTGTGCTCCACTGTACTCTACCTCTACTGTGCTCCACTGTACTCTACCTCTACTGTACTCCACTCTACTCTATCTCTACTGTACTCCACTGTACTCTATCTCTACTGTGATCCACTGTACTCTACCTCTACTGTGCTCCACTGTACTCTACCTCTACTGTACTCACTCTACTCCACCTCTACTGTACTCCACTGAACTCTACCTCAACTGTACTCCACTCTACTCTATCTCTACTCTACTCCACTGTACTCTATCTCTACTGTGATCCACTGTACTCTACCTCTACTGTGCTCCACTGTACTCTACTTCTACTGTACTCACTCTACTCCACCTCTAATGTGCTTCACTCTACTCTACCTCTATTGTACTCCACTGTACTCTACCTCTACTGTAATCCACTGTACTCTACCTCTACTGTGCTCCACTGTACTCTATCTCTACTGTGCTCCACTGTACTCTATCTCTACTGAACTCCACTGTACTCTATCTCTACTGTGATGCACTGTACTCTAGCTCTAATGTGCTCCACTGTACTCTACCTCTACTGTACTCCACTGTACTCTATCTCTACTCTGCTCCACTGTACTCTATCTCTACTGTGCTCCACTGTACTCTATCTCTACTGTGCTCCACTGTACTCTATCTCTACTGTGCTCCACTGTACTCTATTTCTACTGTGCTCCACTTTTCTCTACCTCTACTGTACTCCACTGTACTCTATATCTACTCTGATTTACTGTACTCTACCTCTACTGTGCTCCACTGTAGTCTATCTCTATTGTGCTTCACTGTACTCTATCTCTACTGTACTCCACTGTACTCTACCTCTACTCTACTGTACTGTTCTCTACCTCTACTGTACTCTACTGTACTCCACCTCTACTGTGCTCCACTCTACTCCACTGTACTCTACCTCTACTGTGCTCCACTGTACTCTATCTCTACTCTACTCCACTGTACTCTACCTCTACTGTGCTCCACTGTACTCTATCTCTACTGTACTCCACTGTACTCTACCTCTACTGTACTCCACTGTACTCTATCTCTACTGTGCTCCACTGTACTCTACCTCTACTGTGCTCTACTGTACTCTACCTCTACTCTACTCCACTGTACTCTACCTCAACTGTACTCCACTCTACTCTATCTCTACTGTACTCCACTGTACTCTACCTCTACTGTGCTCCACTGTACTCTACCTCTATTGTGCTTCACTGTACTCTACCTCTACTGTACTTCACTGTACTCTACCTCTACTGTGCTCCACTGTACTCTATCTCTACTGTACTCCACTGTACTCTATCTCTACTGTACTCCACTGTACTCTCCGTCTAATGTACTACACTGTACTCTATCTCTACTGTACTCCACTGTACTCTATCTCTACTGTACTCCACTGTACTCTACGTCTACTGTACTCCACTGTACTCTATCTCTACTGTATTCCACTGTACTCTATCTCTACTGTGCTCCACTGTACTATATCCCTACTGTGCTCCACTGTTCTCTACCTCTACTGTACTCCATTGTACTCTTTCTCTACTGTGATCCACTGTACTCTACCTCTACTGTGCTCCACTGTAGTCTATCTCTACTGTGCTCCACCGTACTCTATCTCTACTGTACTCCACTGTACTTTACCTCTACTCTACTGTACTGTTCTCTACCTCTACTGTACTCTACTGTACTCCACCTCTACTTTGCTCCTCTGTACTCCAGTGTACTCTACCTCTACTGTGCTCCACTGTACTCTATCTCTAATCTACTCCACTGTACTCTACCTCTACTGTGCTCCACTGTACTCTATCTCTACTGTACTCCACTGTACTCTACCTCTACTGTACTCTATCTCTACTGTGCTCCACTGTACTCTACCTCTACTGTGCTCTACTGTACTCCACTGTACTCTAACTCTACTGTACTCCTCTGTACTCTACCTCTACTGTGCTCCACTGTACTCTACCTCTACTGTACTCCACTGTACTCTACCTCTACTGTACTCCACTGTACTCTACCTCTACTGTGCTCCACTGTACTCTATCTCTAATTTACTCCACTGTACTCTACCTCTACTGTACTCCACTGTACTCTATCTCTACTGTGATCCACTGTTCTCTACCTCTACTGTACTCCAGTGTACTCTATCTCTACTGTTATCCACTGTACTCTACCTCTACTGTGCTCTACTGTACTCCACTATACTCTATCTCTACTGTGCTCCACTGTAATCTACCTCTACTGTGCTCCACTGTACTCTACCTCTACTGTGCTCCACTGTACTCTACCTCTACTGTGCTCCACTCTACTCTATCTCTACTGTACTCCACTGTAATCTACCTCTACCGTACTCCACTGTACTCTATCTCTACTGTACTCCACTTCTACTGTGCTCCACTGTACTCCACTGTACTCTACCACTAGTGTGCTCCACTGTACTATATCTCTATTGTGCTCCATTTTAGTCTACCTCTACTGTGCTCTAATGTACTCTACTCTTCTGTACTCCACTATACTCTTCCTCTACTGTGCTCCACTGTACTCTACCTCTACTTTGCTCCACTGTACTCTACCTCTACTGTACTCCACTCTACTCTATCTCTACTGTACTCCACTGTACTCTATCTCTACTGTGATCCACTGGTCTCTACCTCTACTGTGCTCCACTCTACTCTACCTCTACTGTACTCACTCTACTCCACCTCTACTGTACTCCACTGTATTCTACCTCAACTGTACTCAGCTCTACTCTATCTCTACTGTACTCCACTGTACTCTATCTCTACTGTGATCCACTGTACCCTACCTCTATTGTGCTCCACTCTACTCTACCTCTACTGTACTCACTCTACTCCACCTCTAATGTGCTCTACTGTACTCTACCTCTATTGTACTCCACTGTACTCTACCTCTACTGTACTTCACTGTACTCTACCTCTACTGTGCTCCACTGTACTCTATCTCTACTGTACTCCACTGTACTCTATCTCTACTGTACTCCACTGTACTCTATCTCTACTGTACTCCACTGTACTCTATCTCTACTGTACTCCACTGTACTCTACGTCTAATGTACTACACTGTACTCTATCTCTACTGTACTCCACTGTACTCTATCTCTACTGTACTCCACTGTACTCTACGTCTACTGTGCTCCACTGTACTCTACCTCTACTGTACTCCACTGTACTCTACGTCTAATGTACTACACTGTACTCTATCTCTACTGTACTACACTGTACTCTATCTCTACTGTACTCCACTGTACTCTATCTCTACTGTGCTACACTGTACTCTACCTCTACTGTACTCCACTGTACTCTACCTCTACTATACTCCACTGTACTCTATCTCTAATGTGCTCCACTGTACTCTATCTCTACTGTACTCCACCCACTGTACTCTACCTCTACTATACTCCACTCACTCTATCTCTACTGTACTCCACTGTACTCTACCTCTACTGTACTCTATCTCTACTGTCATCCACTCTACTCTATCTCTACTGTACTCCACTGTACTCTATCTCTACTGTGATCCACTGTACTCTACCTCTACTGTGCTCGACTGTACTCTATCTCTACTGTGCTCCACTGTACTCTACCTCTACTGTACTCCACTGTACTCTATCTCTACTGTACTCCACTGTACTCTATCTCTACTGTGCTCCACTGTACTATATCTCTACTGTGCTCCACTGTTCTCTACCTCTACTGTACTCCACTGTACTCTATCTCTACTGTGATCCACTGTACTCTCCCTCTACTGTGCTCCACTGTACTCTATCTCTACTGTGCTCCACTGTACTCTACCTCTACTGTGCTCTACTGTACTCTACTCTACTGTACTCCACTGTACTCTTCCTCTACTCTGCTCCACTGTACTCTACCTCTACTGTGCTCCACTGTACTCTACCTCTACTGTACTCCACTCTACTCTATATCTACTGTACTCCACTGTACTCTATCTCTACTGTGATCCACTGTACTCTACCTCTACTGTGCTCCACTGTACTCTACCTCTACTGTACTCACTCTACTCCACCTCTACTGTACTCCACTGAACTCTACCTCAACTGTACTCCGCTCTACTCTATCTCTACTCTACTCCACTGTACTCTATCTCTACTGTGCTCCACTGTACTCTATCTCTACTGTGCTCCACTGTACTCTACCTCTACTGTGATCTCCTGTACTCTACTCTACTGTACTCCACTGTACTCTACCTCAACTGTACTCCACTCTACTCTATCTCTACTGTACTCCACTGTACTCTATCTCTACTGTGCTCCACTGTACTCTACCTCTATTGTGCTCCACTGTACTCTACCTCTACTGTACTTCACTGTACTCTACCTCTACTGTGCTCCACTGTACTCTATCTCTACTGTAATCCACTGTACTCTATCTCTACTGTACTCCACTGTACTCTACGTCTAATGTACTACACTGTACTCTATCTCTACTGTACTCCACTGTACTCTATCTCTACTCTAATCCACTGTACTCTACGTCTACTGTACGCCACTGTACTCTATCTCTACTGTGCTCCACTGTACTCTACCTCTACTGTACTCCACTGTACTCTACCTCTACTATACTCCAGTGTACTCTATCTCTAATGTGCTCCACTGTACTCTATCTCTACTGTACTCTACACACTGTACTCTATCTCTACTGTACTCGACTCACTCTATCTCTACTGTACTCCACTGTACTCTACATATACTGTACTCCACTGTACTCTACCTCAACTGTACTCCACTCTACTCTATCTCTACTGTACTCCACTGTACTCTATCTCTACTGTGATCCACTGTACTCTACCTCTACTGTGCTCCACTGTACTCTATCTCTACTGTACTCCACTCTACTCTATCTCTACTGTACTCCACTGTACTCTATCTCAACTGTAGTCCACTGTACTCTACCTCAACTGTACTCCACTCTACTCTATCTCTACTGTACTTCACTGTACTCTATCTCTACTGTGATCCACTGTACTCTACCTCTACTGTGCTCCACTGTACTCTATCTCTACTCTACTCCACTGTACTCTACCTCTAGTGTGCTCCACTGTACTCTACCTCTACTGTACTCTATCTCTACTGTGCTCCACTGTACTCTACCTCTACTGTGCTCCACTGTACTCCACTGTACTCTACCTCTACTGTACTCCACTGTACTCTACCTCTACTGTGCTCCACTGTACTCTACCTCTACTGTACTCCACTGTACTCTACCTCTACTGTGCTCCACTGTACTCTACCTCTACTGTGCTCCACTGTACTCTACCTCTACTGTGCTCCACTGTACTCTATCTCTAATTTACTCCACTGTACTCTACCTCTACTGTACTCCACTGTACTCTATCTCTACTGTGATCCACTGTTCTCTACCTCTACTGTACTCCAGTGTACTCTATCTCTACTGTTATCCACTGTACTCTACCTCTACTGTGCTCTACTGTACTCCACTATACTCTATCTCTACTGTGCTCCACTGTAATCTACCTCTACTGTGCTCCACTGTACTCTACCTCTACTGTGCTCCACTGTACTCTACCTCTACTGTGCTCCACTCTACTCTATCTCTACTGTACTCCACTGTACTCTACCTCTACCGTACTCCATTGTACTCTATCTCTACTGTATCCACTTCTACTGTGCTCCACTGTACTCCACTGTACTCTACCACTAGTGTGCTCCACTGTACTATATCTCTATTGTGCTCCATTTTACTCTACCTCTACTGTGCTCTAATGTACTCTACTCTACTGTACTCCACTGTACTCTTCCTCTACTGTGCTCCACTGTACTCTACCTCTACTGTGCTCCACTGTACTTATCTATACTGTGCTCTACTGTACTCTGACTCTTCTGTGCTCCACTATACTCTATCTCTACTGTACTCCACTGTACTCTACCTCTACTGTACTGTACTGCACTCCACCTCTAATGTGCTCCACTTTACTCTACCTTTACTGTACTCCACTGTACTCTACCTCTACTGTACTCCACTCTACTCTACCTCTACTCTGCTCTACTGTACTCTATCTCTACTGTGCTCAACTGTACTCTACCTCTACTATACTCCACTGTACTTAGCTCTACTGTGCTCCACTGTACTCTATCTCTACTTTACTCCACTGTACTCTACGTCTACTGTACTACACTGTACTGTACCTCTACTGTGCTCCACTGTATTCTACCTCTACTGTACTCCACTCTACTCTACCTCTACTATACTCCACTCTACTCTATCTCTAATGTGCTCCACTGTACTCTATCTCTACTGTACTCCACCCACTCTACTCTACCTCTAATGTACTCCACTGTACTCTACCTCAACTGTACTCCACTCTACTCTATCTCAACTGTACTCCACTGTACTCTATCTCTACTGTGCTCCGCTGTACTCTACCTCTACTGTACTCCACTGTACTCTATCTCTACTGTACTCCACTGTACTCTATCTCTACTGTGCTCCAGAGATAGAGATAGAGTAGAGTGGAGTACAGTAGATGTAGAGTACAGTGGAGTACAGTAGAGATAGAGTGAGTGGAGTACAGTAGAGATAGAGTACAGTGGGTGGAGTACAGTAGAGATAGAGTACAGTGGAGCATATTAGAGATAGAGTACACTGGAGTATAGTAGAGGTAGAGTACAGTGGAGTACAGTAGAGGTAGAGTACAGTGGAGCACAGTAGAGATAGAGTACAGTGGAGTACAGTAGACGTAGAGTACAGTGGAGTAGAGTAGAGATAGAGTACAGTGGAGTACAGTAGAGATAGAGTACAGTGTAGTACATTAGACGTAGAGTACAGTGGAGTACAGTAGAGATAGAGTACAGTGGAGCACAGTAGAGATAGAGTACAGTGGAGCACAGTAGAGGTAGAGTACAGTGAAGTACAGTAGAGGTAGATTACAGTGGAGCACAATAGAGGTAGAGTACAGTGGAGCACAGTAGAGGTAGAGTACAGTGGACTACAGTTGAGGTAGAGTACAGTGGAGTACAGTAGAGCAGAGTACAGTAGAGCACAGTAGAGGTAGAGTACAGTGGAGCACAGTAGAGATAGAGTACAGTGGAGTACAGTAGAGGTAGAGTACAGTGGAGTACAGTAGAGATAGAGTACAGTGGAGCACAGTAGAGGTAGAGTACAGTGGAGTAGAGTAGAGATAGAGTACAGTGGAGCACAGTAGAGGTAGAATACAGTGGAGTACAGTGGAGCACAGTAGAGGTGGAGTACAGTAGAGTACAGTAGAGGTAGAGAACAGTACAGTAGAGTAGAGGTAGAGTACAGTGGAGTACAGTAGAGATAGAGTACAGTGGAGCACAGTAGAGATAGACTACAGTGGAGCACAGTAGAGGTAGAGTACAGTGGATCACAGTAGAGATAGAGTACAGTGGAGTACAGTAGAGGTAGAGAAAAGTGGAGCACAGTAGAAATAGAGTACAGTGGAGCACAGTAGAGATAGAGTACAGTGGAGCACAGTAGAGATAGAGTACAGTGGAGCACAGTAGAGATAGTGTACAGTGGAGTACAGTAGAGGTAGAGTACAGCGGAGCACAGTAGAGATAGAGCACAGTGGAGCACAGTAGAGGTAGATTACAGTGGAGTACAGTAGAGTAGAGTACAGTAGAGGACAGTAGAGGTAGAGTACAGTGGAGCACAGTAGAGATAGAGTACAGTGGAGTACAGTAGAGGTAGAGTACAGTGGAGTAAATTAGAGATAGAGTACAGTGGAGCACAGTAGAGGTAGAGTACAGTGGAGTACAGTAGAGGTAGAGTACAGTAGAGTACAGTAGAGATCGAGTACAGTGGAGCACACTAGAAGTAGAGTACAGTGGAGCACAGTAGAGGTAGAGTACAGTGGAGTACAGTAGAGGTAGAGTACAGTGGAGTACAGTAGAGTAGAGTACAGTAGAGCACAGTAGAGGTAGAGTACAGTGGATCACAGTAGAGATAGAGTAGAGGTAGAGTACAGTGGAGTACAGTAGAGATAGAGTACAGTGGAGCACAGTAGAGGTAGAGTACAGTGGAGTAGAGTAGAGATAGAGTACAGTGGAGCACAGTAGAGGTAGAGTACAGTGGAGTACAGAGGAGCACAGTAGAGGTGGAGTACAGTAGAGTACAGTAGAGGTAGAGAACAGTACAGTAGAGTAGAGGTAGAGTACAGTGGAGTACAGTAGAGATAGAGTACGGTTGAGCACAGTAGAGATAGACTACAGTGGAGTACAGTAGAGGTAGAGAACAGTGGAGCACAGTAGAGATATAGTACAGTGGAGCACAGTAGAGATAGAGTACAGTGGAATACAGTAGAAATAGAGTACAGTGGAATACAGTAGAAATAGAGTACAGTGGAGTACAGTAGAGGTAGAGTACAGTGGAGCACAGTAGAGATAGCGTACAGTCGAGCACAGTAGAGGTAGAGTACAGTGGATCACAGTAGAGATAGAGTACAGTGGAGTACAGTAGAGGTAGAGAAAAGTGGAGCACAGTAGAAATAGAGTACAGTGGAGCACAGTAGAGATAGAGTACAGTGGAGCACAGTAGAGATAGCGTACAGTCGAGCACAGTAGAGGTAGAGTACAGTGGATCACAGTAGAGATAGAGTACAGTGGAGTACAGTAGAGGTAGAGAAAAGTGGAGCACAGTAGAAATAGAGTACAGTGGAGCACAGTAGAGATAGACTACAGTGGAGCACAGTAGAGGTAGAGTACAGTGGATCACAGTAGAGATAGAGTACAGTGGAGTACAGTAGAGGTAGAGAAAAGTGGAGCACAGTAGAAATAGAGTACAGTGGAGCACAGTAGAGATAGAGTACAGTGGAGCACAGTAGAGATAGAGTACAGTGGAGCACAGTAGAGGTAGAGTACAGTGAAGTACAGTAGAGTTAGAGTACAGTGGAGCACAATAGAGGTAGAGTACAGTGGAGCACAGTAGAGGTAGAGTACAGTGGACTACAGTTGAGATAGAGTACAGTGGTGTACAGTAGAGATAGAGTAGAGTGGAGTACAGTTGAGGTAGAGTACAGTGGAGTACAGTAGAGCAGAGTACAGTAGAGCACAGTAGAGGTAAAGTACAGTGGAGCACAGTAGAGATAGAGTAGAGTGGAGTACAGTAGAGGTAGAGTACAGTGGAGTACAGTAGAGATAGAGTACAGTGGAGCACAGTAGAGGTAGAGTACAGTGGAGTAGAGTAGAGATAGAGTACAGTGGAGCACAGTAGAGGTAGAATACAGTGGAGTACAGTGGAGCACAGTAGAGGTAGAGTACCGTGGAGTACAGAGGAGCACAGTAGAGGTGGAGTACAGTAGAGTACAGTAGAGGTAGAGAACAGTACAGTAGAGTAGAGGTAGAGTACAGTGGAGTACAGTAGAGATAGAGTACGGTTGAGCACAGTAGAGATAGACTACAGTGGAGCACAGTAGAGGTAGAGTACAGTGGATCACAGTAGAGATAGAGTACAGTGGAGTACAGTAGACGTAGAGTACAGTGGAGTAGAGTACAGATAGAGTACAGTGGAGTACAGTAGAGATAGAGTACAGTGTAGTACATTAGACGTAGAGTACAGTGGAGTACAGTAGAGATAGAGTACAGTGGAGCACAGTAGAGATAGAGTACAGTGGAGCACAGTAGAGGTAGAGTACAGTGAAGTACAGTAGAGGTAGAGTACAGTGGAGCACAATAGAGGTAGAGTACAGTGGAGCACAGTAGAGGTAGAGTAAAGTGGACTACAGTTGAGATAGAGTACAGTGGTGTACAGTAGAGATAGAGTAGAGTGGAGTACAGTTGAGGTAGAGTACAGTGGAGTACAGTAGAGCAGAGTACAGTAGAGCACAGTAGAGGTAGAGTACAGTGGAGCACAGTAGAGATTAAGTACAGTGGAGTACAGTAGAGGTAGAGTAGAGTGGAGTAGAGTAGAGATAGAGTACAGTGGAGCACAGTAGAGGTAGAATACAGTGGAGTACAGTGGAGCACAGTAGAGATGGAGTACAGTAGAGTACAGTAGAGGTAGAGAACAGTACAGTAGAGTAGAGGTAGAGTACAGTGGAGTACAGTAGAGATAGAGTACAGTGGAGCACAGTAGAGATAGACTACAGTGGAGCACAGTAGAGGTAGAGTACAGTGGATCACAGTAGAGATAGAGTACAGTGGAGTACAGTAGAGGTAGAGAAAAGTGGAGCACAGTAGAGATAGAGTACAGTGGAGCACAGTAGAGATAGAGTACAGTGGAGCACAGTAGAGATAGAGTACAGTGGAGTACAGTAGAGATAGAGTACAGTGGAGCACAGTAGAGATAGTGTACAGTGGAGTACAGTAGAGGTGGAGTACAGTGGAGCACAGTAGAGATAGAGCACAGTGGAGCACAGTAGAGGTAGATTACAGTGGAGTACAGTAGAGTAGAGTACAGTATAGGACAGTAGAGGTAGAGTACAGTGGAGCACAGTAGAGATAGAGTACAGTGGAGTACAGTAGAGTACAGTAGAGGTAGAGTACAGTGGAGTAAATTAGAGATAGAGTACAGTGGAGCACAGTAGAGGTAGAGTACAGTGGAGTACAGTAGAGGTAGAGTACAGTAGAGTACAGTAGAGATCGAGTACAGTGGAGCACACTAGAGGTAGAGTACAGTGGAGCACAGTAGAGGTAGAGTACAGTGGAGTACAGTAGAGGTAGAGTACAGTGGAGTACAGTAGAGTAGAGTACAGTAGAGCACAGTAGAGGTAGAGTACAGTGGATCACAGTAGAGATAGAGTAGAGGTAGAGTACAGTGGAGTACAGTAGAGATAGAGTACAGTGGAGTACAGTAGAGTAGAGTACAGTAGAGCACAGTAGAGGTAGAGTACAGTGGATCACAGTAGAGATAGAGTAGAGGTAGAGTACAGTGGAGTACAGTAGAGATAGAGTACAGTGGAGCACAGTAGAGGTAGAGTACAGTGGAGTAGAGTAGAGGTAGAGTACAGTGGAGCACAGTAGAGGTAGAGTACAGTGGAGCACATTAGAAGTAGAGTACAGTAGAGTACAGAGGAGCACAGTAGAGGTGGAGTACAGTAGAGTACAGTAGAGGTAGAGAACAGTACAGTAGAGTAGAGGTAGAGTACAGTGGAGTACAGTAGAGATAGAGTACGGTTGAGCACAGTAGAGATAGACTACAGTGGAGTACAGTAGAGGTAGAGAACAGTGGAGCACAGTAGAAATATAGTACAGTGGAGCACAGTAGAGATAGAGTACAGTGGAATACAGTAGAAATAGAGTACAGTGGAGTACAGTAGAGGTAGAGTACAGTGGAGCACAGTAGAGATAGCGTACAGTCGAGCACAGTAGAGGTAGAGTACAGTGGATCACAGTAGAGATAGAGTACAGTGGAGTACAGTAGAGATAGAGTAGAGTGGAGTACAGTTGAGGTAGAGTACAATGGAGCACAGTAGAAGTAAAGTACATTGGAGCACAGTAGAGATAGAGTACAGTCGAGCACAGTAGAGGTAGAGTACAGTGGATCACAGTAGAGATAGAGTACAGTGGAGTACAGTAGAGATAGAGTAGAGTGGAGTACAGTAGAGATAGAGTACAGTGGAGCACAGTAGAGGTAGAGTACAGTGGATCACAGTAGAGAGTACAGTGGAGCACAGTAGAGGTAGAGTACAGTGGATCACAGTAGAGGTAGAGTACAGTGGATCACAGTAGAGATAGAGTACAGTGGAGTACAGTAGAGATAGAGTAGAGTGGAGTACAGTTGAGGTAGAGTACAGTGGAGCACAGTAGAAGTAAAGTACATTGGAGCACAGTAGAGATAGAGTAGAGTGGAGTACAGTTGAGGTAGAGTACAGTGGACTACAGTTGAGATAGAGTACAGTGGAGTACAGTAGAGATAGAGTAGAGTGGAGTACAGTAGAGATAGAGTACAGTGGAGCACAGTAGAGGTAGAGTACAGTGGATCACAGTAGAGATAGAGTACAATGGAGTACAGTAGAGAGAGTGAGTGGAGTACAGTAGAGATAGAGTACAGTGGGTGGAGTACAGTAGAGATAGAGTACAGTGGAGCACATTAGAGATAGAGTACACTGGAGTATAGTAGAGGTAGAGTACAGTGGAGTACAGTAGAGGTAGAGTACAGTGGAGCACAGTAGAGATAGAGTACAGTGGAGTACAGTAGACGTAGAGTACAGTGGAGTAGAGTAGAGATAGAGTACAGTGGAGTACAGTAGAGATAGAGTACAGTGTAGTACATTAGACGTAGAGTACAGTGGAGTACAGTAGAGATAGAGTACAGTGGAGCACAGTAGAGGTAGAGTACAGTGAAGTACAGTAGAGGTAGAGTACAGTGGAGCACAATAGAGGTAGAGTACAGTGGAGCACAGTAGAGGTAGAGTACAGTGGACTACAGTTGAGATAGAGTAGAGTGGAGTACAGTTGAGGTAGAGTACAGTGGAGTACAGTAGAGATAGAGTACAGTGGTGTACAGTAGAGATAGAGTAGAGTGGAGTACAGTTGAGGTAGAGTACAGTGGAGTACAGTAGAGCAGAGTACAGTAGAGCACAGTAGAGGTAGAGTACAGTGGAGCACAGTAGAGATAGAGTACAGTGGAGTACAGTAGAGGTAGAGTACAGTGGAGTACAGTAGAGATAGAGTACAGTGGAGCACAGTAGAGGTAGAGTACAGTGGAGTAGAGTAGAGATAGAGTACAGTGGAGCACAGTAGAGGTAGAATACAGTGGAGTACAGTGGAGCACAGTAGAGGTGGAGTACAGTAGAGTACAGTAGAGGTAGAGAACAGTACAGTAGAGTAGAGGTAGAGTACAGTGGAGTACAGTAGAGATAGAGTAGAGTGGAGTACAGTTGAGGTAGAGTACAGTGGAGTACAGTAGAGCAGAGTACAGTAGAGCACAGTAGAGGTAGAGTACAGTGGAGCACAGTAGAGATAGAGTACAGTGGAGTACAGTAGAGGTAGAGTACAGTGGAGTACAGTAGAGATAGAGTACAGTGGAGCACAGTAGAGGTAGAGTACAGTGGAGTAGAGTAGAGATAGAGTACAGTGGAGCACAGTAGAGGTAGAATACAGTGGAGTACAGTGGAGCACAGTAGAGGTGGAGTACAGTAGAGTACAGTAGAGGTAGAGAACAGTACAGTAGAGTAGAAGTAGAGTACAGTGGAGTACAGTAGAGATAGAGTACAGTGGAGCACAGTAGAGATAGACTACAGTGGAGCACAGTAGAGGTAGAGTACAGTGGATCACAGTAGAGATAGAGTACAGTGGAGTACAGTAGAGGTAGAGAAAAGTGGAGCACAGTAGAAATAGAGTACAGTGGAGCACAGTAGAGATAGAGTACAGTGGAGTACAGTAGAGATAGAGTAGAGTGGAGCACAGTAGAGATAGTGTACAGTGGAGTACAGTAGAGGTAGAGTACAGTGGAGCACAGTAGAGATAGAGCACAGTGGAGCACAGTAGAGGTAGATTACAGTGGAGTACAGTAGAGTAGAGTACAGTAGAGGACAGTAGAGGTAGAGTACAGTGGAGCACAGTAGAGATAGAGTACAGTGGAGTACAGTAGAGGTAGAGTACAGTGGAGTAAATTAGAGATAGAGTACAGTGGAGCACAGTAGAGGTAGAGTACAGTGGAGTACAGTAGAGGTAGAGTACAGTAGAGTACAGTAGAGATCGAGTACAGTGGAGCACACTAGAGGTAGAGTACAGTGGAGCACAGTAGAGGTAGAGTACAGTGGAGTACAGTAGAGGTAGAGTACAGTGGAGCACAGTAGAAATAGAGTACAGTGGAGCACAGTAGAGGTGGAGTACAGTAGAGTACAGTAGAGGTAGAGAACAGTACAGTAGAGTAGAGGTAGAGTACAGTGGAGTACAGTAGAGATAGAGTAGAGTGGAGTACAGTTGAGGTAGAGTACAGTGGAGTACAGTAGAGCAGAGTACAGTAGAGCACAGTAGAGGTAGAGTACAGTGGAGCACAGTAGAGATAGAGTACAGTGGAGTACAGTAGAGGTAGAGTACAGTGGAGTACAGTAGAGATAGAGTACAGTGGAGCACAGTAGAGGTAGAGTACAGTGGAGTAGAGTAGAGATAGAGTACAGTGGAGCACAGTAGAGGTAGAGTACAGTGGAGTACAGAGGAGCACAGTAGAGGTGGAGTACAGTAGAGTACAGTAGAGGTAGAGAACAGTACAGTAGAGTAGAGGTAGAGTACAGTGGAGTACAGTAGAGATAGAGTACGGTTGAGCACAGTAGAGATAGACTACAGTGGAGTACAGTAGAGGTAGAGAACAGTGGAGCACAGTAGAAATATAGTACAGTGGAGCACAGTAGAGATAGAGTACAGTGGAATACAGTAGAAATAGAGTACAGTGGAGTACAGTAGAGGTAGAGTACAGTGGAGCACAGTAGAGATAGCGTACAGTCGAGCACAGTAGAGGTAGAGTACAGTGGATCACAGTAGAGATAGAGTACAGTGGAGTACAGTAGAGATAGAGTAGAGTGGAGTACAGTTGAGGTAGAGTACAATGGAGCACAGTAGAAGTAAAGTACATTGGAGCACAGTAGAGATAGAGTACAGTCGAGCACAGTAGAGGTAGAGTACAGTGGATCACAGTAGAGATAGAGTACAGTGGAGTACAGTAGAGTACAGTAGAGATAGAGTAGAGTGGAGTACAGTAGAGATAGAGTACAGTGGAGCACAGTAGAGGTAGAGTACAGTGGATCACAGTAGAGAGTACAGTGGAGCACAGTAGAGGTAGAGTACAGTGGATCACAGTAGAGGTAGAGTACAGTGGATCACAGTAGAGATAGAGTACAGTGGAGTACAGTAGAGATAGAGTAGAGTGGAGTACAGTTGAGGTAGAGTACAGTGGAGCACAGTAGAAGTAAAGTACATTGGAGCACAGTAGAGATAGAGTAGAGTGGAGTACAGTTGAGGTAGAGTACAGTGGACTACAGTTGAGATAGAGTACAGTGGAGTACAGTAGAGATAGAGTAGAGTGGAGTACAGTAGAGATAGAGTACAGTGGAGCACAGTAGAGGTAGAGTACAGTGGATCACAGTAGAGATAGAGTACAATGGAGTACAGTAGAGATAGAGTGAGTGGAGTACAGTAGAGATAGAGTACAGTGGGTGGAGTACAGTAGAGATAGAGTACAGTGGAGCACATTAGAGATAGAGTACACTGGAGTATAGTAGAGGTAGAGTACAGTGGAGTACAGTAGAGGTAGAGTACAGTGGAGCACAGTAGAGATAGAGTACAGTGGAGTACAGTAGACGTAGAGTACAGTGGAGTAGAGTAGAGATAGAGTACAGTGGAGTACAGTAGAGATAGAGTACAGTGTAGTACATTAGACGTAGAGTACAGTGGAGTACAGTAGAGATAGAGTACAGTGGAGCACAGTAGAGGTAGAGTACAGTGAAGTACAGTAGAGGTAGAGTACAGTGGAGCACAATAGAGGTAGAGTACAGTGGAGCACAGTAGAGGTAGAGTACAGTGGACTACAGTTGAGATAGAGTAGAGTGGAGTACAGTTGAGGTAGAGTACAGTGGAGTACAGTAGAGATAGAGTACAGTGGTGTACAGTAGAGATAGAGTAGAGTGGAGTACAGTTGAGGTAGAGTACAGTGGAGTACAGTAGAGCAGAGTACAGTAGAGCACAGTAGAGGTAGAGTACAGTGGAGCACAGTAGAGATAGAGTACAGTGGAGTACAGTAGAGGTAGAGTACAGTGGAGTACAGTAGAGATAGAGTACAGTGGAGCACAGTAGAGGTAGAGTACAGTGGAGTAGAGTAGAGATAGAGTACAGTGGAGCACAGTAGAGGTAGAATACAGTGGAGTACAGTGGAGCACAGTAGAGGTGGAGTACAGTAGAGTACAGTAGAGGTAGAGAACAGTACAGTAGAGTAGAGGTAGAGTACAGTGGAGTACAGTAGAGATAGAGTAGAGTGGAGTACAGTTGAGGTAGAGTACAGTGGAGTACAGTAGAGCAGAGTACAGTAGAGCACAGTAGAGGTAGAGTACAGTGGAGCACAGTAGAGATAGAGTACAGTGGAGTACAGTAGAGGTAGAGTACAGTGGAGTACAGTAGAGATAGAGTACAGTGGAGCACAGTAGAGGTAGAGTACAGTGGAGTAGAGTAGAGATAGAGTACAGTGGAGCACAGTAGAGGTAGAATACAGTGGAGTACAGTGGAGCACAGTAGAGGTGGAGTACAGTAGAGTACAGTAGAGGTAGAGAACAGTACAGTAGAGTAGAAGTAGAGTACAGTGGAGTACAGTAGAGATAGAGTACAGTGGAGCACAGTAGAGATAGACTACAGTGGAGCACAGTAGAGGTAGAGTACAGTGGATCACAGTAGAGATAGAGTACAGTGGAGTACAGTAGAGGTAGAGAAAAGTGGAGCACAGTAGAAATAGAGTACAGTGGAGCACAGTAGAGATAGAGTACAGTGGAGTACAGTAGAGATAGAGTAGAGTGGAGCACAGTAGAGATAGTGTACAGTGGAGTACAGTAGAGGTAGAGTACAGTGGAGCACAGTAGAGATAGAGCACAGTGGAGCACAGTAGAGGTAGATTACAGTGGAGTACAGTAGAGTAGAGTACAGTAGAGGACAGTAGAGGTAGAGTACAGTGGAGCACAGTAGAGATAGAGTACAGTGGAGTACAGTAGAGGTAGAGTACAGTGGAGTAAATTAGAGATAGAGTACAGTGGAGCACAGTAGAGGTAGAGTACAGTGGAGTACAGTAGAGGTAGAGTACAGTAGAGTACAGTAGAGATCGAGTACAGTGGAGCACACTAGAGGTAGAGTACAGTGGAGCACAGTAGAGGTAGAGTACAGTGGAGTACAGTAGAGGTAGAGTACAGTGGAGCACAGTAGAAATAGAGTACAGTGGAGCACAGTAGAGGTGGAGTACAGTAGAGTACAGTAGAGGTAGAGAACAGTACAGTAGAGTAGAGGTAGAGTACAGTGGAGTACAGTAGAGATAGAGTAGAGTGGAGTACAGTTGAGGTAGAGTACAGTGGAGTACAGTAGAGCAGAGTACAGTAGAGCACAGTAGAGGTAGAGTACAGTGGAGCACAGTAGAGATAGAGTACAGTGGAGTACAGTAGAGGTAGAGTACAGTGGAGTACAGTAGAGATAGAGTACAGTGGAGCACAGTAGAGGTAGAGTACAGTGGAGTAGAGTAGAGATAGAGTACAGTGGAGCACAGTAGAGGTAGAATACAGTGGAGTACAGTGGAGCACAGTAGAGGTGGAGTACAGTAGAGTACAGTAGAGGTAGAGAACAGTACAGTAGAGTAGAAGTAGAGTACAGTGGAGTACAGTAGAGGTAGAGTACAGTGGAGCACAGTAGAGATAGAGTACAGTGGAGCACAGTAGAGATAGAGTACAGTGGAGTACAGTAGAGATAGAGTACAGTGGAGCACAGTAGAGATAGTGTACAGTGGAGTACAGTAGAGGTAGAGTACAGTGGAGCACAGTAGAGATAGAATACAGTGGAGCACAGTAGAGGTAGAATACAGTGGAGTACAGTGGAGCACAGTAGAGGTAGAGTACAGTGGAGTACAGAGGAGCACAGTAGAGGTGGAGTACAGTAGAGTACAGTAGAGGTAGAGAACAGTACAGTAGAGTAGAGGTAGAGTACAGTGGAGTACAGTAGAGATAGAGTACGGTTGAGCACAGTAGAGATAGACTACAGTGGAGCACAGTAGAGGTAGAGTACAGTGGATCACAGTAGAGATAGAGTACAGTGGAGTACAGTAGACGTAGAGTACAGTGGAGTAGAGTAGAGATAGAGTACAGTGGAGTACAGTAGAGATAGAGTACAGTGGAGCACAGTAGAGGTAGAATACAGTGGAGTACAGTGGAGCACAGTAGAGGTAGAGTACAGTGGAGTACAGTGGAGCACAGTAGAGGTAGAGTACAGTGGAGTACAGTGGATCACAGTAGAGATAGAGTACAGTGGAGTACAGTAGACGTAGAGTACAGTGGAGTAGAGTAGAGATAGAGTACAGTGGAGTAGAGTAGAGATAGAGTACAGTGGAGCACAGTAGAGATAGAGTACAGTGGAGCACAGTAGAGGTAGAGTACAGTGGAGTACAGTAGAGGTAGAGTACAGTGGAGTACAGTAGAGTACAGTAGAGGTAGAGTACAGTAGAGATAGAGTACGGTTGAGCACAGTAGAGATCGAGTACAGTGGAGCACACTAGAGGTAGAGTACAGTGGAGCACAGTAGAGGTAGAGTACAGTGGAGCACAGTAGAGGTGGAGTACAGTAGAGTACAGTAGAGATAGAGTACAGTGTAGTACATTAGACGTAGAGTACAGTGGAGTACAGTAGAGATAGAGTACAGTGGAGCACAGTAGAGATAGAGTACAGTGGAGCACAGTAGAGGTAGAGTACAGTGAAGTACAGTAGAGGTAGAGTACAGTGGAGCACAATAGAGGTAGAGTACAGTGGAGCACAGTAGAGGTAGAGTAAAGTGGACTACAGTTGAGATAGAGTACAGTGGTGTACAGTAGAGATAGAGTAGAGTGGAGTACAGTTGAGGTAGAGTACAGTGGAGTACAGTAGAGCAGAGTACAGTAGAGCACAGTAGAGGTAGAGTACAGTGGAGCACAGTAGAGATAGAGTACAGTGGAGTACAGTAGAGGTAGAGTACAGTGGAGTAGAGTAGAGATAGAGTACAGTGGAGCACAGTAGAGGTAGAATACAGTGGAGTACAGTGGAGCACAGTAGAGGTGGAGTACAGTAGAGTACAGTAGAGGTAGAGAACAGTACAGTAGAGTAGAGGTAGAGTACAGTGGAGTACAGTAGAGATAGAGTACAGTGGAGCACAGTAGAGATAGACTACAGTGGAGCACAGTAGAGGTAGAGTACAGTGGATCACAGTAGAGATAGAGTACAGTGGAGTACAGTAGAGGTAGAGAAAAGTGGAGCACAGTAGAAATAGAGTACAGTGGAGCACAGTAGAGATAGAGTACAGTGGAGCACAGTAGAGATAGAGTACAGTGGAGCACAGTAGAGATAGAGTACAGTGGAGTACAGTAGAGATAGAGTACAGTGGAGCACAGTAGAGATAGTGTACAGTGGAGTACAGTGGAGCACAGTAGAGATAGTGTACAGTGGAGTACAGTAGAGGTAGAGTACAGTGGAGCACAGTAGAGGTAGAGCACAGTGGAGCACAGTAGAGGCAGATTACAGTGGAGTACAGTAGAGTAGAGTACAGTAGAGGACAGTAGAGGTAGAGTACAGTGGAGCACAGTAGAGATAGAGTACAGTGGAGTACAGTAGAGTACAGTAGAGGTAGAGTACAGTGGAGTAAATTAGAGATAGAGTACAGTGGAGCACAGTAGAGGTAGAGTACAGTGGAGTACAGTAGAGGTAGAGTACAGTAGAGTACAGTAGAGATCGAGTACAGTGGAGCACACTAGAGGTAGAGTACAGTGGAGCACAGTAGAGGTAGAGTACAGTGGAGTACAGTAGAGGTAGAGTACAGTGGAGTACAGTAGAGTAGAGTACAGTAGAGCACAGTAGAGGTAGAGTACAGTGGATCACAGTAGAGATAGAGTAGAGGTAGAGTACAGTGGAGTACAGTAGAGATAGAGTACAGTGGAGCACAGTAGAGGTAGAGTACAGTGGAGTAGAGTAGAGATAGAGTACAGTGGAGCACAGTAGAGGTATAGTACAGTGGAGTACAGAGGAGCACAGTAGAGGTGGAGTACAGTAGAGTACAGTAGAGGTAGAGAACAGTACAGTAGAGTAGAGGTAGAGTACAGTGGAGTACAGTAGAGATAGAGTACGGTTGAGCACAGTAGAGATAGACTACAGTGGAGTACAGTAGAGGTAGAGAACAGTGGAGCACAGTAGAGATATAGTACAGTGGAGCACAGTAGAGATAGAGTACAGTGGAATACAGTAGAAATAGAGTACAGTGGAGTACAGTAGAGGTAGAGTACAGTGGAGCACAGTAGAGATAGCGTACAGTCGAGCACAGTAGAGGTAGAGTACAGTGGATCACAGTAGAGATAGAGTACAGTGGAGTACAGTAGAGATAGAGTAGAGTGGAGTACAGTTGAGGTAGAGTACAGTGGAGCACAGTAGAAGTAAAGTACATTGGAGCACAGTAGAGATAGAGTAGAGTGGAGTACAGTTGAGGTAGAGTACAGTGGACTACAGTTGAGATAGAGTACAGTAGAGTACAGTGGAGTACAGTAGAGATAGAGTAGAGTGGAGTACAGTAGAGATAGAGTACAGTGGAGCACAGTAGAGGTAGAGTACAGTGGATCACAGTTGAGATAGAGTAGAGTGGAGTACAGTAGAGATAGAGTGAGTGGAGTACAGTAGAGATAGAGTACAGTGGGTGGAGTACAGTAGAGATAGAGTACAGTGGAGCACATTAGAGAGAGTACACTGGAGTATAGTAGAGGTAGAGTACAGTGGAGTACAGTAGAGGTAGAGTACAGTGGAGCACAGTAGAGATAGAGTACAGTGGAGTACAGTAGACGTAGAGTACAGTGGAGTAGAGTAGAGATAGAGTACAGTGGAGTACAGTAGAGATAGAGTACAGTGTAGTACATTAGACGTAGAGTACAGTGGAGTACAGTAGAGATAGAGTACAGTGGAGCACAGTAGAGGTAGAGTACAGTGAAGTACAGTAGAGGTAGAGTACAGTGGAGCACAGTAGAGGTAGAGTACAGTGGAGCACAGTAGAGGTAGAGTACAGTGGACTACAGTTGAGATAGAGTACAGTGGTGTACAGTAGAGATAGAGTACAGTGGTGTACAGTAGAGATAGAGTAGAGTGGAGTACAGTTGAGGTAGAGTACAGTGGAGTACAGTAGAGCAGAGTACAGTAGAGCACAGTAGAGGTAGAGTACAGTGGAGCACAGTAGAGATAGAGTACAGTGGAGTACAGTAGAGGTAGAGTACAGTGGAGTACAGTAGAGATAGAGTACAGTGGAGCACAGTAGAGGTAGAGTACAGTGGAGTAGAGTAGAGATAGAGTACAGTGGAGCACAGTAGAGGTAGAATACAGTGGAGTACAGTGGAGCACAGTAGAGGTGGAGTACAGTAGAGTACAGTAGAGGTAGAGAACAGTACAGTAGAGTAGAGGTAGAGTACAGTGGAGTACAGTAGAGATAGAGTACAGTGGAGCACAGTAGAGATAGACTACAGTGGAGCACAGTAGAGGTAGAGTACAGTGGATCACAGTAGAGATAGAGTACAGTGGAGTACAGTAGATATAGAGTACAGTGGAGCACAGTAGAGATAGTGTACAGTGGAGTACAGTAGAGGTAGAGTACAGTGGAGCACAGTAGAGATAGAGCACAGTGGAGCACAGTAGAGGTAGATTACAGTGGAGTACAGTAGAGTAGAGTACAGTAGAGGACAGTAGAGGTAGAGTACAGTGGAGCACAGTAGAGATAGAGTACAGTGGAGTACAGTAGAGGTAGAGTACAGTGGAGTACAGTAGAGATAGAGTACAGTGGAGTACAGTAGAGTAGAGTACAGTGGAGCACAGTAGAGGTAGAGTACAGTGGAGTACAGTAGAAGTAGAGTACAGTAGAGTACAGTAGAGATAGAGTACAGTGGAGCACATTAGAGATAGAGTACAGTGGAGTATAGTAGAGTACAGTGGAGCACATTAGAGATAGAGTACAGTGGAGTATAGTAGAGGTAGAGTACAGTGGAGTACAGTAGAGGTAGAGTACAGTGGAGCACAGTAGAGATAGAGTACAGTGGAGTACAGTAGACGTAGAGTACAGTGGAGTAGAGTAGAGATAGAGTACAGTGGAGTACAGTAGAGATAGAGTACAGTGTAGTACATTAGACGTAGAGTACAGTGGAGTACAGTAGAGATAGAGTACAGTGGAGTACAGTAGAGATAGAGTACAGTGGAGCACAGTAGAGGTAGAGTACAGTGAAGTACAGTAGAGGTAGAGTCCAGTGGAACACAATAGAGGTAGAGTACAGTGGAGCACAGTAGAGGTAGAGTACAGTGGACTACAGTTGAGATAGAGTACAGTTGAGTACAGTAGAGATAGAGTAGAGTGGAGTACAGTTGAGGTAGAGTACAGTGGAGTACAGTAGAGTAGAGTACAGTAGAGCACAGTAGAGGTAGAGTACAGTGGAGCACAGTAGAGATAGAGTACAGTGGAGTACAGTAGAGGTAGAGTACAGTGGAGTACAGTAGAGATAGAGTACAGAGGAGCACAGTAGAGGGAGAGTACAGTGGAATAGAGCAGAGATAGAGTACAGTGGAGCAAAGTAGAGGTAGAGTACAGTGGAGTACAGTGGAGCACAGTAGAGGTGGAGTACAGTAGAGTACAGTAGAGGTAGAGAACAGTACAGTAGAGTAGAGGTACAGTACAGTGGAGTACAGTAGATGTAGAGTACAGTGGAGCACAGTAGAGATATAGTACAGTGGAGCACAGTAGAGATAGAGTACAGTGGAATACAGTAGAAATAGAGTACAGTGGAGTACAGTAGAGGTAGAGTACAGTGGAGCACAGTAGAGATAGCGTACAGTCGAGCACAGTAGAGGTAGAGTACAGTGGATCACAGTAGAGATAGAGTACAGTGGAGTACAGTAGAGATAGAGTAGAGTGGAGTACAGTTGAGGTAGAGTACAGTGGAGCACAGTAGAAGTAAAGTACATTGGAGCACAGTAGATATAGAGTACAGTCGAGCACAGTAGAGGTAGAGTACAGTGGATCACAGTAGAGATAGAGTACAGTGGAGTACAGGTGAGGTAGAGTAGAGTGGAGCACAGTAGAGGTGGAGTACAGTAGAGGTAGAGAACAGTACAGTAGAGTAGAGGTACAGTACAGTGGAGTACAGTAGAGATAGAGTACAGTGGAGCACAGTAGAGATAGACTACAGTGGAGCACAGTATAGGTAGAGTACAGTGGATCACAGTAGATAGAGTACAGTGGAGTACAGTAGAGGTAGAGTACAGTGGAGCACAGTAGAGGTAGAGTACAGTGGAGCACAGTAGAAATAGAGTACAGTGGAGCACAGTAGAGATAGAGTACAGTGGAGCACAGTAGAGATAGAGAACACTGGAGTACAGTAGAGATAGAGTACAGTGGAGCACAGTAGAGATAGAGTACAGTGGAGTACAGTTGAGATAGAGTACAGTGGAGCACAGTAGAGGTAGAGTACAGTGGAGCACAGTAGAGGTAGAGTACAGTGGAGCACACTAGAGGAAGAGTACAGTGGAGTACAGTAGAGTATAGTACAGTAGAGCACAGTAGAGGTAGAGTACAGTGGAGCACAGTAGAGATAGAGTACAGTGGAGCACAGTAGAGGTAGAGTACAGTGGAGTACAGTGGAGCACAGTAGAGGTAGAGTACAGTTGAGCACAGTAGAGATAGACTACAGTGGAGCACAGTAGAGGTAGAGTACAGTGGATCAGAGTAGAGATAGAGTACAGTGGAGTACAGTAGAGATAGAGTACAGTGGATCACAGTAGAGATAGAGTACAGTGGAGCACAGTAGAGATAGAGTACAGTGGAGTACAGTAGAGGTAGAGTACAGTGGATCACAGTAGAGATAGAGTACAGTGGAGCACAGTAGAGGTAAAGTTACTTGATTGTGTAGTTTCCGATTATTGATGGCTACAGAGGCAAACGGGATTCTTGTCGCAATTTTTTCAGATGACGAATTTCCACCCTCATGTTGTTCTTGTGCAATACTAAATAAAAATTTAAAAAATCAAATGAAAGCCTATGTCTAAACGGCGTGTACAAATTTGGTAGGGTAAATATATAATATATATATATGCAAGTAAATATATAAGATGTACAAAATCATATTTTAGGATACCTAACATGTCTGTGATATTTGTTTATTTGTCTTGCCTCAAGCTATAATGCAAATCGATTTGTAAAATTTGCAGATTCATTTATGGTAGCTTGATATTATAATATTGATGATATATGGTTATTTTCTACCACTCAAACATTGCATTGAAGTAGCATATAGATTCAGTAAAACGGTAACCAATAGACTAGGCTACTATAATGACGCTGGCTTGTAAACGTGATCATCGCGATCATTTGTCGTTAGAAAAAAAATAAAACCCATGAAATTATATTCATATGACATGCTGAAATATATGCCACTGTACCTGGGATGAAAACATTTCACACGCGACGCAAGCAGAACACCTGCACGTGACCTCCTCCTACAGTGTTCACTTCAGGGGCCCGTTCTTCGTACGTCGCTAACTCAGTTAGCTGGATTTGATTGTTGGCGATTTGGCATGATCTTGGATTGTTTGGTTCTTCGAAGCTCATCCTAGACTTGCTGTCATAGCAACAGGTGCGCAAGCTTGAACCTGCTCGCGAGCAGGCTTATTTCATGTAAACAGGATTAGATCGCGGCTTTATAAGCGGAGGTTATACGAGAAGTCTTTTAACGCAGCGCGATAGTGTACTTTTTGAGAGATATAATTTTTCTCATGACTCAGTCGTGAGGATGTCGTTTACATCAATTATTTTTTGGAAACGCACATTAAATGTTCGACTCGTCGGAGTCGGCCTTTAATAACAGCACAAACTGTGTGCAATGTCCTGATATTATTTGCGAGTGGCTCTTTCCTATAAACTATTGGGGATGCGGAGAACTTGATAAGTGCTGTCATTCACAAAGTTTACCCTGGCGCTCAAGCAGTTTTTAGGGTGTTTTTTGTGGCATTGCCAAGCCAGTTTAGACCCAAGGTTGTAGGATATAGCAGGGTTTTTTTTTTTTTTACCAACGCAGGTATATTATAAATTTTAAAGAAGATCATGCAATCTTGAACATGCCGATTAATGACACAGATATGTCCCTCAGGCTTCACTAATGTGATTGGTCAATAGACTGCACACATGTACCCATCAAGGCCTCCGTGATCCCCCTTTCTGTTCACAAAATCCCCTTCATAATGTAAATGTGCAGCCAAGTTACTATTACAATTCTTAACATTCCAGATTAGTAATATTAGGCCTATATCAAATTTAAAAAAAGGCAGTTGACAGACTAAAATCTCTAGATGGTGTGTGACTGTTCCATATCACAAATGTGGAAGCACAGAGATTCACATTTATGCACATTACTTGAAAATGGGAAGGAAACATAAATATCAAGCTCACTGTATTACATACACAGTTACAATGCAGCTCTAGCCAGGACAAGGTCACACAATGAAATGAACTTTGGCCAACTAAAGGGAAGATTTCAGTGTCTGAAAAGCCTGAGGGTTGCACTTGACAGGGCCTGTGACATTACATGTGCCATATTACACAACATTTCCACCATCAGCAAAAACATGAAACATTTCAATAAATGTTTAATGAAAGACAAGACAAATATGCTTAGTTCTTTGATTTTTTATTTTATTTAAATTGTTCTTTGTAAAGAAAAGCCAGTGATCAAGTCATATTTTGCCTGCAATAAGAGATGCAAGGTCAGCAATAGTACTCTGTGTGAAATAATATATTAGCACTTACTCTGAAGTTCATTTGAAGCAACTCTATCTCTAACTCTATAGTGCCAGTTTTGTTTCTTTAAGTTGTCAAGTTCCCCCCCCCCCCCCCCCCCCCATTTTCTAGGGGCAGGGGGGCTTGGGTTAAACCTGTCAACACAAGCCTTATGCAACAAAAAATAAAAGGAAAATTATACACTGCCCACCTCTGTATAACTGCTTTGTGCAGACTCTTCTGTAGGCCTTTCTGTAGATGTGGACTCCTGCAACACATATTGCATTCAGAAATAATAGGTACTCAAGTGTAAATTAAGTAAAGTTATTTAAAGATACTTTTTTCAAAAGACAGTCATCTGAGAGAGTTTCTTCACTGTCCTGTGCATTGGGGGGAGGGATGGGCATTAGAAAGTGTTGTACTTTCTTCCCTTTTGATGTAAAGTTTGGAAAAGTCCACTTACTGCACATGCTTCAGCCACTTGCTTGGGAACAGATAAAAGTGTTGGTGTTTAAAACTGCAAAAAAGAGGAAAACACAATTTCATTACAATGAAGTACACTGGGGGAAATGTGATCAATAACTCATGGCAACAGATTTTTTTTTACATTAACTAGGCTACATGTAGTTTCACGCATGCACACTTTCACAAGTAAGCAATTCATCACTAGGCCTACTCAAGACTGGACCAGCCATTGGGATTATAGGCCTATAGTGCAGCAAAAAATTATTTTACAGTGTAAGATCATTTAAAGTTCATTTACCAGTAATGAAGGAGTTGCTGCTACTGGTCCCTGCTGTGTGTCTGAGGAAGAGCTGAACCCAGGACGGGTCGGTTCACATTTAACCCAAGGGCCAGCTCTTCTGCCGGGGTATAATGTGGGGGTGCAGGACCACCACCTGTTTGGTTTTCTTTTCTTTTTTTTTTCTCAGCCTTTTTCTCGGTTGCTTTTATAAACAACCAAACATTTATTAACAGTGCCTTTTTAAAAGAGATTATAGTAGCCTGTAGTACAAATTGTCATTATGTAGAATATTCTAGTACTTCACTTTTACTTGTTCCCATGTTCTAGTAGTGGGTGGTGACTGACATTACAATGAACAAAGTTATTAATTATTTAGAAATGATTAAAATAAAAAATATATATACTGTAATAAGTGATAAAAACATCTAAATGGTCACTACAAACTTAATTAGCTACTTTTTGCCAGCCCACTCTCCCGGCTTTTGCACATTTTAGGTGAAAACTTGTAATTAAGTTTTCAAATTCAGCATGTCCTTCAAGCAATAGCTCTTGCTCTGCTGCAGAGTAAAACTGAGCGCGCTCTTTGGACACGGTGAGCAGCCAATAGCAGCGTTGCTGATCAATGTTTCTACTATCGATACATATCCCCTTTTAACCCAGCGCATGCACGCGCAACTATCTCAGATAACTCAATCCAGCTATACTAATCATAAACAACAGGAGTGTTCGAAGAACCTAATTAGCCGGATCATGATTAGCACGATGATATCATCTTGGATGTCTCATTTGATCTCGGATGTTTTAAGCAACGTACGAAGAACGAGCCCCAGGGCTATCATGGTTGTCAACAAATGCACGTGCGTGTAGGATGACAGAGTTTACGACAGTAGTAGAGGACAATACTGTTTCCCAACTGTAGGGGGACCCCGAGAGCAAAAGTTACCTGGTGTTACTTTAAACTGCCTCCTTGTCTTTATTAGTTACCCGTAACATTACAGAATTAATTCATTTACATATCGTTAAGGTCAATACAGACTAAAAACCTCAATACATTATCCTATCAATTTCCTGATTCCTCCGCTTCTGGGGATGTTCCCATTCCCCACCAATCTCAAAATCAAACCTACACCCTTGATGAGAAGTATAAACATATACCATTCCGAGATAACATGCCTCTGAAGTTTTACTTTTTGCACCATTACAATGCTTATATAACTAGTCATCATATCTTCCGCTCCATGAAACACATGTTAATGCTCAGTAGTACACATGCCGGTATGTGGTTCTTTAATGTATTTGCATTGTACTAAAATTGCAAATAAACTGAAATTTATATATTTATATATATTCATATATGCGGCTGAAACGGGTAGATAGTGCATCCCAAATTTGTCAACATTAACATTTTAATATAACATTATAGTCATTATGGCCTTTAGAGGTTTTTTTTTTTTTGGAGGAGGAGGTGGCAGTGCACTATAGGCCCCTGTGGCGCGGTCTAAGCTTTTGTCCTGAATGGCATTTTTTCCCCTTACATTAATTTTACTCAGTACTTTTACACTTTTACTTGAGTAAAAAGCTTTAGTTGATACTTCAACAGAACTCTTTTTTTAAACTCTGTATCTACTTCTACCCGAGGAATGAATGTGAATACTTTTGACACCTCTGATGGAATCTGGATATTGGACAGCAGATTGAACAGGACTTTTATTTTGGTCTGGCGATATGACATCATAAACCTGAGCAGTGCTCCTGCACCTGTTGTGATTAGACTGAAGAAATGCTTGTGGTTTTAAGCATTTAAAGGTTTTAAATCGATACACATCAATTTGATCGTTTTTACAAGAGGTATGTGGCCATGTATTATTAAACATATATTTGTAATGTAATACATTTTTGTGTGAGTATAGTGTATTTGAATGTGAGTTAAAGAAAAGTTGCACGTCTCATTTCGCTCACTATAGGCCTATTGTGTATCAGTTTATTGTAAACAAGAATTCGGGTTTTGGAAAGTGGTGGTGGAGTCAATTGAATCTAATGCTTTGCCAAATGACTCACTGATTCAAAGCGCTTGAATCACCGCGCGCAGACGAATCCTGCCGCTCAAAACAGTGTGAAAATACAACGAAACAAATATTATTATTAATAGTGACAACTTTAATTAATTGCAAATGTTTTCATGACGACGTAATCTGTTAAATCTACAAAAGATTAACTATGAAGTGTCTGTATAATTTATTTTATTTTTTTGTAATGCTTGTTTTGAGTGACTGTCAGATCAGTTGATTTAAGTCCATTATTTCTCTCTCTGACTGATTCCCTCACCAGTGCGCTGAACTACTGCTGATTGACACACACAGAGATTTACTGTGGATGTATTTCTCTTTCTGTTAATTATTCTCATCTTAAACATGAGACATTGTCCAATCACACAGGAAAAATCCTGGAGAAACATCTGAGATCCACGTGACACTATTATAAAGATGGCGTTGGTTAAACAGGAGAGTGAAGACATAAAGATTGAAGAAGTGTTCAGCGTGAAACATGAAGATACTGAGGAACAAACAGGTTAGTTTCATTCTGTCCTTATTGAAATGATCTTCAGAAATGAATGATATTTTTAAAGAATATCGTATGAGTGTCCAAATTAAAGCGGTTTTATTTGACATGGAGCGGGTCTTCTCATGTGGACAGACACGTTTGTTGAGGTCACATGACCAGACAATTGGAAAAAGTGTTTCCGCGTGAACTTTAGAGGACCTGTACACTTGCATTATATGGACTAGATGGATTATTTATATGGATTATAATTCTCTGTGTTGATCCGAAGAAAGGAAATCATATACATCTGGGATGGTATAAGTGAGTAAATGATAGAACATTAATTTTGGATGAATATCCCTTTAACTATCACCACAGCCCCATCAAGTACCTTTAACTAAACCAAAGATTGATACCAAAAACAGCTATATTAATGATAATGTTAACATTTTATGGAAGGTGGCTCTTATTACAATAATACACTTAAAAACAATCAAGTTTGTTGGTGAAAGAATATTGATATTGCGAAATATCATGAGAGTAGTTACAATTATTATTTAGATGTATTGACATCCATATTATTTTAAGTCCTAAACAAGTCCGTTATTTCATTTGACATGAGATCACTGCAGTTAGCAAATGACAACAAGCCCACAATCCAAATGTTTCTAAAAAACAATCGTTCCCTTTCGAGAACGGTCACTTTGTATTGCGTTGCTAATACGCAGTGGTGAAACTCCTTTCTTCGAGAAATATTGGAGCCGATATTTTAAAACGCAGTGCAGCTGCACGACGAACACAGCAGAACGTCTAGCTTGCCTATTGGCTGTGCTGCGGCAACTGCACATCCTATGGCGAAGCGCCTCTGTTGCGTGAAACAATCAGGTGACTTGGCGTCAGAGCTTAATAAAGGGCTTCAGTTTCCCGGTGTGCATTCAGCTTCAGCGCAACTCAAACATGAATGATGCTATTTGAAACTGTAATATTAATGTTAGATGTTTCTTTTACAAAAACAAAAAACATTGATGTATTATTAATAATAATTAGCTTTTTTTTTCTTGTATTATTTTCCTAAACAATATGGTTTAATTAAAATCAGTCGTGTGGATCCGTGTCTCAGGTTTCTGACACCCGATGACACACAAGAGCACGCACGATCAGCTCTTGCGACCTGGTTGTGCAGAATGTCCTGTCTCCCGCCCTTCAGAAGCTTGTGAGAGTGCTGGAAGAGGATGTGTTTTCACTTACAATCAGTCCAAGAGAGCAGGAGATGGTTGATGAGGGTGAAGATGATCTACAACCTGAACCCTCACAGCCTCCCTGGCCCGCGTATAATGAGCTGTTGAGTGTCATGGAGTGCTCTTCAGCGAGACTTCAGCTGCCGTGGGAGTGCGTGAGGAAAGGCTTGTTTATGGCAGGCTTGACGAACGGTTCCTTTCTGACCATAATTCCCCATCTCCCGTGAGCCTTCCATTCCTTCCTGATCTACACTGAGATCAAGAAGGTACGGAAGAACCTCTACTGATGTTGAGGGACGAGGACAGGTGAAACTGACTAGACAATAATCACGAGACGAGGATAACAAGGGGGCGGGGTAACGAGACGAGACAACGCAAGCACATGGCCCAAACAAATGGCCATGTGCTGCACATGAAACATGGGTCTGCCATGATCCTGCCACACGACCAGTGATAACAAAGACAAGATGGCAGAATCATGACAGTATGCTGGCAAATCCTCGAATTATAACAAACAAAGTGTATATATTATGAAATATTAATTGTGCAGTCAGCTTCATTGATAATAACAGAGATGTGTGAGATCGTGATGAACTGATGTCAGCTTTAGGAATTTTTAAGCGCACTTTGCGCGCATTCAGTCCTGCCAAACCATGCACGCAGTAGCCTGCTTGATTTTATGTTATAACAGTGGTTTGTGTGTTAATGCTTTATAACAAATAATTTATCAGGAGCATTTATGCTGATGTGTATGATGGCGACAACTTGAAAGTATTTGGAGGTGCAGAACAGAGGAGGAGGAGGAGAAAAGTAACATGGAAAGTTGAGAACGTCAGTTATAACGACCCACAAAATGGTCGGGTTTAAATCGGGCTCATAATTATAGTTAATGTGTGGGGCCGGGCTCGGACACAACGGGCTCGGGTGGGTCGGGCTTGATTTTTTGGGCCCGATCTAAGCTCTAAGCACGGTCACTCCAATGTTTGGGTAAGATGATGACACACACAACTGGATGTTAGCTGGCTGATCAAGTTCAGCATCACTGAAGATTAAACATTAAAAATAGCACTCATATTCATGAATGAATGTGTATTATATGATTAGCTTGTTAATCGCTAGTAATCCCATCCAGTTGTGTGTGTCATCATTTTACCCAAACATTGGAGTGTCCGTGCTCAACTAAGGCAGAGGAGGCATCTATCTAGGACGGTGAACCGAACAATGGTGTAATGATTCAGTTCGACTCCCAAGACAAGACGATGCTCACCCGACTGGCCAATAGGAACGTTCCAATAGGAAAAAAAGAACGTGGCCCCGCCCATGACACAATTTTCACAGCGAAAGCAAAATCCTGACACGAGAGCAAAAAATTGCATTGAGAGCAAAGAAAAGCGGTTTGAGAGAAACACTTTTTTTTAGAGAAAATATTTTCACACTGATAGCAAAAAAATATATATTTAAGATTTTTTTCAAAGTATTTTGAGAGATTTTTTTCTCAGAAATAATTTAAAAAAATGTAAATTTATATTTTTGTTCAATGAGAAAATACTTTCTCTCAAAACTTTTTTTAGTCTCAAATATAATTTTTTGCTGTTGATATGAAAACTTTTTCTCTCAAATATTATTGTTTCTCTCATGAAATGCTTTTTTGCTATCAGTGTGATAACTTTTTCTCTCAAACTTTTTTTTCTTCTCTCAGATCATTTCTTTTCTCGCATGTAATAAAGACACATTTCTAGCTCCATAAAACGTAGTTAAAATAATTAATAATCACAATGCTGAAATTAGGCTACTAAAATTAAATTGAATAAATAATGAAAACATTTCAACATAAAACATTGCAATAAAAACATTTAGGCTACATCAATGAGGCTTTCGAAAACCATAAGACGTTAATTTTAGCAGCATATAGACGGTAGCTCAGTGGTTAACGCAACAACTCGAGGTTCAAGGAGCTTCAATCGACCCGAGATCGAATCTCAGTGTAGTATACATGTTTCTAACCGATGTTGGCCGATAGCGTTTATATTTTACCACCTTGATGCTTAAATAGGTAACTGTTTATAACTGTTTACTTATTTAAAGTCAAGAGTTTTGTTTAATTATCATTACAATATACATTTGCTACATTCCCGTAGAACCGCAGCCGCTGCACAAACGACACAAACTGATGAAGGAAGATTGTCAGCCGATTGCGTCAGAAAATGAAAATGAAGAAGCTCGTCTTTAGTCTGCTAAATTATTGTGTAATGTAAAAGAACACTAAAATTACTTAAGTTTGAAACCAAGTTCGAACATTTCAAGGTTTAAATAAAGTGTCGGGACAGTTTAAAAAAAAATTTAAAACAGGATTGCATCGAGTTTAGAGTTTATTTCTTTTGCGATGCAAAATAAGAAACAGGCTAATCTTATTCTTGCGACATTTTAAATTTGTATTGCCAAAGAAATTACAGCTAAATTAAACAATTAAAACAGTACAAAACGAAAATTGTCCAAAGCAACATAGCCTAATTAAATTAAAAACATGCGTTTTTCTTTGCCTCTCTCGCGCTAAAAACACATCATACAGCTGATAATACTGTATATGTCGCTGCGTGTCAGTCATACAAATCACGGAAAACATATTTAGCCTTTAATTGTTGCTTCAAAGACACAGCATGCCTTGTTGAATTCACCTTACAATAACTTTGTGTGAAAAAAAAAATTAAATAGGCTACAATAAATAAACTACAATATTTATAATTTAATAAGATATGGGGCCTACATTTGGACACAGATTTATACTTACAATAATTTTGCCTGCTCATCAGGCTGGCTATCCGACACTCTCCATATGAAAGAGGAACATTAACACCTTTGTCCAGCAACTGTCCCTCCAACCCCCCACAGGCTATCGGAGTCTGAGGCTGACTTAACACAAAGAGAAGTCGCAATTCACACTTAAATCGCTATTCTAGACAGTGTTGATAATGAAGGAATTAAATGATTTAAGTTACATATAGCCTAGTGATATTTCTGTCATAAAAGTTTATTAGGCCTACTAAATATTTCATTATTTCAATAATTGATGAAATAAAAACTGGGCCAGCCTTTTCCAAGCAAAACTAAATATAATCTGAAAAAACGCATTTTAATGTGTTGTCATGAACAAAAAACTAAATATTATTCTACAGGGATCTTTGGATCCTTAACCAGGCATGCAATTAAGTTTTTTGTTGTTGTATTATTCAAATAAATATCGAACCACGGTGCTTCGTGGTAATGCTGCTAAATTAAATAACATTTATAGAATAATTATGAACTTAAATGAAACAGTATCGCAACATTTCGACAAATAAATTATTTGATTTGTTTTTACATTTTAATTCAGGGCGATATAGCCAACAAAATTAGAGCGAGATTTTCACCCTTGTCTTGTCATTTTCTCATTGGGAAGCGCTTACATTGAGTATAGATCCTCTGTACCTCTCATTTTCATATGGATTACATAATCAGATAACATTTATTAGCCTAAATATTTAGACATTTAAAGGGACACTAAGTAAGAATTACTCCCATCTAGTGGTGAAATTGTATTTTGCATTCAAACGAATTGTGCTCTCCAGCGCCTCGCGTTTTCAAATGCGTGTTGCATCTACGGTAGCCGTTATGTACCAAAAAGCTATGACAGGATGTCTTCTAATAGCACTTCGTCGAGTTTTCCTTCGGGTGAACAGGTTTGTTATTTCAAACAAACTTCAAATTGACACAACGAACAAACGAATGTTACAGTTTGAAATAATGAGTGTCAAAAACATGAACTATTGTAATTAGTTAGTAGTTATGCCTTCTTTATTCGTTATATTTTCTGAAGTAGCCTACGTGCATTGTTAGATATCATCATCAACTTTTAACTATACATGTTCATCTGTCTATAAAATAAAGTACACAACCAAACAATGAAAAAAGCTTGTAATTAAGACTGTAACATTGACTTGCCTGTCGAGAAGAAAGCAGGACTTCAGCGTCTCTTTTGAAATATTTCTCCTGCATTAGCTCTATCCACCTGGAAAAAGCTATCCCGACATTAACTTGTGTTTTTTGTAATCTCCGGTCACGTTTCCTTTTACGATCTATTTTGGACTTTTCTGGCGACGAGGATTTGCAACGCAGCCTTTTAAACTTACCGGGGCAGTGACAAGCGCCTCTCACTGCTCTGCTCCTCCGCTTCTGCTGCGTTCAGTCACGTCACGCCGGCTCTGAATGAAAACGTGTTGTGGAAACGCGTTGGCCTAGTACTTTTTGTCCCTCTCTGCTATTATAGTTTTTCAAGATGGCGGAACTACATGGAAGCCTCCGTGGACTTACCCGTCCCATGTATATAAATATAATAAATTCTTTGTTTACGAGGATAAATCAGATAATTGGCAGAGGTATTTGTGCACCATTGAGGACATATTTATGAATAAAAATATTGATTTTAGATTATAAATTACCTAAAAAGTTACTTAATGTCCCTTTAAAGACTTTAGACATAGCCGATTTCTTATCGTGACTGAGCTGAATCGGCTTTTGGTTCATTTTTGTGACGCGCAGTTCCCGGAGACAGAGACGACAGATATAAACTGTTGTCGTTAGCCTAATAATATGAATACAAGTTTACAGTTTTGAACGATGTAAGCTAGGCTACTCTACTCTTATCTGTATGACCCAAAAATTACGGAGTCGCCTATTAAGTTATTTTAGCTGTAATGAGAAAAATAAATTGATCTAAATGAACGCGCCGCCGCGTTTGTCGAACACTAACTCACCATGCCAGAATAAAACCCGACTTTAGAAAAATGCATAGGGCCACTCGGCGTGGTGTGCCAAAACACTTATAAACTTCAATATTTCATTCAAAATAATCTCAAAACGCTTTGTGAATTTGAAAAGCCATGCATGCATTAGGCCACTGGAACTAATGAACAACTGAAACGCTGGTTTTGATTTTATTGTTTGTCGTTTAAACGTGCCTGTTGCATATCTCTATTTTATATATTTGATATGGTCTATTGGTGAAGTAGCCTAGCATTGATTAGCTACTGTGGAGGGAGGGATGTGGGGATTAAAATAATTCAGCAGAAGCAGGGATGTTTAGACCAGAAGGAAATCCCCGTCCCCCACTGGCAAATCACACTTTACTTAAAACCATGTTTTAAAAACTCTAGGTTGTAGGGAATCAAAAAAAAAATAAAAAAAAAATAATAATATATATATATATATATATATATATATATATATATATACACACACACACACACATATATATATATATATATATATATATATATATATATATATATATATATATATATATATATATATAGACATAGCCTATATATACAATTATTTTTTTTAACAGAACTGCTTTTGAAATTACGATTGGTAGCCTATTATTATACAGATGCAAAGTCGTTCTGTTGGATTTGTTCCTTAGTGTAAAATGGAAATGCATGGTAATTTTACTTGATAAATATAAGCAAAAAACTGTATGGTGTAACAGAGTTTTAGAGCTAGACAAATCTCTCTGCATTAATGAATATAAAATTTACAGTAGACCATGTTTGATCGGGATTCGAAACCGTGTCATCTTGATGGTCGAACCGTAAGTTCTACCGCTCGGCTATGAATTTACTCACTGAGAATTTCCCAAACTTTCTCACATGAGCGAGAAAACGTTTTGTCGTTAGCCTGTGAGTGTAGGCCTATAGCCTACTGCATGAATAAAAGTAGACCTTTTACAGTTTTAAAAGATGATATCTTATCTGTATGACCAACAATTACGGAGTAGGCTTTAGCCTATTAAGTTCTTAGCTGTTATGAGAAAAATAAATTCAAATGAACGCGCCGCCGCGTTTGTCAAACTCTAATTCAACATGCCAGAATAAAGCCAGATTTTAGAATAATGCATAGCGCCACTCGGCGTGGTGTGCCAAAATATCCTAATTATAAACTTCAATATTTCATTCAAAACCATCTCAAAACGCTTTGTGACATTTTAAAAAGCCGTGAATGTATTAAGGCCACTGGAACCAGGATTGTAACTGAAACGCGCTGCATGTGTCAATAATAGGCATGTGCCGGTATCAAATTTTCGTGCTGCGATTAATTGAATGAGCTTTTATCACGGTATACGGTATTATCACGATATTTTAATTGCTCAAGAGAAACAGATGGATTGCGGGTATCTAAAAAAACAACTTGCATCACAATGTGTAATTGTGATTTTCAAAACATGGTAACTAAACAGAATTTTATTAAGTTTAGTGACAACGTGTTACAATGTTTACATGGTACAATGACTGGTAAGCTACTGTTTGTATTATTCAAATAAATTCTTGGATTTGATTTTCATCTTAATTCAATATTGACTCATTTGGATAAATATTAGGTAGGCTACAGTCTGCATGTTAATTTTTCTCAAGAAAAAAATATATCTCACATAATGCTGTAAACAGAGAGAAATTAAATATAATGCGGTTTTCATTATAATAACAATTATGTAATGACAAGTAAACATATAATTAATATGTAATAAAGTGCACATATTTAGCAAAATGACCATTTTTTCTAGTCAACTAAAGTGCTGGTCATTAAATGGCTTTCCTGAGGTAAATGTAACGTTCTGTGACATAACTGTTCTCCTGCAGTTTTATTGACCTCTTTCCGTGAAAAACACTGATTGATCGACATTTTGTATGAGGCATAAACCTTAAGGTAAGTTGTACTGTATCTTTAAATAAAAAGTAACAGATGATCGGGTTACTTGAACTGAGGCGCAGCGATCTGTCACAATGGACAGAACCTTTTTTTTTTCATATCAAAAGTAACCTGCTCTGTCTAGTCTGTCGGTGTCAGTGTCCTCTTTGCTCCGCGATTTTTCTCTGCGTGAGAGCGTGTGAAAAGTGTCAATTCCGTAAAGCGGCTTTCAGACAGAACGCGATTTGCTATTTTGCAAATAAAAAGTTGAACTATTTTTAACTTTGACCCCGGCGTGCTTTGGTCGACGCAGCAACAAAACGTCCCCGCGAGTATTCTGCGTCCTGTCTGAAAGGCGCTTGAGTCTCAAGTTGAATGCGTGAGAGTTGGCAGCCCTGCGGGGGGTAAATCGTCGGCAGCGTTCCTCCTTCCGCCATGCTTCTACTCCATGTGATGATTGTTTACATTAGACTAGAGTGCGCTCTGCGCCGCGTGCACACAGTGCTTATACATGTGATGATTGTTTACATCAGAGTGCGCACGTGTTTTGCGGAGCATATACGCAGTGTTTAAGCGGTTGATAGAAAATTAGCTAATGCGTGTTCTAAAAGTCTAAATTCAAATCTATTATTTTTCACGGTATTTTGAAGTGGCCGCGATAACAATATCGTGCATATTCATTACCGCGATTTATCGCATTACCGAATACCGGCACATGTCTAGTCAATAAAGGAGCAGAAGCGCTGGTTCAGATTGTATTGTTTGTTGTTTAAACGTGCATGTTGCATATTTAAAAATATTTGTTAAAAATAAATGTTTGTTGTAGGCTTATTTGGAAATGACCATAACTTGTAGTATTTCATCCTTACTGTTAATTGCCCCACTTACGTTTTGCTAAATGTCCCTTTGCGCCACCTGGCGGTCATTTCGCGAACTACTTTGAAATGCGACTGGTTTATTTTTACGGCGGTGGATTTGCCGCGGCGGTAATAGGCATTCTGGTTGACTACCTACTGTACTTTAGTAAACGTTATTTTTACATGTACACATACAAACTATATTGCTATAGCCCACTGAGATTTCTTCTAATCACGATATACTAGTGTCTGTAATGACAACATTTCGTTGACTAATTTTGGATAGATTATAAAGTTTTTACTATAAAATGGACATCAAATAAGCTTTAATTAGACAGTTTCTGCTCATATGTAAAATATATAGTATGTTTTGTCACAAATAAACTAATCAACTGTTATAGTGTTTGTTCCAATGCAAGCTATATCAAAATAATGAATCCTTAACTTTGAAATATGTATGATAAAATCTATTGCCTACTTTAAAAAATAATACTTTATAAGACATTTATGGAAAAAGACCATTTTTATTTTCAAGATGTTTCCAACTCAAACTTTGAACCAATGCTGCAGAATTGCCCATATTTGACCAGGATTTGTTTCCAGGTATGACTAAAAATGTGCTTTTGGCTTTCATTTATATTTTGATTGTTTGTATATATATATATATATATATTTTTTTTATTTTTTTTTTTTTATTTATATATTGTCCTTGCATTCTTTCTTGTGTGACACCCCTGAATGAAAGGCTCATTATTATGCAGGGTCACTGTCTGAGAACCACTTAATTATTCATGATAGGGGTTGGGCCGTTCCGCCCATCCGCATATTGCCTTTGCAAACAAAAAAATGTTTTTCACATTTTAAAATGTTATGGAATTTTCCATGTATTACTCTTATTTCAGTGATTCCTAATGATGGCCTCATCTGTTCTCTCACTTGTAGTGAGAGGGGGGATAATTTACTGTGTTTGTTTGTCAGTGGAGGTAAGGAAAAGCAGGTGGTCAAGGGGTCATCTTGAGTGCATTTGTACTTTATAGCCTAAAGGGTTAAGGGGGCATTTACCTCTCAGGGCCAGGGAGGAAAGGAAAAAGACAAAGTATATCTCTCTCTGAGGGGAGGGAAGAAATAAGGCCTTGGATATAAAAAAGACAGGCACTGCCTTTCCTTATCTCTCCTCACTGACTCACAAATGTGTATGAGTGACGAAGATCTCTCTTGCAAGAGAATAAATACTTTTTAAACTATCAAATTGGACTCAGAGTGTCGCTTACTCAGTGGTGATGTTTGTTGAATGATAAAAAAAACCACAACAGTTTTGGTGTCAGATAGTGGGTTTCATGGACGTGATCCGGGGACTGACGGACGGACGGGGGCTGATCACCTAGGAACTGACAAAGTTCTAACCCTACCTCGAGAAAAACATTAAGAGACGAGGGACCGTTTCCGCCGTTAGGACCGGATCCGGCCACTGGAATCAAAAGAACTCAAAGTGGCACAGAACAACATCTCTGGGTAAGCTAAGCAAATTTGGTTTAATTGGGGGGAAAGAGTGAAATTGAACCATATTGGCTGAGGGCTGTTTCTGTGGTACGTAATCTGAGATTAATTGAGATCTATATATAGATCAAGAGGTTTCAAACAGATACGAGAGAAAATGATCTGAGATTAACTGAGATCTGTAACGGATCAAGAGGTTTCAAACAGATAGGTAACCTGAAAATCAGTTGTTCCACCACGGAGCAAATTGTTTTTAGGTGCTGAGGCTAATTAGGGGGAGCCAGAAAAGATTTTTTTTTTTTTTTGGTAAACCTTAATTAGGAGGGCACTAATAGTGCAACCCGACCGATTTGGGTTAAAAGAAAAAATCGGGTCTGTTGGGGCACTAATAGTGATCAAGAAAACACGCGTTGAAGATAAATCCACAGAGAACAGAAAAGCAGCCAGTATGGGGAAATCTCAGAGCAAGATTATGAAATATGATACACCGGTGTACTACCAAATGAGAAAACATTATGGTCAGAAATGTATGCTAGATATTGAGAAATTAATCAAGCATCATGATTTTCCCGAGGGGGGAACATTGAGCCGCACGAGGCTGAAAGTGGTGAGAGACTCAGTGGAAAAGAGTAGTGAGAAACAACCAGCTTGTTGTTGCAAGTGTGTTCAGCATGTATGCAAAAAATGTGAAGACACAGTCGATTGCTGGCTTAAGGAAGCAGATAAACGAGAAAGAAGGCAACTGCAAAAAGAATTAGCAGGAGGGAAAAATGAAAAGTGTGAAAGTCTGCCTGTATGTGTGTCTGCACCACCAGAACCGACTAACCCACAGTATGTTTGTGTTTCCCCACATGAAATTGCGGTGAGACCGGCACCGCCGGAGTACAAAACACACTTCCCAGGAGCCGGATTGACTGCACTGAAGTTCGACCCCGACCTTGACTGTTCTCCATCGAGACCGACCCAGCCGCAAGCACAAGCCGGACCGCAACCCGAGGCACAAGCAGCAGCGAGAGAGAGAGAGAGACAAGCACAAGCAGCGCGTGACGCAGCGCAGGAAGCGCAAGAAGAGCAAAATGACCGAGCAGCAAGAGCTGAAGCGCTGGCCGCGCGGGAGGAACAGGAGGCGAGAGAAGCTGCACGAGCAGAAGCGCAACAACAGCAAACAGCGCAGATGGCGTTGGCATTCCAGCAACTAGCGATGCAAACGGCGCAGGCAATGCAACAGGCGTCCAGTCACGTGACCCAGGGCGAGAAGGAAATCACAGAGAACACGGACGAGCAACGCGGAGCCAAGCCGAAGAAAATCTTCACGAGATCACAGATCAGAGATGAAACAGCTAACATCACGGCTCCTATGATAGAGGTGGCGGGGCCGGACGGACCGTTGATGGTCTACAGACCGTGGACAGTGACGGACATGAAAGAAGCAATGGCCCATTTGCCAAGCCCGGACGATGCAGGTGACAGATTTTCAAACGAGCTAGTCACTTTCTGTCAAGAGTTCAGCCCCACCACACAAGAACTGAAGCGGCTGTTAGCCGTGAAACTGGGAGCCACAAACTGGCACAAAGTGAGCGGCTACATGCCGACAGCCGAACGACGGAGAGTGGATGAATGATGCAAACGAACAGTATCGAGCAGCTGTGGACCAGCTCGCAGGAGAAATAAAGAAGGCTTTCCCACCACGAGTGGACACAGCAAAAATCAACGGCTGTTGCCAGGTGAGAGAAGAGTCGGTTCGTGACTATTATGCAAGACTTTTTGAAACATTTCAGAAACACAGCGGCATGCCTGAGCCGAAGGAGAGAGGAGAGCAGCCAGGCACATGGGAGTGTCATTTGCAGAGCTGTTTCCTGAATGGACTGAGACCTGAAATCGGACAAGCAGTGAGAACAAGTTACATCGAGTGGCAGAGCGGGCGACTAACAACCACCCTAGCGCACGCTGTGCACACCGAGGAACAGCTGCTGACAAAGAAGGACAAAGCCGCGAAAGTGAAGGTGGAGAGAGAGCTGCAGCTGGCTGCTGTACAGATCAAAGCTAGCACGAGTGCACCCCCAGCGCGGCAGAACTGGGCCAACAAGAAGAAGAAAGTGTATCAGGGAAAGTGGAAATGCGGACTGTGCGAAAGCAATGACCATGAATTTTTTAAATGCACGAAGTGCAGAGTGTGCAAAGGCGACGGACACTGGGCAAAGGATTGTCCGGAGACACAAGGGGCGGATTGACTATGGAGGAACGGAGAACAGGAGAGGGGAGGGCGAGCGACAGATATTCAACCGGCTGCGAAAAAGGGAAGTGAATATTTTTTAACACACACACACAACACGCACACATACACTGATGCACATAATGCCTTTTGCAATGAAGAAAATGCTTGCAAACCTTTATGTGTGAGTGATGAAAATTGTATAACGACGTTTCTGCTGAATGTCTGAGAATGTATAAAGGTTCAGGATTTTTAAAACTACCGAGATATCCACTGTTAGTTGACGGTACAATGATAGAGTTTCTCGTGGATTTGGGAGCAGCCCGATCCACAATAAGACCATATGACTTGCCATGCAAACCAAGATTGACGGATGTAGTATTTGTAAGCACGTCAGCGTCAGGGCATGAAATTTCAGAAAGTTTCACTGTGCCGTTAGAATGCGAGACCGAGGGGGGCAAAGCATTGAAACATGCGTTTTTGTGCTCTGCAACCTGTCCGGCTCCATTGTTGGCACGAGATCTAATGTGTGAATTAAATTTAAAACTCACTGCGGGCCCGATGGGTATTGTTATTGAGGAAGAACAACAGATGTGTTGTGCAAAATTTGTGCCGCAATGGGCATACGAGTGGCAGATAAAAGATTCTGATTGGGCACAAATGATTTTGAACATGGCAAAAGATCGAACAGTATCAGATAACAGAGAAAATATGATGCCTGACAAATTGCATTGCACGTCACATGTTGTCTTTGAGCGTGAACCACAGTTTGAGGAAGCGTGGTTTAACGAGACAGAAGATGAGAAAATGAAGTTTGATAAAATGTTCTGGAATGAGAATGTGTGTGCGCTTTCAGCTTGCCTGTCAGAAAAACAAATGCAGCTGTATTTGATAACAGGAATGTCGGCGCCTCACTTATCAGTAACCAAGGGCAAAGCGCAGCAGTGGGCAGATTTGGGCCCTTTTGTGAGACAGTGTGTGACAGCCACAGATTGGGCTGACAGAGGAGACGGGGTACAAAAGAGTGACAGTGTAGGGGCATTCATGTTGCAATGTGAGTTTGAGGTTGATGTACACAGAGCTGTGACTGCTATTGTTCAGAGTGTAATGGAGAAGCATGATCACGGAGCTATTTCTGCCACAGATATTCATCCTATCCTGGCAGAAATACCTTCAACATTGTGGGCGAAACACAAGTATGATGTTGGATTGATTAAAAATTGTGAACCAGTGGTAATCACCCCAAAGTCTGATTACAGGCTGTGTCAACCGCAATATCCCCTGAAAAAGGAGGCATTGCGAGGGATCCGGCCAGTTTTTGAATCTCTCCTGAAGGAGAAAGTCATCATCCCGTGTCATGATTCTCCAATACGAACACCCATTTTCCCCGTAAAAAAGGCAACAGCTAATCCGAACGACGCTGTTCAGTGGCGTTTTGTACAGGATTTGATTTCTGTTAATGAGGCTGTTATCGCGAGAGCACCGCGGGTGCCCAACCCGTGCACGCTACTGTCGCAAATTCCGCAAGATGCCACGTATTTCACTGTGGTTGATTTGGCCAACGCTTTCTTTAGCGTCCCGGTGGCAAAGGAAAGTCAGTTTTGGTTTGCGTTTGATTTTGACAATAAAGGATTCACATTCACCCGCCTTTGCCAAGGTTTTTGCGAGTCTCCAACGATCTATAATGAGGCGCTCAAACGAAGCCTCGAACCGTTAATTTTGTCAAGCGGAACTGCGCTGTTACAGTATGTGGATGATCTGCTGATTTGTGCACGAGATGAGGCTGTATGTGTGGCTGACAGTGTGTCTCTACTGAAGCATTTGGAAAGGGAGGGGCACAAGGTCAGTCTGGCTAAGCTGCAGTTTGTGAAGCAGGAAATAACCTTTTTGGGTCACACGATCACACCAAACAGTAAAGCTCTCTCTGACAAACGAGTTAAAGCGATCAAAGATGTACCAAGACCGGTAACAAAGAAGCAATTGTTATCATTATTGGGCATGTGTGCATATTGTCGAACGTTTATTCCAAATTATGCACTGCTAGAAAAGCCCTTGAGAGCCCTGACAGCAGGGAAAGGGCTGAGATCCTGTGACAAGATTGATTGGCCAGCAGAAGCACAGGAAGCTTTTGAAATCTTGAAAATGCAACTGGCTCAGGCTCCAACGTTGGGCCTTCCACCAGTTGACAAACCATTCATACAAATGGTAGATGAGAAACACGGCTTTATGAGTTCAGTGCTCTTGCAAACCCATGGTGACAGACTAAGACCAGTAGCATATTTTTCAACGAAACTTGATGCAGTTGCAGCAGGGCTGCCACACTGCCTGAGGGCTGTGGCAGCTGCTGAACTGGCTGTGCTGGCTTCAAGAGAATTTGTGGGGTATTCTGATTTTACTTTGATGGTCCCGCACGCAGTTTCCATGATTTTGCAAGAATAGAAAACATCACACCTATCTGCGGCCAGATGGTTGAGGTATCATACAATTTTAATTGATATGCCGAACATAACTGTGAAAAGATGCACAACTTTGAATCCTGCCACACTTCTGCCAACAGAAGATGATGGAGAGGAACATCACTGTTGTCTGTCTGTACTAGAAACAGTGTGCAGCCCTCGGCCAGACCTGTTGGACACACCTTTGGAGAATTGTGATAATGTCCTCTTTGTGGATGGATCGTCATCCAAAGATCCACAAACAGGTCTGAATAAGGTTGGTTTCGCGGTGACCACTGAATTTGAAGTGGTAAAATCTGGCAAATTGCCGTCAACTTATTCGGCTCAGGCAGCTGAATTGGTTGCACTGACAGAAGCGTGTAAATTAATGGCAGACAAATGTGTGACGATTTACACAGACTCGCGTTATGCTTTTGGGGTTACACATGACTTCGGAGCAATTTGGAAGCACAGGAATTTTTTGAAGTCGGATGGACATCCGATATTAAACGCCTCACTCGTGTCTGAGCTTTTGGAGGCCATTCTTTTGCCAGACAAGGTTGCTGTCTGTAAATGCGCAGCGCACTCTAACGATAAAAGTTTTATTTCCACAGAAAACGCACGAGCCGACGCGGCAGCGAAGGCCGCGGCAGCGCAGGAGACAAAAGAAACGACTTGTGCTTTGGTATCTGTGCCTAACCCTGACATTTCTCTTTGTCTAGACAGCATGCAGACGTTTTCCACAGGAGCAGAAAAACAGAACTGGAGGTCGTCTGGGTGCAGTCTCAGGGGGGGGTGTATGGATGAAGGATGGCATTCCTTGTTTACCAAAACATTTCTTTCAGCATTACGCTAAGTTGACCCACGGATTAGATCATGGGTCAAAGGGAAGTATGGTAATGCAGATGAAAGATTTATGGTATACTAAAGGTTTCACAGTCTTTGCTGAAAATTTTTGCAAAAGATGTGTCACTTGTAACACACACAATGTGGCAAGAGGGATAAAAACACCTTTAGCATCTCAACCAGCCCCAGCAGGTCCGTTTGAGTATCTGATGATGGACTTCATCGAATTAACCCCTTGTGGGAAACAGAAACACTGTCTGGTAATGGTAGACATGTGGTCAAAATGGGTGGAGGCATTCCCGACCTCACAGCAAGATTCGGCAGCAGTGGCAAAGGCCCTGCTAACCGAAATTGTTCCGAGATGGGGAATACCAAGAAAAATCAGCTCTGACAATGGCAGACATTTTGTAAGTACTGCAATAAAGCAGGTGGGGGAGTTCTTGGGCATTGATATGAGAACACATTGCAGTTACGCTCCCTTGTCAGCAGGGGTGGTAGAGAGATCTAATCAAACAATCAAGAACAAATTGGCAAAATGTTGCGAAGAGACAGGTCTGTCTTGGGTTAAGGCTCTTCCAATTGTGCTGATGTACATGAGAATGAGAAAAAGAGTGAACACAAACCTGAGCCCATTTGAAATTCTGTTCGGCAGGCCGTCATTTATGGGCATAGAAGGGGGTAAACAAAGGCTGCCATCCACGGATGTGTGTGAGAATGACATGTTGAATTACTGCAAAGAAATGTCTTGTCTGTTATCACAAATTTCTGTGCAGGTGAAAGCTGCCCAGGGGAAGGTTGCTGAGACGTTTCTGCACAAGGTCAGGCCGGGTGATTTCGTGGTGATTCGTGATCACAGGAGAAAGAGCTGGAAGGCGAAAAGGTGGCTTGGGCCTTTCCAGGTGCTTCTGGTGACGAACACGGCGGTGAAGGTCGCAGAGAGGCCCACGTGGGTTCACGCGAACCACTGCAGGAAGGTGCCGCCCATTGCGGAGGCGGAGCAATCGCAGGAGGAGGTTCAACGATCATAAACGTCAAGTCCAGTTATTGAAAAGCAAGAAAAGGTACCGTTATCTGCGCGAGAGCAAGGCCATGCAAAAGACATAAAGCCTGCAGAAACAGACCTTTGCATTGAAACAGCAGGAAGGAGACAGGAGGAGACAAACAACTTTGGTTGCGCAAGCGGCATCCAGCAGGAATGTGTGGCCTAATTAAGACCACATGCATAATGACTGTGTTGCCAATTTTGGTCATAGTAGTACTAATTCTGTTATGCATACCATGTATTATACAATGTGTGTCTAGCTTAGTGCAGAGACTGGTTAAAGTTGGAATGTCTGTTCAATTGGTGAAAATGACAGTCTATCCGAATGATGATGTTGATGAACAACAATATGATGACACAAGTAGCGGAATTTACAGCGAAACGTGCTAATTGAGTAAAGAAAATGTGTTTCCTTGTGTCACAAGATGACGTGCAAGGACGAGGGTTGAATTAAGGGTTTTTTTTCTTATTATACTTCTATCTGTTTGGGTTTTCTTCTATTTTTTTTATTTTCTGAGAAAGATTAAGGGCAAAAGATTTAAAGAAGGTTACAAGCAGCGGCCATCCGTGTTACGAGGTGACGTACAAGGACAGGGTTTGAAACTGAGGGATTTTTTATTATGCTTGTTTTTCTTACTGTGTTATAACTATTTACTCCTTACTGGTGTGACTGAGGTTCTGCTTGCAGGAGCGCAGGAACAGTGATTCCTCGTTTAGCCCGGCCCAGTAAACATGTTTTACTTGCTTGCTAATTAATTACGGGGCTTTCCCCCACAAAAACAGCCTTATGCTTCTTCATTCTAAACTTTTTTCTTCACAGGTTCAAGGAGAGTGATTTGTATGTAATGACTTGAATTTGCATTTATTATTACTATTATTACAATGTTTGATTAATCAGTTATCAGAGTATGATAAACAGAGAGGAATTGTTATGGAATTTTCCATGTATTACTCTTATTTCAGTGATTCCTAATGATGGCCTCATCTGTTCTCTCACTTGTAGTGAGAGGGGGGATAATTTACTGTGTTTGGTTGTCAGTGGAGGTAAGGAAAAGCAGGTGGTCAAGGGGTCATCTTGAGTGCATTTGTACTTTATAGCCTAAAGGGTTAAGGGGGCATTTACCTCTCAGGGCCAGGGAGGAATGGAAAAAGACAAAGTATATCTCTCTGAGGGGAGGGAAGAAATAAGGCCTTGGATATAAAAAAGACAGGCACTGCCTTTCCTTATCTCTCCTCACTGACTCACAAATGTGTATGAGTGACGAAGATCTCTCTTGCAAGAGAATAAATACTTTTTAAACTATCAAATTGGACTCAGAGTGTCGCTTACTCAGTGGTGATGTTTGTTGAATGATAAAAAAGCCACAACAAAAACAATCTATTGTTTTATGTGAATGATTAGACAAAACAAAAGTAAAAGCAAAAACTCTAGGCGACAACATCCATTAGTCAAAAGTCTTGTGGACACATATTTAGTGTGTGTTTTGTGGCCTTATTTCAGAAACTTTATTTTTTGTTTTTTCAATAACCATGCATAAACAATATTCTCTCAAAAATACAAACATGTACAAATATGTTGCTAACATATTATGGTAGCCCTGTTTGTGCTAAATAGAGTGTAATTACACCAGTGCCATTAATATGTTTCTAAGCAACTGAAAAAAGCACAAATGTCAGGGCATACCAGAACATCTCAATGACCCCAAAAACACCTCAGACTAGAGGTCTTCACAGTGCACCCGAGACCCGTCGACCCGGGACCCGATTCGGGTCTATATTTTAAATGATCAGCCGGGTCCGGGTCGGGTCTGAATCTATTACTTTGGGTCCCGGGTCTGTTTAACATTGTGTGTAATACCCGTGCGATCGGAGTCATCGGACTCGATCAGAGTCAGAATGAGTCAGTCAGCACTGCTTGTGTTTTTTTGCAACTTGTAAAATTAGGTAAAGAAAAGTGTGTGCCAAAAAATAGAGCGATCTCACTCTCTCTCTGCCGTTAGAAGCAGAGCGCGCAGTCTCAAGAGCGTGTCATGTTTCTATGGCAACCAGAGCTTCCGCCAAACCGCGCTTTACATTTTTTCCCATTTTTATAATAATATAAATGAACCGTCTTGTTTAATCTTAAAGTTTTGGTGGTCAGATTCAGACTCAATGCAGAGCAGAGAGCACAGATATGATAGCAAATAAATAACGTCAGCGGCCATGGCACTGAACGAGCAATCGTTATTATAGTTCAAAAGGGCAAACAGTTAAAGTTATTGTGTGAGTTAACTCGAGTCAGAATGTACATGTGCAAAGTAGGGGTTGAACGACTTCAGATTTTTTTAAGTCGACTGTTATGACATCAAAGTCGAGTCGACGTCGACTAGTCGATGACGTCATTCATAAAACCACAAGAGATGGGACTGCTTTGCAACATGCCACAATTTGCAATTAATTAACAGAAAATTATACAGATGCTGACAGACAGCTCATAATGGGGCCGTTTACACCTGGTCACTTCATGCGTTTTTACTGATCTGATTTATCAAAACGATTCCATTTACACCTGGTCACATAAATATGTTTACGCAAAACGGATATAAATCCGATCTTCAAACAAAGCGCTATGCAGATTTAACGGAGTTCACGTCACCGAAAGCAACAATAATGAGCTGCATTTTATTGATCATCAGCTAATTTCAAAATCAAAGACCACAATAAGAGAGACAGCACTGGTAAGATCATTTTGTTTCTTTACTTTTAACGAAGATGATTGTGTGTTAAGCGTCCGCGACTTACTTTCACTTTAATTTGCGATAGTTTGCACGTTGGCTTGATGAATAGATGCGAGCTGCTCATCTGCGGCGATGCGTGCTGCCATAGCGTCATCACTATAATATGCTCTCACACGTTTATTGTTAGCATTGTTGGGAGAAGTCCAATTTACATATGTGGTTTCAACTACCAGATGCATTTACACTTGTCCAGTTTCGTCTGTTAAGCGGCCCAGACCTCCTCCTGAAGCGGTTTGAGCGATCGGATTTAAATCCGTCTCCGAACGCGTTTCGGAGGGCATTTACACCTGGTCTTTTCACGATCGGATAGCTATCGGATCACAGAAACACATGAAGTGGCTAGGTGTAAACAGCCCACTGTTTACATCATCATTTAGGATGAAAAAAGAAAAGGAAAAAAAGCTATAAATTCACATCAGCGTCAAGCTTAAAGCGTCGCGGCATTGCATTAAGGTCGACTAGTCGACTAATCGACTAGTCGGTTCAAGCCCTAGTGCAAAGTTGCATTTGTCATCCATCACCGTGACATCAAGTGGACTTTTAAAGCTGAAATAATGAGTGGATTAAGCTTGGAATAACGAGAGAAATAACATGGATAGAACTTTCTTGTCGGTGGATTGTAACTTAATGCATCACAGTCAGTCAGGTAACGTTAACGTTACAAGGAAGTGAGATGACGGCTACTAAAATTAGGTAAGACAAAAAGTTTTATTTTTCGCAACTTGTGTGAAATATGTGACAATCGGGTCCAGTCGGGTTTGTGTCTTCCCGTCGGGTTCGGGTCCAGGTTTCAAATAATCGACGTGTCCAGGTCGGGTCCGGGCAGTACAGTTATGGCATTTCTCGGATCTGCACGGGTCCGGGTCCAACTTTTGAAATAATAGACGGGTCCGGGTCTCTTCCGGTTCGGGCATGAATTTTTGGACCTGTGAAGACCTCTACCTCAGACCCCAGAGGGTTAAGCAGCTCTGCAGAAAACAGTGATGTCATCGTCCAGCTCAGTTCAGTTCTCATATAATGGTGTCAATGCAGGCAGATCAGTAATATTAAGAATAAGTGTCCCCAACTAAGCAAGCCAGAGGCGACAGTGGCAAAAACCCAAATTCCATCAGTGACAAAACGAAGAAAGATAAACCAGGCTCAGTCGGGGGCCAGTTCTCCTCTGGCCAAACAACGAACATGGTGTGTGTAAGGATTCCAGGCTGCTTCACAAGTCAGATTGTGGATTGATATCATTCAGAGTATTTTATTCTGCTCCTTTTGCTTGAAGATTGGAAAAGATTACACCAAGGTAAAAGAGTAGCAAAACTCGAGAGCATGTAGATGTGAATTTGAGAATTTGAACAATAAAATTAACACTCACAGCTCCAATGTGAAAACCTTAGGCATTTGCAACTTCTCAAATCTGCCATTGCAATTTTTTTAATTGCCCCGCTTTCTCTCACCACCACTCAGTTTGCAAATGCACAAGTTAGTTACACATCTAAGATATTGCGAAAATAGTTGCAAAGTCAATGCGTGAATATTTGAAATCGCAATGGCAGATTTGAAAAGTTGCAAATGCCAAATTGAAGTTGTACTGCGAATGTGAATGAACGAATACAAGTTTGTGTCTGTCATTGTATTTCTGTGAATGGCATTTTACACAATTGTGACTACTTGTCTGCAGCTTCAAATTCAGAAGACAGGTTTGTGACTATTGTCTGCGAGTAAAAATCTCAACATTCAACAGGTTTTCAAGTACAAATATTTATTGTACAAGTTCTTAAATTCACATCTATGTTCTCCAGTTTTGCTCCTCCTTTACCTTCATAAGATCACGGCGGCGTCGGTGAGAGGGGAGCTGAAGCTGGCCGTTGGGTCTGTGTGGTGGACTGGTCTGTTTCTTGTGGATCTGATCAGATGACTGTGCCGAGGACTGTTGTGTCAAATTTGGTCTTCACAGGCGTTTGTTTCTAGGTCTTGTCTAGTTGTGATGTTCTCGTCTGGCATTCAGGCTGTTGTGGTCATCTTAGGGTGGAGGTCCACCGTCTGGTCTGGATGCAGACTAGATCCGGATGACTACAGTAGCCTAACCTTGGGATCAGAATGAGACAGAGAGACTAACATTAGCGTAGATGCCATTCTTCTTACGATGTAACAAGTACATTTGGTGTAAGCTACCTTTAACAGATGTGAATTATAGAAATGTGGGAGTGTGTTATGTTTATGCTAGGTTAAAGAGTTGTGTTTTTAATATAGATTTAAACTTATCTTGTGTCTGCCCCTCCATCTGCTCCCTCGATCTCCATTTCAGCAACATTAGCCATGAGGGTTTCTCTGAACTGCATCTTTTAAATAAAGGAATACTTATTGTAAGGTCAAAAAAATTCAATCTTAAGCATTAGTTTAAGCACATAGGTTAGACAAATGTTGTTGCCAGAGTTCACGCAGCAGTTTAAAATATTGGTAACACTTTATAATAAGGTCTCATTTGTTAAAATTAGGCTAGTTAATGTGTTAACTACAGTAACATTAACATTGACCAATACATTTGTTACAGTATTTATTAATCTTTGTTAACATTAGTTAATAAAATACAACTGTTCACTTTTGATTTAATAATGTATTAGTAAATGTCAAAATGAAAATGAACTAAGATGAATAAATGCTTAAGTATTGTGCATTCTCAACTAATGCAGTTCACTTATATTAACAAATGAAACCTTATTGAAGCAGTGTTACCAAAATATCTGTAAAAAGTGTTGGTGTCAGATTCCAAACAGTGCGTTCAGATGAAACTTCAGTTTAAGTTCGCTCATAACGTTATCATCACCACTGCAGTAAAATTGCTAAGAGAACTACATTTTTAATAACATTATACAGAGATATACGCTTTAATATTTTTCTTTCTAAAGTGCTGCTCTAAAAGCAGATTACGTGACATGTATAGAGACGGCGCCGAAAGCGTAGTCCGACTATGATTCGATAACTAATCACTCGTTGAAAAAGACGAATTGACTGATTAATTTTAGCAAACAAAATGGAATATAACTCAATATAATTTTATTAGCCAACATTACAGTGCACTGCCTACAGCACAGCAGTTTTTCTAATAAATAAAAAAATCCACAATCATCCTAAAAAGGGACCGTAACGTTATCAACACTCCCTCCGGGACTGAATGGGTTAAGTTACATAATTATCATCGCAAAAACATAGAGATATTAAACACAGGGGCGGCCTAACCTATGTTTCACCCGTTTCAATTGAAACAGGCCCCGCCCTCCAAGGGGGCCCCCACATCTCCACAGACCAGCAAAATATCTCATTCATTTTCTCCGTAGGATATTGATTTTCAGCCATAATGTCTAAACCATTCAAGATAGATTGACTACGAGGTTGTGAAACGAAAGTTTCTGCTCCTATAAAAGCCACAAGGTATGAAATCAACCTTGTTATTTGCGATCTTCTGGAGAAATACTACACTACCCACAATTCTAAGCAAAACACTGATGTCTCTGATTGGTCGAACTCGCGGTTACCATGGCGACGTTTACCACCCCTGCGAACGGCTTGGATCTGAAGTGTAACATCGTTAGTTCCCCTTCAGTCGCTCACGTTCGACGTGACGACGTTAGGGGATCACTTCAGGAAGCCCTATCAACTTCGAGTATCTAAGAACAAGCCAATGAACGTTGGCGTGCGGGAACGCGTCACGCGCCCCCGCCCCGCAGCACGGGTATAAAACAGGAAGCGGGCGCGAGCACCCACCGTCTTTCATTTCGGAGCGCGAGTTTCCTGTGACTGATGTCTAAAGATTCAACGCCTTTGAAGACTTCAAGGAAGATCTCTCTTTCCAGTGTTGGTGTGACGGCGCGATCAGCGGTGGCCGCGAGCAGTGCAGCTCTCAACTGCTGTTCTCACAACACTGTTGTTTGTGTGTGTGTGTGTGTGTGTGTGTGTGTCCACACAGTGGCTACCCCTGAGCGCCTCAGCACTGTGAGAGTAATTTCCTTTTTTATTTTTACTAAAAGAGCAACACAAGCGGACCCTGCGTCTTTTTCAAGATGTCATTCCGCTTGTGCGTTTCTGGATGCCGTCGTTCCCTGGCGCCAGCAGATGGCCACAATAGCTGCATCTCGTGTTTGGGCATTCGGCACGCTGAGGCAGCTTTTGTGGATAGTTCATGTTCCCATTGCGGGAATATGACTATCACAGCACTTAGATCGAGACTTGCTTACCTCAAGGGAGGTGCAGTCCCCTCGCCTATGCCCCGATCTAGTGCTTATTCTGCCCCGCAGAATAGGCCTACTTCGGCGCATGACCAGGGTGATCTGAGGATTACCGTGAGGGCTTCCCCGCCGAGGCAATCTCCGCGGGCTCCTCACGCCTCTCATGTGCTGTTGCCGTCGGCGCCCCTTTGCGAACGGTTCGGTCCTTCTCCGGAACGACCAGTCGTTTCCTTTGGGGCATCAGCTGACGATCAGATGTCGATCGCAGCATCGGAGGGGGAGCGGTCATCTGGAGATGACGACTCGGCTGCGTTGCCCCCTTCGGGGTGTGTAGCGTTGTCCGAGCCGGATCCAGAATGGACCGCTATGCTTTCCCGGGCCGCCGAGAAGGTCGGGCTTGAGTGGAATCCTCCACCACGTCCCGAACCTTCTCGGCTGGACGATTGGTTTCTCGGGGCGGGCCGTGCTGGTTCTCAGTGCGCCGCCCCGGTACCTTTTTTCCGGAGGTGCATGAGGAGCTTTCTAGGACGTGGAAGGCACCGTATAGTGCCGAAGCCGTCCTAGTGGCTCCTCTCCCCTCGCCACCCTCGATGGCGGGGCAGCTAAGGGGTATGTGGGGATCCCCCCAGTGGAGCGGGCTGTCGCGATGCAGTTGTGTCCGGTGTCCGCCTCCTCCTGGCGGGGTGACCCACGCCTCCCGTCCAAGGCCTGTAAGTTCTCGTCCGGTCTAACGGCGAGGGCTTACAAGGCCTGTGGACAGGCTGCTTCCGCTCTTCATGCCATGGCGCTCTTGCAGGTCCACCAGGCCCAGGCGCTCATGGACATGAACGAGGGTGGTTCTGACCCAGAGCTCCTCCGGGAGCTCCGTGTGGCAACCGACCTCACCCTCCGGGCGACGAAGGAAACCGCACGTTCAGTCGGTCAGGCGATGTCCACCTTGGTGGTCCAGGAGCGCCACCTTTGGCTCAACCTGGCGGACATGAGGGACACCGATAAGTACCGGTTCCTGGATGCCCCTCTCTCCCAGGTTGAGTTGTTCGGCGACGCGGTCGAGAGCTTTGCCCAGCAGTTCTCGGCCCCACAGAAGCAGACGGAGGCCATCCGACACATCCTGCCCCGGCGGACCGCTGCTGCTCCCTCCCGCCCGCCGGCCGCAGCTCCTTCGTCTACTCGTCGCCGAGGTCGGCCTCCTGCGGCGTCCTCCGCTCCCGCTAAGCCCCAGCAGCAGCCATCATCCAGGCCTCAGCGGGCAGCAAGCCGCAGGAAGTCGACCCCGCCCGTCCAGGCCGCTGCCAAGCCAGGAGGCAAGCGCCGGTGCAAACATCCCTGAGACGCGCGGCCCGGAGGTGGATCAAGTTGCTCTTCAGGAGATGGCGGACGTGCCACTCCTTCCCCCAGTGGAGGGCCGGGTGGAGAATCCTTTGTTTCCTTTTCTTTTTGTTCCCACGGGTCAGTGGTACCCACCTTTTCAAAGAAAGAGCAATTTCTGAAACCTCTGGGCCCCAAGAGGGCGCGCTTTCCAGTCGACGACGCTATGCCTTGTCAATCCCGAGCCCCTCTTCCATCGCCAGCGGGCAGCAGTGGCTGTGTCCTGGACGCACTGTCGCCTCCGCACACTCACTCTGCCCTCCGGCGGAAGCAGGTACGTCTTGCACCACACGTTCAGACCCCACTCCGGGCCGCTATGCCGCCCGAGTCGGGTCCCTGCATTCCGTCACGCTGCACCACTCCGGGTACGTCTGTGGTGCCGTTGGTCCCGCTTGCTCGGTCTCTGGGAGCTTGGCTAACGCTTCCCAGTCCGTCTCGCTGGCTCATCCGTACTGTCAGACTCGGCTGTGCGATTCAGTTCGCCCGGCGCCCCCCTGTTTTCAGGGGCATCCTGTTCACCCGTGTTCTGGCGGACAGTGCCCCTGTTCTCAGAGCGGAGATTGCAGTCCTACTGGGGAAGGATGCAATCGAGCCGGTCCCTCCAGCCGATATGAAGACCGGCTTCTACAGCCCATACTTCAATGTACCCAAGAAAGGAGGTGGGTTACGGCCAATCTTGGACCTGCGCGTCCTGAATCGGTCCCTTCACAGGCTGCCATTCAAGATGCTTACGCAGAAACGCATTTTCAAATGAATCCGTCCCCAAGATTGGTTTGCAGCCATCGACCTGAAGGACGTGTACTTTCATGTCTCGATTCTCCCTCGACACAGACCGTTTCTTCGCTTTGCGTTCGAGGGACGGGCATATCAGTACAAAGTCTTACCCTTCGGGCTGGCCCTGTCGCCCCGCGTCTTCACGAAAGTTGCAGATGCGGCCATTGCTCCCATGTGCGAGCGTGGTGTTCGCATTCTCAACTATCTCGACGACTGGCTTATTCTCGCCCAGTCGAGAGAGCAGTTGTGCGAACACAGGGATTTGGTGCTCAGTCACCTCAGCCATCTAGGGCTTCGGGTCAACTGGGAGAAGAGCAAACTCACCCCCGGGCAGAGGATCTCTTTTCTCGGTATGGAGTTGGACTCGATCAACATGACAGCGCGTCTCACCGAGGCCCGCGTCCAGTCAGTGTTGAACTGCGTGAGTACGCTCAGACGCAGAACAGCGGCACCACTGAAACTATTTCAGAGGCTCCTGGGGCATATGGCATCTTCAGCCGCGGTAACGCCGCTCGGATTGCTTCATATGAGACCGCTCCAACACTGGCTTCATGATCGAGTCCCGAGATGGGCGTGGCAGAGCGGCTCGTGCCGGGTTCCAGTGACCCCGCACTGTCGCCAAACTCTCAGCTTGTGGTCGGACCCTTCGTTCCTGCGGGCAGGTGTTCCCCTAGAACAAGTGTCCAGGCACTCTGTGGTCTCCACGGATGCCTCTATCACCGGCTGGGGGGCCACGTACAACGGGCATGCAGCTTCAGGTCTGTGGACGGGGCCTCAACTGCATTGGCACATCAACTGCCTCGAGTTGTTAGCAGTACATCTTGCGCTGGGCCGCTTCAAAACGTCGCTACTAGGCAAGCATGTACTGGTCCGTACGGACAACACTGCGACCGTTGCGTACATCAACCGTCAGGGTGGTCTACGCTCCCGCCGCATGTCACAACTCGCCTGCCATCTCCTCCTTTGGAGTCAGAAGCATCTGAGGTCGCTTCGTGCCGTTTACATTCCGGGCCTGCTCAACCGTGCAGCAGACGAGCTTTCACGGCAGCAGGTGCTACCGGGAGAATGGCGACTCCATCCCCAGGTGGTCCAGCTGATTTTCAGGCGCTTCGGGACCGCACAGATAGATCTGTTTGCCGACCCGGACACGTCTCACTGCCAGTTGTTCTATTCCCCGACCGAGGGGACCCTCAGCACGGATGCTCTGGCACACAGCTGGCCCCGGGGTCTTCGCAAGTATGCGTTTCCCCCAGTGAGCCTTCTGGCACAGACCTTGTGCAAAGTCAGGGAGGACGAGGAGCAGGTCTTGTTAGTTGCGCCGTATTGGCCCAACCGGACCTGGTTCCCGGAACTAGTCCTCCTCGTGACAGCCCCTCCCTGGCCCATCCCTCTGAGAGAGGACCTGCTCTCTCAGAGACGGGGCACCCTGTGGCACCCGCGTCCAGACCTCTGGAAGCTCCATGTCTGGTCCCTGGACGGGACGCGGAGGTTCTAGGTGACCTACCCCCAGCGGTAGTTGACACCATCACTTCCGCTAGAGCCCCCTCTACGAGGCGCCTCTATGCGTCGAAGTGGAACCTATTCGTTGAATGTGTTCTTCTCACGAGGAGAACCCCCGATCATGCTCGATCAGAGCCGTGCTTTCCTTCCTGCAAGATGGGTTGGAGCGAAGGCTGTCTCCCTCCACCCTTAAAGTGTACGTTGCCGCTATTGCCGCACATCACGATGCTGTTGATGGTAAGTCCTTGGGGAAGCACGACCTGATCGTTAGGTTCCTGAGGGGAGCGAGGAGACTGAATCCTCCTCGCCCGCTCTCTATACCCTCTTGGGATTTGTCTCTGGTCCTTTCGGCTCTTCAGAGACCACCCTTTGAGCCTCTGTAATTGTTAAAAATCTTGTCCTGTAAGACAGTTCTCCTGGTTGCATTGGCCTCTATCAAGAGGGTAGGGGACCTACATGCATTTTCGGTCGACGAATCGTGCCTGGAATTCGGCCTGGATAACTCTCACGTGATCCTGAGACCCCGGCCCGGATACATGCCCAAGGTTCCTACTACTCCCTTCCGGGACCAGGTGGTGAACCTGCAAGCGCTGCCTTTGGAGGAGGCAGACCCAGCCCTGGCTTTTCTCTGTCCCGTCCGCGCTCTGCGTTTGTACGTGGACAGAACGCAAAGCCTCAGGACCTCAGATCAGCTCTTCGTCTGTTACGGAGGCCAGCAGAAGGGAAAGGCTGTCTCTAAGCAGAGGATGGCCCACTGGATAGTGGATGCTATCGCCTTGGCTTACGAAGCCCAAGGCGTGCCTTGCCCGCCTGGGTTGAGAGCCCACTCCACTAGGAGTGTCGCTTCTTCTTGGGCGCTGGCACACGGCGCCTCGCTGACAGATAGCTGTAGAGCTGCGGGCTGGGCGACACCTAACACGTTCGCTAGGTTCTATAGCCTACGTGTTGAGCCGGTTTCTTCCTGTGTGCTCGCTTCAACCAGCCGGTAACACCGAAGTTCCCGCTCTAGTGTCGGCTTGCTGCGCCACTCCCCTCTACGGAGCGGATACGTGCGCTCTTTGCTCCAGTCGAGTTCCCCCCCAGGCGAACCCTGTGAGTTCCTCCACACCCCTTCGGCAGTTAGAGCGTCCGACGCCAGGCCTAGTGCTCGTATGCTTGTGTAACTTGTGCTAGGCTGGGTTCCGTATGTGTGATCCCTGCGGCGATCCCATATGAGTATTTTTCCACGATCAGCTCCCTGCGGTGAGCCCGTCTCTTTCCCTTGGCAGAGCTCGCTCTGCTGTCACTGTCTGGTGTAGCCTCCCCCTCCTTAGGTGGAGCCACCCCAGTGACATTCCATATGTTGCACTGCCCAACCGGCCAGTCTATATGTGTATTCTCCACATGGTACCTCCCTTTGGGCAGGATGTGGCTCCGCAGCGTCCCTCTCCCCTGGAGAGGCACGCTTCCCAGTGTTATTCAAGAGTACACTGCGTGGGTACATGTGGAACAGCAGGTTCTCCCTCTACGCAGGTCTTCCACCCCAGCATGGGGGGTCTGAGAGTCTTGCGTAGGGCACTGGATGTGGCAGCAACCGTTGGCGTTTTCCATGGGATCCCCTAACGTCGTCACGTCGACGTCACGTCGAACGTTAGCGACTGAAGGGGAACGTCTCGGTTACTGATGTAACCCTCGTTCCCCGAAGGAGGGAACGGGAGACGTGACGTCCCGCCGCCACAGTTGCTGACCATCGCTGTACGGCCGTCATTAAACTCGGCTCCTCAGTGAAAAACGGTGGGTGCTCGCGCCCGCTTCCTGTTTTATACCCGCGCTGCGGGGCGGGATGCGTGACGCGTTCACGCACGCCAACGTTCATTGGCTTGTTCTTAGATACTCGAAGTTGATAGGGCTCCCTGAAGTGATCCCCTAACGTCGTCACGTCGACGTCACGTCTCCCGTTCCCTCCTTCGGGGAACGAGGGTTACATCAGTAACCGAGACGTTTTTATAGCTTTGACTTTTTTGCCGTTAGGGTAAAATCTTATTTTGAGCAGGAAAAGAATTTTAAGAGGAAATAAAACGTACAAATGCCAGTGGTGCTGAAAAACGAAAGATATCGGACAACAAAAGAAAAGCTTCAGTCTACCAAAAGTGAAGTTTACGTTACCCTGCGTGAAAGGGCGAGGCTTATTCCAACGTAAAATGCTGTATAATTATATATAGTTTTAATCAAATAAGGATGGATTATTTCTAAGTTGAGCTGCCTGTTCATGAAGCTGAAAGTGCACGTAATAAAATAATATACCATTGATACAAACCAACAGGAATCCTTGCTTTTTATGCTCTATTATGTTTATGTTTTATGTGGGTAGGGCCCCATATTAGTTATTGAAACGGGCCCCCAGATGCTTAAGGCCGCCACTGATTAAACACTATTTGTATCTTGACAATTTAAACATCAAACAACTCTAGAACAATAAATGAATTCAATTAATTACTCGTTTTTGCAGCTGAATGATTCCTCTCGAAAACGTTGGTCTGCGTTTGCAGGATCTTCCTCAGGATTTAAATTAACCGCCAAAATCTTTTTTCAAGCGGCTGAGTTCCTTAATTCTAGTAGTGGCCCGCTTGTGTCAAAACTAAATCGGGCCGATGGTAAATATGTACAGCTACACCGAGCATGGACCTGACACCAGTACAACTGCTTTCAGCCGATACTGGCCCATACAGAAAAAGCCGTCAGTCAGCCAGATGTGCTATGCACAGTCGGCATGGATCTGGCCCATTATCTGTTCACCGATGCCGACAGTGAGCCGACACTGACGCATTTCAGCCGGAATCGGCCCAACTGTGCTTGCTATCTGGGTAGTTGGAAGTTTAAGTTGCTGGCGCTCATGCTTCGTTCGCGGTCGTCACGTGCGCATAGGAAACACGCCACCCTATCGGCAAGGCTCATCGACAGAAACATTCATATCGGCCGATGCCGATGATGGTCATTTTAAGCTTTAATCGGCCGATACCGATGTTGTCCCGATATCATCGTGCATCCCTAGTAATCGTTCCCAGCTTATTCTGCCAATGAAGGCCACTGCGCTCTCGGGAACCTTCAACACAGCAGAAATATTTATCAGTCTTCACCAGATCTGTGCATCCACACAATCCTGTCTCTGAGCTCTGCCGGCTTTTTCTTTTGTCAAAAAAAGAAAGGGATTTGCAATCTTCACATCACGATCCCATAGCAAACAATCACGATCTGAATCGCGATCTTCCCAATATTGAGGTGTACTATTGAGAATATCCAGACTGGAACAAGCCTATGGACTTTTCTATTTGCACAATTTAAAGGATGGCACAAGATCATTTTTGAGTCGCTTCCCCTGGAGCGCCTTAACTATGTATTACATGGGAAAACAGGCCAGTTTCACAAAGTCTGGACCCCATATCTGGACGCTTTGGAACCTTGTCTTCGCCCTATTATTTTACAAGGAACATTGTAACTGTAACTTTCTGGACATTCAACCTTTTTTTTTTTTTGTCATTCTCTTCATCTTTTGGAAATGTTATTTTATACATGTTATACATTATATAAATGTTGTTGTTTTTTCCTTTTTGTATATCTGCCTTATTATGGTATGGTCCTGTTTTATATATAAATCTATCCTGTTTTTTGTTGTTGTTGTTGTTTTTTGTTGATGTCTTGTTATATTTGTATTTTAAGAAAATTCAATAAACATAATTATTTAAAAAATGAAAAAAAAAATGAAGAAAACACAAACACACCAATAACAAAGAAACATGCCTTAAATGCATGATATTAAAATTATATCAACAGACATGTGAGACTAAAGTCATATCATAGTGTACTACATACATAAAGAATCATATCATAGTGTACTACATACATAAAGAATCATATCATAGTGTACTACATACATAAAGAATCATATCATAGTGTACTACATGTCAAGATACTGTACACACTATGAAAAATACACACCTGGAATTACATTAATTCATTCTTGCATTACTTTTTGTGGTCTTCAAGTTATTTTCTTCTTATCTCTCCCCTCTGTATCTTTGGATATTCTTGCTTACATTTTTCATAGTGTAGATAGCATCTATAGAAGCGGACTATGACATACATTACAACGGTATTACAGAATTACAACAGCACTTGCTTTGACATCTAACGAGTGTGCAGGCTATTTTCATCATGGCGTAGTCTGAACGTTGCTGACCGCAAACTGAAACATTAATTGACTAACAAGATGAATTCAACTCATTACAACATTTTCAGACCTGAAGCCACTTATGCAAATATTTTAATACATTCAGTACCAAAACTGCACAGCTGCTAGAATCCTGTGCTTCAGGGTCTGTGATTGCCACTGGGCCGTTTGGACATCACACCATCTCAGTTTCAAATCCTGAGATGTGGTCGAGACATTTAGAATAGAATAGCACCAAATAAATAAATATCAACAAAGATGAAACATAGCTCTTAATGTTACCTCCAGTTCAGCAGAATTTTACATTCATAAGAACCTTCATTTCGCTCTGGATCGATCAGAAGGAGGGTTTTTCAGGCATGGTGATAATCTAGAATATAATGTCATGTCAGCATAAAGTGGTTATGAAATATTTTTTGATCCCCACTTACAACTACAGGAAGCTGCGTGGTATAGACACTTTGGTCCGTGTACGTTTTTGATAATTTTATCTCCTATCTGGAATGGAGACATTGTATCAGATTGTATAATTTTACCTGCTCAAATAATTGTCAATGGTAAATATTTTTGTTATACATTCTGACATACAGACTTACTCTTCCAACATATCTAAAAAAGACTCTGTAGACGGGCTAGCCGGCACATGAGCGAGGCTGAGATGGTGACCGGGGAGACTGCACTGTGTTTGGGGGAGACAGTGCTCCGGTCTCAGATGCACATGGTGGAGTTGGCATTCTGGTTGTAAGAACAGAAAATTGTGTACATGGTTTAAAATGTACTACAAACTACAAATCTTACGATATCCTGCCAGAAAGTCTAGGGGTTAAGGAAAGAGGTAACTAAAAGAGTGAGACAAGTAATCGGCTGATTAACATCAGAAAAAAAATAGGTTCCAAAAAAAAAAAATTTGGTCTAACAATTTTAAGGATCTCTATTCCCCCAGCCCCTCCCCTTAAACTACAAGGAACAAAATAACTTTAAAATTAAAGAGAGCTATACTACAATAACAAATACATAAATGTATATGACTGAATCAAATAAATTACAACATATATCGAACCCCCCAAAAAATATGCATACCAATAACAAACCATGTAGAGCTCATAAATGCATAAACAACGACAACGGAAAATATATAAGACTCAATTACAAAGCAACAATGAAATGATCCTTTATACATCTTTTATAATATATTAAAGATTAACATTTTCTTGCTAGATGGGATAAACCATTCCATCATTTAATACCCCTAAATCTTATTGAGTATTGACCTCTACAAGTGAGAAATCCTGGAAGATGAAAATCTGTAAATTGACGAGTTAAGTGACAGTGAACCTGTGAATTTACTTTAAAATACATCTTACATTGCTCTGGAATGTTACTCCACTTTAATATATCTTATAAATGAAAACACATATTTGAGAAATATTGATATCATAAATAGTAAGAAGATGAAGTTTCTGAAATAAAGGTGCAGATGAAGTATATGCAATTGATCGGGTTGCAATCCTAACAAAACGTTTCTGAAGGATAAATTGTTTTTGAAGAGTAGGAAAAGTGCTTGCCCAAACAATATTACAATATCAGAGATATGGATCAACTATAGTAAAGAGTGAGACATTCTGTAGTCTAACTTTCCTTATTAAACTAGATTTATTTATTTTTCCGCTCACTTAGTCCGCGTGTTCCTACAACTCAGGCTCTCGTCCACAAAAACTCGGAGGAATTTTGCAGTTGACACTTGAGGCACCTCAGTGGACTCCATTGTAATTTTTGATAAATCCTTAGGGTATCATTTTTCAGCACTAAAAATAATAAAATTAGATTAATTAATATTTAAAGATAACTTATTTTAATTAAACCAATTAGCATAATCAATTAAACTATCATTTACATTCTTCATCAATAAATAAAAATTTTAATGAGAGAAAACGTCTCGGTTACGGATGTAACCCTCGTTCCCTGAGTAGGGAACGAAGACGTTACGTCGGATGACGGAGAATGGGGGTTTCGCCAGAAAGCCAATCCTCTTCGAGTATTAAAAAACGAGCCTATGGCAATGAAATGCCATGGGTCTGCGGAATTTGCATAATGTATCTCCGCCTCACTGCGTGAGTATTTAAGGAGAGACAGCTGCAACAGCAGATCATGTCTTCGCTGAGGAGCCGAGACTGAACTCAGGTGTCTACCCAGCGGTACAGCGGAAGTGGCAGGGAGACGTAACGTCTCCGTTCCCTACTCAGGGAACGAGGGTTACATCCGTAACCGAGACGTTCCCTTTCGTAGTCACTCCGAGTTACGTCGGATGACGGAGAATGGGGGTCCCCGTGTAATCACGCCACCTTCACAGCTGTCTTCCAGTGCCCTGCGAAGTCTGACCTCCCTGTCGTGATATAGGCACGGACGAAGGAGTCCTACTTAACACAGGAATACCAAGGTACACTGGGAAGCATATCTCATGGGAGATATGCCGCAGCATGCCTACCCATAGGGAGGACTTAAGAATACACATATGGCCCAAGGGGGCTACATATGGAGGAACACTGGAGTGACCAGCCCGTAGGGTGGCATCTACTTTCAACTCCAGGAGTGGCAGGTGACTTGCCGAGGGAAAGACACATGCTCAAAGAGGCTTACAGTGGAAAATACACATGTGGGGGTTACTCAGAGGAGGAACCATGCACACGGAGGCACCTAGCCGACGCACAGGCAATAGACACTGGCGCCAGCGCCAACAGTGCTGGAGGAACTCAGGGCTTCAGAGAGGAAGGCTCACCTGAGGAAATATCGCACGTATCCAGTCCGTGGAGTGGAATGGCGAGCAAGCGAGACACTTAACAGCTCCCATGTTAGCTTGAAAAAGACAGTACATGGGCGGAGACTGGCTCCACTCGGAGATTGTAGAATCTGGCGAATGTGTTAGGTGTCGCCCAGCCTGCAGCTCTGCAGATGTCTGTTAGCGAGGCGCCACGCGCTAAAGCCCAAGAGGACGCCACACTCCGGGTGGAGTGGGCAGTCACACCAAGGGGGCATGGTCGACCTTGCTGCTGGTATGCCAAAGCAATGGCGTCCACTATCCAGTGAGACAACCTTGTTTGGAGAGAGCCTTTCCCTTCAGCTTCCCACCATAACAGACAAGAGCTGGTCTGAGGTCCTGAAACACTGCGTCCTGTCTACGTAAGCACGGAGTGCGCGTACTGGACAGAGCAGTGCCAAGGCTGGGTCTGCCTCCTCCCGGGGCAGCGCTTGCAGGTTCACCACCTGGTCCCGGAAGGGAGTGGTGGGAACCTTGGGCACATATCCAGGCCGGGGTCTCAGGATCACGTGAGAGTGACCGGGCCCGAACTCCAGGCACGCTTCGTCAACAGAGAATGCGTGCAGGTCCCCTACCCTCTTGATGGAGGCCAACGCAACCAGGAGCGCTGTCTTCATTGACAGGATCTTAAGCTCAGCTGATTGCAGAGGCTCAAAGGGAGCCCTCTGCAGGGCACTTAAGACCACTGAGAGGTCCCAAGAGGGAACGAGAGGAGGGCGAGGAGGATTCAGTCTCCTCGCTCCTCTCAGGAACCTGAGGATCAGGTCGTGCTTTCCAAGAGACTTACCTTCAACTGCTTCGTGATATGCGGCGATAGCGGCCACATACACCTTCAGGGTGGAGGGAGATAGCCTTCGCTCCAACCCGTCTTGCAGGAAGGAAAGCACAACGCTGATCGAGCATCTCCTGGGGTCTTCTCGGCGAGAAGAGCACCAGTTGACGAAGAGGTTCCACTTCAACGCATAGACATGTCTCGTGGACGATGCTCTAGCGGAAGTGATGGTAGCCGCCACCGCTGGTGGCAGGGTACTCAAACCTGCCTCGTCCCGTCCAGGAGCCACACGTGGAGTCTCCAGAGATCGGGACGAGGGTGCCATAGGGTGCCCCGTCTCTGAGAAAGGAGGTCCTTCCTCAGAGGAATTGGCCAAGGAGGTGCTGTCGCGAGGAGTATCAGTTCGGAGAACCAGGTCTTGGTGGGCCAGTATGGGGCGACCAATATGACCTGCTCCTCGTCCTCCTTGATCTTGCACAGAGTCCGTGCGAGAAGGCTCACTGGGGGAAACGCATACTTGCGTAGGCCCTGCGGCCAGCTGTGCGCCAGTACATCCGTGCCGAGCGTGCCCTCGGTCAGGGAGTAATACAGGGCGCAATGGGATGAGTCGTGGGAGGCAAACAGATCTATCTGTGCGTCGCCGAACTGGTCCCATATCAGCTGGACCGACTGGGGATGGAGTCTCCATTCGCCAGAGGTTGGCCGGAGCCGTGACAGCTCGTCGGCTGCACGGTTCCGCACTCCAGGAATGTAAATAGCACGAAGGGACCTCAGGTGCTTCTGACTCCATAAGAGGAGGTGGCGTGCGAGTTGCGACATACGGCGAGAGCGTAGACCACCCTGACGGTTGATGTACGCTACAGTCGCGGTATTGTCCGAGCGGACAAGTACGTGTTGACCCAGGAGCAACGCACGGAAGCGGTGCAGGGCAAGGCGTACTGCCAGCAACTCGAGGCAATTGACATGCATGAGGCGCTGGGGTCCTGTCCAGGAGCCCGCGGCTGCATGTCCATTGCACATGGCGCCCCAGCCCGTGGCAGAGGCATCTGTGGAGACGACAACATGTCTGGAAACTCGTTCTAGGGGAACTCCGGCCCGTAGAAAGCTGAGGTTCCGCCACGGGGTGAAGGTCTGACGGCAGGTCGGCGTTATTAGAACTCTGAGCGTACCGCGATGCCATGCCCACCTCGGGACTCGATCGCGAAGCCACAGCTGAAGCGGTCTCATATGAAGCAATCCGAGTGGCGTTGCTGCGGCTGCGGATGCCATATGCCCCAGGAGCCTCTGAAAAAGTTTCAGTGGGACCGCACTCTTGCCCTCGAACTGTCGAAGACAAGTCAGCAGTGAGTGTGCGCGCTCGCTCGTAAGCTGCGCGGACATGGCGACCGAGTCTATCTCCATACCGAGAAAAGAGATCCTCTGCACGGGGCAAAGTTTGCTCTTCTCCCATTTGACCCGAAGGCCCAGACGGGCTAGGTGCCGGAGCACTAGATCTCTGTGTTCGCAAACCTGATCTCGAGAGTGAGCTAAAATTAGCCAGTCGTCGAGATAATTCAGGATGCGAACCCCGTGTTCGCGTAGGGGAACAAGGGCTGCCTCGACGACCTTCGTAAAGACGCGAGGAGACAGAGCCAACCCGAATGGGAGAACCGCGTACTGGTATGCCTGCCCCTCGAAAGCAAACCGAAGAAACGGTCTGTGTCGAGGTAAAATGGAGACATGAAAGTAGGCGTCCTTCAGGTCTATCGCTGCAAACCAATCCTGTGGCCGCACGCATTCGAAAATACGTTTGGCCGTGAGCATCTTAAACGGCAGCCTGTGAAGGGAGCGGTTCAAGACGCGCAAGTCCAGGATTGGCCGTAACCCACCGGTTTTCTTGGGGACAATGAAGTACGGGGTGTAAACCCGTAACTCCACGTCGGCTGGAGGGACAGCCTCGATTGCACCCTTCGCCAGCAGGGTGGCAACCTCCGCTCTCATGATCGGGGCATAGCCACCGACCACAGTAAGCGGACTCCCCTGAAGCGGGGAGGAGACCGTGCGAACTGAATCGCATAGCCGAGCCTGATCATTCGGGCGACCCAACAGGACAGATTGGGGAGCTCTAACCAAGCCACCAAACACTGATCCAGTGGAATCATCCGAGCCACAGGCGTCCCCCCGGAGGGGCAGCGGAGCGGAGTGACCGGCACAGGTGAGGGTGGCATAGCGGCCCAGCACGCGTGCACAGTCATGCTCCGCGTCCTGACAGAGGAGACCAGGGAAGGACCAGCGTTCCGCGGGGGTCTGCTCTGCCAGGGGTCTGGCGATAGAGGGGGACGAGAGTGGTGTGGTCTGGAGACGGCACGCACTGTCAACCGCACCCTCAGAGACAGAGGGGAACGAGAGTGGCGAGGCTCGGGGGCGTCGCGCACTGCCGTCCAGCTCTGCGTGCTCAGAGATGGGATGCAGCTCTTTTTTAAAAGATTCTCCCCCAGCCCTCCACCGGGGGAAGGAGTGGGCCTGCAACCACTCCATGAGAACTGCAAGCCATAACTGAGCTGCCCGTAACGGGAGCGCCGCATAGCCTGGCGTACAGCGGGGCTGCGGGGCTGGTACGGGCAGGGGCACCTCCCTGCGACCACCTCCACGGCCCGGCCCGGTGCTGCTGGGGCCGGGCGGGAGGGGGCGGAAGTCGCAGGAGGGCGCATTCGACGGCAAGCGGACTGAAGCGTCTGAGCCGCCGGCTGATTGGCAGCAGAAGCCGCAGGGTCAGAAAAAAGCCACAGTCCACTTCTGGGCGGCCGAGAACTGTTGGGCAGAGTTCTCGACCGCGCCGCCGAAGAGGCCAGCCTGGGATACGGGGAAGTTGAGGAAACTGGTTCACTCAGCCTCGCGCACATCAACCAGGTTAAGCCAGAAATGTCTGACCACACATGTGGACATCACCTGACTCAGGGAGCGTGCGGTCACCTTCGTCGCTCGTAGAGCAAGGTCGGTGACGGCAGGCAGCTCAAGGATGAGCCCTGAATCAGCCCTACCCTCGTGCATGTCACTGAACACCCAGAAGGATGGCAATAACACACAGTGAGGTGGCAGCCTGCCCCGCAGCTCTATAGGTCCCCGCCACCGGAGTAGACAAGAACCTACAGGCATTGGGGGGGTGCTTAGGGTTGCCACGCCAGGTGGAGGCGCTGTGGGGACACCTAAGTGTTGCCACAGAACACTCCACAGGGGGGAACCCCAGTGTACCGTAGACTGCGGCCTCTACGAGGGCAGAGAAGGCGGAAGAGGCCGCAGAGCAGTCGCGAAAAGTCAAAGGAGACTTCCACGATCTCATGGCCTCTTCATGCACATCCGGGTAGAAAGGATTTGGGTTCGCCACCCCCAAAAACCAATCATCAGCCTCAAGTGCTCGGGATATGGCAGAATTTTCCACACAAACCCGATACTCGTGGCAGCCCGGGAAAGCATAGCTGTGAATTCTGAATCAAGCTCGCTATGCTAGCACATCCGAGGACAGCAGCACAGACGAGCCATCTCCAGAGGACTCCAGCTCACCTTGTGATGCGGCGATAAACATGATTTCATCACCTGGTGGACCGAATGAGAACGCGGGCCCGCGGGCGGGCCGGCGAATCCACTCGGGACCACGTGGGTTGCAACGTGAAAGACGGGGTGTGGACCGAGGAATTTTCGTCGGTTAGTTCCAGACCTGACGTCTTAGTCACCCTGGCCACCAGCCGAAGTATTATCTCACGTGGAGAAAAATAGATCGGGTGATGGATGAGGGGACTCTCACTCAAATGAGCTCACAGAGTCTCGACCGTATACATTGCGATGGTCACGTTCCCACTGAGAGAACGTGACACACCCACGAGCGCTGTCCGAGCGTGATCAAAGCCCAAACACGCCAAACAGCGCTCGCGCCCAACAGCTGAATCTATCAGAATACCGCACTCAGAAATACACGGGCAGATCGTCTTTAGAAAGACGCGTCTTTAAAAAGACGTGCCGCGTGCACGCTCTTTTAGTGAGAGGAAAAAAACTCTGCGGATGCTGAAGCGACCAGGGAGAGACACACAGACCGGCAGACCACTGCTCAGATCGCAGGCAATATGAAACTCGCTGGATACCGCCGTCACACCAACATCAGAGAGTTCGCTCGTCTCGAAGAGATGTAGTCACTGAGAATACTCAGGATTTGGCTTGTGGAGTGAAGAGATTCTCTTGGCTCCGAAGCGAAAACATGATCTGCTGTTGCAGCTGTCTCTCCTTAAATACTCACGCAGTGAGGCGGAGATACATTATGCAAATTCCGCAGACCCATGGCATTTCATTGCCATAGGCTCGTTTTTTAATACTCGAAGAGGATTGGCTTTCTGGCGAAACCCCCATTCTCCGTCATCCGACGTAACTCGGAGTGACTACGAAAGGGAACTAACGTTGTATCATCAGCAAACATTATTGGAGTAAGAATATTTGAAACGTTTGACAAATCATTTATATAAATGAGAAATAGTACAGGTCCAAGAATGGACCCCTGAGGAACCCCACAGAGTAATCTTTCTTTCCTAGAATAGCAACCCTTAAAGCAAGAAAACTGTCTTCTATTAAACAAATATTTTTCAGCCATTTGTATGTATTATCATGAAAACAATATTTATACAGATTTACCAATAAAATGAAATAATTAACTGTATCAAAAGCTATGACAGATCTATAAAAATACTACATGTAAATTAATGGTTTTCAAGTGCAAGGGTAACCTTGTCAATCAGGTGAAGCAAAGCCATATAAGTAGAGTGATTTTTACGGAAACCATACTGATGTTTATAAAGAATGAGATTTAAATCTAGATGAAAAAGATTCTGTTTATATACAATTTTCTCTACATTTTTTGAGAAACATGGACAAATAGATATATCTATAGTTGTTAAAACATTGTGGATCATCTGCTTTAAACAGAGGAACTATTTTTAAATCTTCTGGCACAATGCCTGTTTTCAAAGAGAGAGAAGAAATGTGAGCAAATGGCTGCAATATTGAACATTTCACCTGTTTGACAAGAAACACAGAAATATGATCATGACCCGCTGAAGATAGTTTTAAATCATCAATAATTTCACTTATTTCCTGTATCTTAGGTGACATAAAAATAGAGATAATAGGAAAATGTACCGATATATATTCCAAGGGTTCGCCAGTACCAATAGGAACATTATCAGACAATTTATGACCAACATTAACAAAAAAACATTACATTTTTGAGCTGTCAAATGGATTATTAAAAAAAAAATTGTCACCATCCACAAAGTCTGAAGGGAGCTCTGAAGTAATACAACTGATTTATACTTTCCATGTTGTTGTCATAACCCGGCTCAAAGGCCATGACAAATTCAAAGAGGACGCGAAAGATTGCCAAAAGTAAACATTTATTGTAATAACTTAAAACTTATTGTAGTAACAATAAAACTAATAAGTAATAGCAAGTAGTAATAGCGTGTTGGTCAGTGACATCAGTGGTGTAAATGTTGATGAGTGACTGTTGCAAAGTTTGAGTGTTGAAAAATAAAGGTAACAGAACATAATATAATCCAACAACAAAACAAAGATGCGCTGCTGGCAGGAGTGAGACCATAACAGAGAGAGCGAGAGATTCAAAGGGCCGGAGTATTTATCTTCCCACAGCATCTAGCGCAGGTGCTCCCAATCTCCCAAAGTTCTCTGCATGGCCCACCCCCCTTAAAGTCACTAAGTATTGTCTTTGGCATAATCTGTAATTTTTTTATGATATTTTAAGATATAAATGTTTCTGAACATATTACACTTAATTCTACTTTGCTCCGGCTGGGACAGTGACCTGTCAAGCGTTCTACTGCTGGTTCACCTGCTCCCCCCTACGTCAAAAGGCCACAAGAAGTGTGCTAAAATTAGCTCATATCAAGCTGTCAACCATGTGGCGAGATATCTCAAGGTATTGCGTGTTTAATGTTTGTCATCCACTTGTTCTCATACTACTGTTGCTTGTGTTGCATAACTTAAATTTATATTTTCTGTCTCTGTGTTTGTCACAGATTGGAGCCAGTGTTGAGGCCTTCCTAGGGAGCTTGGAACCAGGACAGCCCTTCCTCCTATGTGTTGGTGAACAGAAGAACAACATTCAGAGGTTCTATGTCATCGTTGACCAGAAGGCCATCCCTTGCAAGGCCCAAACATCCCTGGCAGCTTTCGATGAGCTTTTCAAGGCACACTTCATCTTCAGTGTTAACTACCATGAATCCCTCAACAGCTTCTACACATTCATCCAAACCACAGTGTTTAACATCGACTTGGGAAGTGCCAAGGAAAGTCCCAGAGTAAAGGAACTCAGAGCAAGGCTGTTTCACACTAATACTTGAGGTGATACACATCCTTTTTTGCAAATATGCTGATATGTTTTATTTGTAAGGCACACCAGAAAAGTTCTGCATTGCTTTGTCAGCATTTGAGACTTCACCATGGATTATATCCAGGAAAGACATTACGTTTGAAATGTGGACAACCGGGATGTTCTTTATCATTTTGTACGTATTCAGGGTTCAAAAAACACCTTGTTCGTTTGCACAAGGCCACTTGTTCACCAAATACTATTGACAATGTGGACGCTCAAAGTGAAGGAGATGAGCCTTCAAGTTCTCAGGCAGTCTGTACAGACACTCCAGTAACTAGCCGGACCTCTGTTGACAAGCATAATTTGTTAAACCTGTGTGGATCTGTTGTAGCACAATTGCAAGCATCAGGTGTTGCTGAGAGCACTGTCCAAGCAATGGTAGGGTCAATGGAAGAGCTTGTAAATGACATTCATGACCAAACAAGAGAAGCTGTTCTCAGCTGTACTTCTTCAGAGATTCAAGCAACCGCTTTGGAAAAAAAGGTGGAAAATTGTTTTGATCAATTGGAAAATCCTTTCTCAGTCTTAAATACAGCAGCCAAACGACAGAAGTTCTTCGAGGAACAGTGGGAAATAGTTGAATCTGTAGAGTATGTTCTTGGGGTGCGTTTTGATTTGCGAAGAGATCGGACAACAGGAGTTTACAATCAGATCCCTGTAACAGATAAATTTGTGTATGTACCCATCTTGGGAACCCTGAAATCTATGTTTAAGAATAGTGAATTATGTGAAAGTTTCCTGCAGGTCAAGCAAGATAAAGAAGGTGTTTATAAAGATAGGCCTATATGTGATGGTTCATACTTCAAAAGTAATGATTTGTTTTCCCAGCAAAAACATGCTCTACAGATTCAGCTTTATTACGATGATTTTGAGACGGCAAATCCCTTGGGTTCAAAGAAAGGGATACACAAGCTTGGTTGCATTTACTTTATATTGAGGAACCCGCCCCCAAAATGTAATTCTGTTCTGATGAATATTCATGTTGTGGCACTTTTTCATTCACAAGACCTGAAGAAATATGGTTTTGATGAAATACTAAAGCCTCTCATTGATGATGTTAAAACACTAGAAATGGAAGGAATAGAGGTACCTTTCTCAGACTCACCATTGCGAGGGACTTTTATTCAAGTAACAGGTGATAATCTAGGTTTGCACGGGTTGTTTGGTTTGATTGAATCCTTCAGTGCAACATATTGTTGTAGATTTTGTTTAACCACAAAGGAAGAGTTACAATCTGTCTTCACTGAAGATAACCCTTGCTTGATTTTCCGTACAAAAGAAATCCATGCAGAACATTGTGCAGCTCTACAGGAAAATCCCATGTTGGCATCAACATTTGGTGTCAAGAAGACATGCTTGCTCAATACACTATGTTTTTACCACATCTCTGATAACTATGCAGTTGACATCATGCACGATTTGCTTGAAGGTGTAGTGCAGTACAAATTGAAACTAGTATTTCAATACCTGGTCAATGACAAGAATCTGTCTTTGGAAACATTGTCACAGAGGATCCAAAGTTTCAACTACGGTTATATTGAGCGAAAAAACAGGCCAAGTGGGTTGAAAATGGTTGAGGGTAGTAAAGATCTTGGATTGAATGCAATTCAGTCGTGGTGTCTTGTGCGAAATGCTCCCCTGATTTTTGGTGATGTAATTGAAAGAAATAACAGTCACTGGAACTTGCTCCTCCTCTTGATTCAGATAGTGAATATAGTGTTTTCACCAGTTGTTACTAATGGTTTGACGTATTATTTGAAGCATTTGATTAATGATCACCACAAGCTGTTCAGATCCTTGTTTCCTGACAGAAGATTAATTCCAAAGCATCATTTTATGATACATTATCTAAGGTGCATTCGTAAAATAGGTCCACTTCTTCATGTATGGTGCATGAGGTTTGAGGCCAAACATAATTTTTTTAAACGATCTGTTAAAAATTTCAAAAATATCACAAAAACCTTGGTAAAACAACACCAGAGACAGCTAGTTTATCACTGGGAGAATTTTAATTTTCAGAGATTTGAGTTTGGTCCAGTGAGGAAAGAAATGATTGACAGCTTGGAGGGTGGTGAGAAATTAAGTTTCTTGTAAATGCATTTTCTGATGTGTCAACTACTAATTGGGTGAAAAACTTTGGAACTGAGTATCAAATTGGTATGTTTGTTTGTATTACAACAGATATGGAAATTCCTTTGTTCAGAAAGATCACAAATATCATTATTAATGAAGATCAAGCTTTTATTTTGACATGCAGAGTTGACACACTTTATTTTGATGACCACTTTAATGCATATTGTATTAAGGAGAGAGCTGATTCCTTTTCTGTTATTTCTATTGATGAGTTGATTTATTACAGACCTTATGACAAACAGTTTTCTAATGAGATGGATGAAAAAACATATGTAGTGCCACATTGCCATTTTGTGTGACCTGTGCTAGAGGATTGGTTGTCCATTGTTAATGTAAAGCCAATGCTTTGTTGTGGATGGTGTGCTTTATTTAATACAGTTTCTCTTGAACTACAATCTCCCCCTGTTTTTGTCTTTTTAAAAAAAATTATTTTAATGAGTTGTGTTGGGGTGGCGGGAGGCAGGGGGTTACAAAAGAGTTGCATTTTATGTTAAACTTTACATCCTATGTAGTGTTAATATGGCAACAACTCGGTAGTGTTGAAAGAAAAACACACATTTGGTGTTAAATTTTGACACTGCGCACTGGTGTTGGGTAAATTCAACACTAACCAGTGTTGACTAGTGTTAAATGTTAACTATTTAGAGAGTTGCTGCAACTCTGTCATGGTGTTAAATATTTAACACTTTGAAAAGTGTAGTTTTAACTCGATCTAGTGTGGACCAATATAGACACTTTTAAAGTGTTGAATTGAACTCTGTAGGTGTTTAATTAGCACTGCTGATTTTGCTGTGCACCTGACTGGCATCCACTTGAAGCATAAAAGCTCGATCAAAACAAGGAGCTGCCAGAACAGGAGCAGAACACAACAGCAATTTCACATTATCAAAGGCTTGTTGACAACCAGCCGACCAATCAAACTTAATCTTGGTCTTGAGCAGTTCGGTAAGAGGAAACACCACAGTGGAGAAGTTTTTACAAAAACCTCTATAATAACCCACTAAACCCAAGAACCTCTGAAGTTCCTTTTTTGTGGTGGGTTGTGGATACTCTGCTATTGCCATGACTTTGGCCTGGACTGGAGCCACACGGCCCTGTCCTACCACTCGGCCAAGATATGTCACTGTGGCCATGGCAAAACTACACTTAGCCAAATTGATGGTGAGGTGCGCTTCCACCAAACGCTCAAACAGGGAACGAATGCGCTGAAGATGTGAATACCAGGTGTCACTATAAATGACCACAACATCAAGATAAACAGAACAACCTGCCAAACCAGACACTACCCGATTCATCAACCGCTGAAATGTTGCGGGGGCATTTTTTTAACCCAAATGGCATCACATTATACGAATATAAACCCAAAGGTGTAGTAAACGCAGAAACTTCCTGTGCACGCTTGGACAAAGGCACTTGCCAGTAACCTTTAAGCAAATCAAATTTGCTAACAAATTTGGCAGATCCCACCTGATCTATGCAGTCATCCATGCGTGGAATCGGAAAAGAGTCTGATTTTGTGACCGCATTTACTTTCCTAAAATCCGAGCAAAATCTTGGTGTGCCATCATGTTTTGGCACCAAAATACAAGGGGAGGCCCAACTGGATGCAGCAGGAACAGCAATATCATTTTGGAGCATGTAATCCACCTCAGCATCCAAATAACTTTGTTTACCTGGTGCCACACGATAAAACTTACGCCTTCTTACGTCCTGGTGTCTCCACAATATAGTTCAAATCTGAAATTTTCTCACTCACAATGTAAGGACCCATAAACTTAGCTTGAAAAGGTGAGCCCACAATAGGCATCAGTGCAAGGACCTGGTCACCTGGACTAAACTCCTGTCTCTCGGTATGTCTGTCATACAACTTTTTCATTTTACTTTGCGATACCCCCAATTTCTCTTGTGCCATACACCCAGCTTTAAACAAACGGTGTCTGAACCCATTCACAAAGTCAATCAGATTTTTCGGTGGCTCAGTATCAACACAGCCACTTTTCAAGACAGCCAAAGGACCCCGCACTGTATGCCCAAAAACCAAATCATTTGGGCTAAAGCCTGTACTTTCCTGTACAGCTTCCCGCGCGGCCAACATGAGCCACGGGAGCCTGTGCTCCCAGTCTCCATCTAGCTCTGTACAATATGCGCGCAATAGAGACTTGAGCGTCTGATGGAACCTCTCCAAAGCACCCTGGCTTTGCGCATTATAGGCTGAAGACTGGTTTTGTTTAATATGTAATAGCTTCAACACTTGACAAAACATGTGTGATGTAAAATTTGACCCTTGGTCGCTCTGGATTACCTTAGGGATGCCAAATATGGAAATGAACTGTGTTAAGGCCCCAACGACTGACTTAGTTGTAATGGACCTTAACGGGTACGCGGCTGGATACCTGGTGCTCTGACACATAACCGTCAGTAAATATTTACAACCAGATTTAGCAGAAGGCAATGGACCAACACAATCAACAATAAGGTGTGTAAAAGGTTCATTCACCGCTGGAATAGGCTGCAAAGGCGCAGGTTTAATACCCTGATTCGGTTTACCTGTGTGAGATTTTGGTGTATTTGGCCGAGCAGTGGTTTGGGTGGCTCGCCAATGTATTAGATTTCTCCAATACATAAAATAAGTAAGCTTGACCAGTTCTTGTGGGGAGAAGAATTTATTGAAGGTTTGTAGTGTAGCAGTCCTTCAGCAGCGATGTTAGCATGTCGCCCTTCAACAATTTTAACCCAAAGTTCTGTGTGTGAGACAGAACTTTATACATGAAGATAAAGCCTATGGGCTACAAAACAATAGAAACCTGTTAGGACCTCCCACAGGAGATCGATCTAACTTGCTAATCCACTCTGAGCAATGCTGATTCTTTGTCATTCACACCAATCAGTTTCTGTGGGCCATAGTCAAGTCAAGTCATCTTCATTTATATAGCGCTTTTAACAATGGATTGTTTCAAAGCAGCTTTACAGAGATAAACATATAATTTAAGGTAACAGAGATTGTTTTGGCTTTATACCGGTTCTTGAATAATGTTATTTCCAGCTAAAGTTAGTTTTTAGAACCTGCTGCATTTTTATAGTGCTTGAACCTGATTGGTGTGTCTACAATTTAGCAGTCATGTGTGTGCGCACCTGACGACTGTGTTTAACAGAGTGGCTCATAGGTGTGGTCATTTCACAGTCAGTGCTTTGGAATTGCAAGGAAGTGACATCAGGATATACTTCTGTGTCTAATGTATACAAGAGTGTTTAGTGTTTTGCAAATCACTCAAGTCAAGTCAAATATATTTATATAGCGCTTTTCACAATACAGATTGTATCAAAGCTGCTTCACAGTATCAGTCAAAACAACTTAACAACGTTTGTTTATTACTGGAAAAAAAGACATCCGAGTTTGGTAGAGCTGATCAATGGTATGATTGGTTAATTAATTTGAATATCCCCAACTGAGCAAGCCAAAGGCAACAGTGGCAAGGAACCGAAAAACTCCATCCAGTGACCTAAAGGTGTCCTAACACACCATCAGATGACCCAATGGAGGAAAAAAAAACCTTGGGAGAACCCAGGCTCAGTCGGGGGCCAGTTCTCCTCTGGCGTTTATGAACTAGAGGCCGAATTTACAGTAACTGTAAGATAAAAAATTTATATGAATGCCTGGCTAAATAGATGCGTCTTTAGTCTAGTTTTAAACTGGGAGAGCGAGTCTGAGCAACGAACAATATCAGGAAGGCTATTCCAGAGCTTCGGAGCTAAATGTGAAAAGGCTCTGCCTCCTTTGGTGGATCTGGATATCCTAGGAATGACCAGAAGCCTCGAATTTAGTGATCTTAAAGAGCGCGATGGATTGTAGGGCGATAGAAGATCCGTTAAATAGACTGGAGCTAAACCATTTAGAGCTTTATAAGTCAAAAGCAATACCTTGTAATTAATACGGAACTTTATAGGTAACCAATGAAGTGATGATAAAATCGGTGGTATATGATCATATTTTCTTGATCTAGTAAGAACTCTAGCGGCTGCATTTTGGACTAACTGTAGCTTGTTTATTGAAGATGCAGGACAACCAGCTAATAAAGCATTACAGTAATCTAGTCTCGAGGTCATGAATGCATGAACTAACTTTTCTGCATCAGAGACTGATAGCATATTACGTAGCTTAGCAATGTTTCTAAGGTGGAAAAAGGCTGTTTTTGTAACATATGAAATATGCTTTTCAAAAGACAGGTTGCAGTCTAATGTAACACCCAGGTCTTTTACTGTAGCGGATAAAGTAACAGGGCATCCTACTATGTTAAAGTCGTGCTGTGAAAGGTTTTGTGGAAGGTTTTTACAACCGATAAGTATTACCTCTGTCTTGTCTGGATTTAATAAAAAAAAAAATTACGCGTCATCCAATCTTTTATATCTTTAACACAATCTGTCAATTTGGATAATTTAGCGTATTCATCTGGCCGTGATGAAATATATATTTGAGTGTCATCAGCATAACAATGGAAACTAATTCCATGTTTCCTTAGAATATTACCAAGTGGCAGCATATATATTGAGAATAATAAAGGGCCTAACACAGATCCCTGCGGCACTCCATAGTTTGCCGAAGTTATGATCGATTTTTCTCCATTTAAGTAGACGAAATGGTAGCGGTCAGATAAGTATGACCTGAACCAGCTTAATGCTTGTCCTTGACCACCAGTGTAATTTTGTAGTCGATCTAAGAGTATTGTGTGATCTATAGTGTCGAACGCAGCACTAAGATCAAGTAAAACGGTAACACTTTATAATAACTGCATGCTATTAATCATTTGTTAAGCATGAGTAAACAGTTAATTCATCATTTATAAAGCATTAATAGACATTAATAAGCAGTTTATAAATACAGCTATAAACGCTTTTTTCTTGATTTATAAGCATATCTATAATGCGTTTAATAATTGTATTTTCATACCTTGTTAAGGATCAATTAATAATTTCTAAATGAAGTATAGCATTATTTACAAACAAGAGTTGTCAGTCATTCATAAGATCACTTAGAAAGTGTAAGTAAATGTAGTAAATACAGGTAGTTATAAAGCATTTAGTAGTGGTCAGTTAACTATTTTGTGAGCTAATCTAAAGTGAAGACTATTCATGCCTTGTAAAGCATTTATAAAGGAGATTTGAAGGCGCATCAATCTTCTAAACAGTAAAATGTAACAAACACAACACAGTGATACAGAACATAGAAATATTTAACAGCCTTTAAATCTCCTTTATAAATGCTTTACAAGGCATGAATAGTCCTCACTTTAGATTAGCTCACAAAATAGTTAACTGACCACTACTAAATGCTTTATAACTACCCGAATTAACCCTGAATTACAGCATAAATACATGTTAATAAAGCATTTAAGTAACCATCACTATATGTCTGAATAATAAGATGTATGAATGTACATTTAAATAGTTTATTAATCATTTACTTACACGTTCTAAGTAATCTTATGAACCACTGAAAACTCTTAAATAACTGGTTTATAAAAAATGCAATTATTCATTTAGAAATAATAAATTGATCATTAATTAAGGATGAAAATACAAGTATTAAATAAATTATAGATATGCTTGTAAATGAAGAAGAAAGCATTTATAGCTGTATTTATAAACTGCTTATTAATGTCTATTAATGCTTTATGAATGATGAATTAACTGTTTACTCATGCTTAACTAATGATTATTAGCGTGTAGTTATTATAAAGTGATACCAGTAAAACTAGTACTGAGATACAGCATTGGTCCGAAGCTAAAAGTAAATCATTTGTGATTCTAACAAGCGCAGTTTCAGTGCTATGATGTGGCCTGAATCCAGACTGAAACTTTTCATAGATGTCGTTTTCTTGCAAGAAAGAGCCGAGTTGACTGGACACAACTTTTTCTAATATTTTTGACATAAATGGAAGATTCGAAATGGGTCTGTAATTTGCTAGGTTATTTGGATCTAAATGTGGTTTCTTAAAGCAGCACTCAGTAGGAATTCCGTTTTTATCAAACGGCGACCCCTAGAGTCGCTGTGGAGTACTTGTACTGTCGTGAATAGCACTCACGCAGAGATGGCTCGCACTCACGGCCGGATCCCCTCCCCCTGTACACCGGTACCTGTTCAGTAGGATGGACGCTGTAACGAGTGGAAATAAGGTATGGCCCCTTTAAGAGTTGCGCGCGCCCAACACCACATGTATACGGCGCCGGGTTATTTCTGTTTGATGCTCATTTTATCAGAATTTTATCAGATCTGTTTTTTGCCGTAAAGCAATTCGTTACCTCGCGAGACCTGATATCACACGATACTTCCTAACACTGAGGCGGCGGCCCGCCGGCCCAAAGTTGCAAGGGTGGTTTTGCGGCTCACAGGCACCAGGGGGGTGCGAGACGACCACCATTCAACACGAAATCAGTAATATAAACATTACAATGACTCCAAAGCTGTTCGGTTAAGGTAAAAAAGTTACTTAGTTCACCTTTAATAAGAGGTTTTATAACAGCCAGCTTGAACGTTCTTGGAACATGACCTAAAGATAAAGATGAGTTAATAATATTGAGAAGAGACTCTTCCACTATAGGTAACACTTCTTTCAGTAGTTCAGTTGGTATAGGATCTAATAAACATGTTGTTGTTTTAGATGAAGTTATAAGTTTATTTAACTCTTTTTGTTCTATGGTTATAAAGCATTGTAATTGTTCTTGCGGGGTGATAATTGCGGCTGAATTATAAGGCGCGAGTAAAGATTGAACGTTTACGATTTTGATTCTGATGCTTTAAATTTTCTCGGTGAAGAAGTTCATGAAATCATTACTACTAAACTGTAACGAGGTAATCATTACTACTAAACTGTAAATCACTCTGTGTAATGTTTTGCAAATAGTGTGAAGCTGACAATGTGCTTACAGTTGTGCAAATCTAGCCTTGTGTTTTGCTCCTTGAGTGTAAGGTTTTGCTAATTGTGGGAAAAGTTTAATTTTAGTGTGTAAGCAATCGTAAAAAACTGTAATAATAATTCCATTGTTGTTGTAAAAAAAAAGGTGCTCACCAGTGGTATTTTCATAGTGCTTACATCCTGATTGAAGTGTTAACAGTTAACCATTGAGGTGTTTGGCCAGGTGGCACATGTATTGGCCAATAGGCTTTATGCCGAGCGTCACGTGACCAAGCCGGAAAACAGATCACATCGCTTCCGATTCAGGTCTTTTGCTTCATGAATTTTTTTGCGGTTTTACTCAAGATAACTTAAAAGGAGCAAGCAAAAATGAGCATAACCAATGTCCCTCGCATGTGCAGATTGATATTCAAAAGTTTTTTAATTTTTCTTCTTCACACTGACGTTTAGATATTTAAATAGCATAAAACACCAATAACAAAGTGAACTTAGTAGGTTAGCCGATTACGTTAAAAATCCATAGATATCGTAGTTAGTTCTTACGGCCGTTAACACTTTCTCTGACAAGCGGATGCAATGAGACCCGTTTTCCGGCTCGGCATAAAGCCTATTAGCTCATTTAGTGTCATTTTGAATGTCGTTTTGAAATGTCAAACATGTGACTTTATGTCGGATTGTTGTGTCTTAAGCCCCGTTCACACTACACGCGACCAAGCGACGCGATACCATTCATTTCAATGGTGAGTGGGCGACTTCCGGCGACACGCGCGACAGCGACCGGTGGGGCGTGTCCAGCGACGCGACAAAGTTGAGAAATTTTTAACTTTATGCAAATGAAGAGCGATTTTCGCGAGCGACAACCAATAGGAGTGAAGTCAGTGGAGTGCGTCACTCTTTAGTGCTGAGTCTGACCGAGGCAAGTTGAACAAGAAGCTCATTTTAGCCGTCAGAAACTGTCCTATAACTTATGATATATCTCCGTGTACATACAGTGGTGTTCACTGTACTGACTCCATGACAGAATGGTTTCGGGAACCCAGATAGACCGGTATTTGCCAGTTTGCTGCAGTTAAATAGCCGCGATGGCAAAGAGCAGGCCCGTCGCCAAGGGGGGGCATTAGGGGGGGTGGGGGGATGGGGGGGGGGGGGCGGCTCTTTGCGAACGGTCAATTGAGAGAAATCCATGTGAGAATTGTGAGATAAAAAGTCGCAATTATCTTTAAATTTTTTTTATTCCGTGGCGAAAACAAGCTTCCATATAGGCCTACTTCTGATTGCTTGTAGAGGGAAAAGCTGTCCATAAATGCTGGTCTAGGATCAGTTTTCTCCGTAATAAAAGAATATTGGCTAAACTCCGCTGTTTTGAGCGGTGAGTGGATTAGATATGCGCGCGTGCAAATCCTCTCGTTATAATAAGCAGTTAGGCTATGTAAATAAGGCATTATTGTGTATCAGCTTTACTGATAGCCTAGGAACTTTGTGAGATCGCGATGAAGTTGTATAACCGCTTTTTAAAGATAATAAAATAGGCGCTCTTTGCGAGCTTTCTGCCATGCCAAATCCTGCATATAGCCTAAAATGTTTATAAAGGGGAAGCGCGTGTTGGTTCACCCTCCGGCTATGATCAGAAACTTAATATTTTGTGTTTTGGTGTTGTTTAAATATAGAATTTGGTCTATTTCAGTTATATTAGACTAAATAGGGGGATGTTTTTGTGACTGTTTTGTAGATCATAAAAAGTGTGCCCCCCCATGAAAATGAAATGCCCCCCCATTCTATATGTTCTGGCGACGGGCCTGGCAAAGAGCACTCACTGTTTCTCGTTCATCTTTAATATTATGCATTTTATGTACTGATTCCATTTATATTTAGACTTTTCCTTCCAAAATATTTGTTTGTAGCGGCAGTAAAACGTGTTTGTTGTCTAGAATAGAGTAACATCCGTGAATGTCACTCACAAACATTACTAGGCAACCAGTTAGTGGGAACGCTCTCCAGCGCAGCCACTGGCGACCTGCAGCGACACAGTCAGTGTAGTGTGAACGCAGCTTTATGCAGAGAACCGTGTTCAGTGCATTTAAAAGGTGCCATTTTGAATTGCAAAATGTGTGTAAAGCAGAAACTTATGGAAGTAAAATAATGCCAAATGTTTTTTAAACAAAAAGCCTGTTGAATTGCACTACTTGAAAAAAATATGCATTGCATTAACACTGCTTGTATTTTAATCCATTGTATTTTTAGGGCTTGCATTTTTATGGGCTGAAATTTAGCATGGTTGAATATTTAAGCTGTGAATATTTCAATTCAAAACATTTCAAACACATTTTCATTAGTAAAATTTAAATAATCCATATTCACCTTTAATATTTCACTTCCAAAATATTCAAACTGATTAAAAATACAATCTATAATATTCAACAGGCGGTTTTCGGTCCATTTTATTTCGCTTTGCAAATTCGCTTCCACAAATTCAGGGGTTCAAATTCAACAGTAAATTCAACTTTGACATCCAGGAACTGCAGGAAAAGCAGTCGATTACCGAGCATGATCTCCATCTGCTGTTAGTCCACCTCACCAGCAGGGGGTGCAAGCGCGTGTAGTTGAAGACCGAGCAACAGTTAGAGCAAGATATTCATTCATAAAAACTCATTTACAACAATTGAGCATGCATTAAGTTTTTTGTGATGATTACCTGGGTCAGTATATATGCGGAAAAGATGATAAAGGCACAAAAGCTGTTGTTATGTTTCATACATTAACTTCATTGTTAGTTTCCCTATGTAGCCTTACATGTTATCAGCTTTTTCTACCATGAACGGGATTATAATCCGTTTCCCTCAATACCTCATCATACTCAAGGATTCCCCTTCCGTCAGGACAAAATGCTTCACGTAGCTTAATGGACTTATACAGTGATATAAAAGACCAAACTCACACCTTATTGCCTATTTTATGGGTTTGGGTCATAGACTGTTCACCTCCACGCAGAGAAAAACTCTTCTATTGGGTTGAGGAAAGGCCTGTATGGTGGAAGGAATGCATTTATAAATTGCTGGTTGATGTTAAACCACTGTCCTATTCGGACCATACGGTGAAAGGTGACATTGTCCCAAACCACAACATAGACGGGAAGCACTGCTGCTCTCGCTCAAACAAAACACTCCTTAGACCATCCAGAAATGTGAGAAGAACCCCATGATTGCTAATGGCTGCTAAAAGGGTGAGGTTTCCTCCATGCTGACCAGGGACATTGAACAAAACCAATTCAAAGAGTCATTTTTTACTGTGTATATATTTATGTAATGGAAAGAACTTCAAAACCTGACTATGCCTCCAACTGAGACTGGAATCGGCTATTTACTTAAAATCTGCCGTTTCAAAGTATTTTTTAAATATATTTTTTAAACATTATCTTTTTAACTGCAGAGACAACAATAAATGCTAAACTGGAGTGGCAGTCTTTTTAGCTAAACATCTTTTCAGCATCTAAAAGCTAATTGGAACAGTCTGAAATGTTTTGAAAAAAAATTCAGTCTTTCAGTCTGCGTGTGTCCATTTGAGTCTTTTCAAATTGTGTGCATGGAAAATATTCTAAAACTTTTGAAGTGGCTTTATGTACGAAGACAGTCATATTAAAAGATCAGATTCTGTACACACCATATTATTAAAGTATACTATGTACAGAAAAGCAGGTGAGCCCAGAATATGAACACAATCCGTTGCGTTACACGTGAAACTTTTTCCTCCCATAGGAAACGCTATACTGTGTAATTAAACGCGTTGTGTTCATATTCTGTGCTCATCTGCTTTTCTGAACATAGTGAAGGATTACAAATTTACTAAAATGTTTAATTTAACTTCCAATACAATAGTATTTTAACTAGTATTTTAAATAGTATTTAGTATTTTAAGTTCTGCACACTGTTTTTTTTTTCCATTTTGAGGCAATCAATGTGTCGGACATTAACCTCTTGTCACTTCTCAAAGTTCAGCTGGGCCTTTGTTGATCTAATCATGCTGATTGTATTAGCATCTCAAGGCTCTGAGTTACACTGTTATGCTGATGAAATCAGGTAACCAGCTGAATCATGATGCTTTGTTTCACAGTGTGTCTACCTCTATGTAACTCCTCCCCCTTTTAAATGTATAAACTCTGTGCTGAGCTATTGTTGTTTAGATTCGATGACTACAGAGCTGTGAGTCTTGACTGCAGCTACCAACAGCTTGTGTTCTTAATAAAGGATCCTGCTGAAGATACACCCGAGTCTCCTGGTTTTCGCTTCTGAGTTTTCAAACACTTTAGAAGAAAAAGTTCACAACAAAAGTATGCTTTATAAGTATGGTCTTTACTGAGTTTGTTTTTTTAATATCAATGTCTTTATACATTAACCCATGTTAAGAATTTTTAACGTCAAGCGTTTTAAAATGTCCCGAAGAAAACCAACTTGTTAACGTTGGCCGGCCGAAGTGTGCTCATGGTTTTCCTGATGCGAAATCCAGCCTAGGAGAATATCCTTTCTGATGGTGTGCATCCACACTTTAGATTTTCTTATCCCAGACATTGTTAAAGATTTAAATCCAATTTTAAAAGATTTAGATTCCGCCAAGACGCTCTTCTGTTGGTCAGGGATCATGGAAAGTGAAACTTAAATCTGTCACAGGGGTGGTTGGATTTATTCACACACATTAAAAAATATTTATTAAAAGCTTCTTTCTTAGACATTTTTCTTTACAGCATTATCATGCTGGGGGAACCGGGGCAGGCGGATTAATGTGAGAATGAAACACAGGCTTTAATTTGGATACATGAAAGGCGAGGTGAATTCTCCTGTACGCAGGAGGAAGTTTGAGTTGGACTGATAATCTTTGTGACAGTGAACGGGCCGATAAATTTGGGAGCTAACTTATTGGAAACGGAGCGGAGTGGAATGTTCTTAGTTGAAAGCCACACTTTTTGACCAATGATGTATACGGGAGGCTTGAGCGGAGGGGACCGCGACTTCGGATTCCAGACTAGGATGACTTCCAGACGTGGATGACACTGGCAACGAGTTATGAGCGTACTCAACCATCGAGAGCTACTGACTCTAGGAGGAAGGATTCTTGGATACCAAACATCGCAACACTCTCTCTAAATCCTTGTTGGCTCTCTCAGTTTGGCCATTGCTCTGGGGATGAAACCCAGAAGACAGACTGACACTCGCTCCCAGTAATCTACAAAACTCTCGCCAAAATTTGGACACAAATTGGGGCCCCCTGTCGGAAACCACGTCCATCGGGAGGCCATGAAGACGAAAGACGTGGTCAATGACAGTCACCGCTGTCTCCTTGGCAGAGTGTAATTTAGGCAAGGGGATGAAATGAGCCGCCTTTGAGAACCGGTCCACTACGGTCAAAACGACCGTCTTGCCCTGGGAGAGCGGTAATAAAACCTAGCGCAATGTGGGACCAGGGTCTCGAAGGGACAGACAGTGGTTGTAGTAACCTATCTGGGGGTCGATTGGAAGTCTTACCAGTGGCACAAACCGAGCAAGCTAAGACAAAGCTGCGGATGTCGCGAGCCATTAATGGCCACCAGAATCGTTGCTTAACCAAAAAACTGGTGCGATTAACCCCTGAATGACAAGCCACGTTAGAACAATGCCCCCATCGAATAACGTCGGACCGTAATCCCTCCGGTACAAATAATCGACTCGGTGGACCACCGGGCGGAGGAGTTACCCCTTCTAAGGCCGCCTTGACCTTCGACTCGATCTCCCATGTGAGTGTGGAGACAAATAGAGTCTCTGGTAAAATACACTCGGGAGTAGACGGGTGTTATGTTCTCCTCCCAGTCTAAGGGTCAGGAGGGGAGGTAACAAAAAGAAAAGAAAATATGATAATAAAAAGTAACGTAGAGACGTAAAAAAAAACATGGAGAACACACTTCAGCCTCAGTCTCAGAGTGAAAACATACACAACTTTAAGGAAAAGTAAAAGTATTTATTTCCTTATCTCAAAAAAATTAACAAAAGATGGGTATAAGACTTCAGTAGAGAGCATGGCCTAAAGTAATAAAGAATAACTAAGGTTTAAGGGAGCTACCTACCCTGCATAAAAAACAAAGATGAAAAACAACAACACAAACTTCACCGAGCTTCCTCTCTAACCAAAAAACAGGAGAAAAATGTATATACAAAATAAAAAGGCACCCTCTCCCTACATTTCCCAAAAAGGTCATCAATGAATGAACAATGAGTTAATAAGAAGTTATACAATACATTTTAGTTACCCACAGGTAAAAAGTCAACACTAGTATGTAAGCTAAATAACTGTTATCACACAACAAATGAGCATAGGTTCCACCAAGTCAAAGACAAGCACAGGTTCACTTTACATGCATGCGCGTGTGCGCACACAAATTCCAGTCTTAGGCTGGGGAGAAGTGTTCCTCAGCACAGGCTTCTCTGAGTGCACCATTTATACTCCTCTGCTCAGTCTCAGGCAGGCTCACAACGAGTTGCAGCTGATGGTAATTAACCTGAGAGAGAGTGTGAGGAAAAGAAAGAGCACAACACAGGGCACAGAAGCATTCTCCCACAACAAATGATATAAGCACATCCTGGGACGTAACAACGGGCGTTCGGAATGGTCAAAAATACGTGATAAAGAGTCGGGTTTGATGTTCTTGGAACCCGGGCGGTACGATAGAGAAAAGTCAAAACGACCAAAAAAAGAGCCCACCGAGCCTGCCTGGAGTTGAGTCATTTGGCAGTTCTAATATATTCTAAGTTCTTGTGATCGGTCCAGACGATAAAAGGTACCCCTGACCCTTCTAACCAATGACGCCATTCCTCTAAAGCTAACTTGATCGCCGACAACGCTCTGTTACCAATGTCATAGTTACGTTCGGAGAGAGATAGACGATGGGAAAGAAACGCGCACGGATGCATCTTGTCGTCTGTGGAAGAACATTGGGAAAGAACTGCGCCTACCCCCAAAAAGCCTTGACAAAAAGCCCATTCTTTAGCAACCTTTGGGGTACTCGTCGGACGTGCTGCACGTGTTCCTGGAGAGAAGATGAAAAAATCAATATGTCATCCAGGTAGACATATATGAACTGATCTACCATATCTCGCAGCACGTCGTTGACGAGTGCCTGGAAGACCGCTGGGGAGTTGGACAGCCCAAATGGCATGACCAAGTTTTCAAAGTGCCCCCTGGGGGTGTTAAAAGCGGTCTTCCATTCATCCCCCTTCCTGATGCAAACCAAATGATAGGTATTACGTAAATCCAGTTTCGTGAAGACTGATGCTCCCTGCAACCTCTCGAAAGCTGAAGACATCAACGGCAAAGGATAAGTATTCTTTACCGTGATGTTTTTCAACCCCCGGTAATCAATGCAAGGTCGCAAAGTACTATCCTTCTTACCCACAAAAAAGAACCCCGCCCCCACAGGAGAAGAGGAAGGCCGGATGAACTCTGTTGCTAGAGAATCAGAAATATATTTTTCCATGGCCTCCCTCTCTGGAACAGAAAGAGAGTATAATTTTCCCTTAGGCGGAGACTTACCTGGCAGTAAATCTATAGCACAGTCGTAGGGACGGTGTGGAGGAAGAGAAGCAGCACGGGACTTACTGCACACCTTCTTCAGGTCGATGTACTCAACGGACACGTTAGATAAATCCACTGCGTCCTCCTGAAACATAGAAACAGGTACAGACGGACAGGCAGACACAAGACAGGACTTGTGCTCCACTGAGTGCTCCAAGCTTTATTATTATGTAAAGTGAGCCAGGGGTGACCCAGGACTACGGGTGCCAGGGGTGAGTCCATGATGAGAAATGATAGAGTTTCAGTATGGTTGCCAGATGTGATAAGTGTTATGGGTCCGGTAGTGAGTGCAATATTGGGGGAAGACTCTGTGGCCATTTAGAGCGTTGACTGATATGGTATGAGTCAGTGGGACAATGGGAATGTGGAGCTCGTGAGTGAGTTTGCGGTCCATAAAGTTACCTTCCGCTCCAGAGTCCAGTAACGCGTGGCAGTCATGTGTGCCGGCTGCCCATCTCAGTTTAACCGGGAGGAGCGTGGACGATGATGATAAGGTCTTCTCAGCAGAGATGCCACCCGATAGTATCCTTAGGTTAACTATCGGGCTTAGCCTTTTACTGGGAAAGTGTGTAGAAAGTGGGCCTCTCCCCCACAGTACAGGCAGAGTCCCTGAGACCTCCGCCTCTCCTTCTCCTCCCGGGAAAACCAAGCTCTACTCACCTGCATGGGCTCATGATCGACGACAGGACTGACCATGTCCTTGCCTCTGGTCCATGGGCTCTCCACACCTCCAGGTGGTCGGCTGGGGAAACCGCGACGTTCCATCCTGGAGAGCCGTGCGTCCACTCTAAGAGCCAGTTGGATGAGCTCATTCAAACTTGCGGAAAGGTCCAGTGCGTAGATCTCTCTTTTGACACGGTCAGCCAGCCCACGCAGGAACATATCCCACTGCGCCTCCTCGTTCCATTGGCACTCGACCGCCAGTGTACGAAATTCTGTGGAGTAATCCGACATCGATTGACCCCCTTGTTGCAGGTCAGCGGGAACTCTAGCCGTTGCAGAGTTGGCCGAACGGCCGAACAGCTGGCACTGCTGATCAGCGGTAGTGATCGGTGACCACGCCCACACACACACGCACAATAACAATGACACAAGACAAGGAAGACACAGTGAATTTAAGAACCGTGACAAATGGATTTTTGTTCTTTAAGTGAGCCTGCAGCCCGTTATAATGCCCCGACACATTGTTTGCCTTGTCTTATGCCTGGCCTCTGCAGTTTGCGATATCTAAGCTTAATCTGTCAAGCATAGCCATCACAGTGTCAGACAGACTCTCCCCACTGGGGCTCTCAATCGGTTCAAAACCAACAGATCGAAATGTAAAAATATACCTTATCTATTATATTATTTTTATATTTATGAGTAAAAAGGACTTATCTATTGATGCGATAACTGAAGTTTCCAGCACTGCGCCTGACACAGGTCTTTTTCTCCTAAACTGGTGTTGAATGGAGAATACAGAACCTTCTGACTGACGTTTCTGAACATCTTGAGACACCTAACAGCTGCAGTGAGGTGGAAATCTCGGCATGTGTTTTCCCACTCTGTTATATTACAAGGATATTGTCTGTCTGTTAATCCTTAAAAAGCACATATTAATGCCTCATTCTACATAACTATGTTCTACATCCCTTAATTCACCCAATACTTAAACTGAACAACTACCTTCAAGAGTGTAAAAATTGGAAAATGTACTCAAGTAATGTAATGGAAGTATTTATAATTACTTACTTTTCACCTCTGGAACTAGACACACTTTTAATGGCGTACAAGTGTAGTCATTAGGATGCAGTCTTCCTGATTCTCAGTAATATTTTGAGTGTTTTGAGTGACTGTCTGAGACTGACATCTAGTGGATGTTTTATGATCTGTGACTTTACAGCAGGGTTCCAGGAGAGACACAACCGAGTTTCATTCCAGCTGTTACTGAACAAACCCGAATCAACTAAGAAAGGATTTTGCATTTAAAATAACATCCAGGTGTGTGGGAGTTTGATTGAAACTGAACTCTACAGGAATAAGGCTGTCCAGGACCAGAAATGAGGAACCTGATTTACTGACTTGCATTAACCTGTTTTGCACACGTCACTCAAACACAGAACCAGGAAGTAGGAATCACATGAGTTCAGGGAAAGAGAAACTAAAGTGCAGTCGAGCTGTTGTGTGTTTGTGTCTCAGTATTCATGCAGTAAAATGGCAGAAGCCAGATTTTCTCAGGATGAGTTCCTGTGTCCAGTGTGTCTGGATCTCCTGAAGGATCCAGTGACCACTTCCTGTGGACACAGTTACTGTAAGATCTGTATTACAGACTGCTGGGATCAGGAGGATGAGAAGAGAGTCTACAGCTGCCCTCAGTGCCGACAGACCTTCAGGCCAAGACCTGCTTTAGCTAAAAACACCATGCTGGCTGAACTGGTGGAGAAACTGAAGAAGACTAAACTTCCTGATGACTGTTACGCTGGAGCTGGAGATGTGCAGTGTGACGTCTGTACTGGAAGAAAACACAAAGCCGTCAAGTCCTGTCTGGTGTGTCTGATCTCTTACTGTCAAAGTCACCTTGAACAACATGAGAGTTTGTTTAAAGGAAAGAGACACAATCTGACTGAAGCCACTGGACGACTGCAGGAGATGATCTGCCAAACACATGATAAACTCCTTGAGGTTTTCTGCCGCACTGACCAGAAGTGTATATGTGTGCTGTGTACGATGGACGAACATAAAAACCACGACACTGTATCAGCTGCAGCGCAGAGGACAGAGAAACAGGTATGAAACTACACACTGATGAAATAATGTTGACACTGTTTATATTGGCACCATATGATCAGGAGACATCATTCACACTGCAGACGTCACAGAAGTGAAGAGAAGCTGCAAGTGGACTTTCACCGCTGAGCGTATTTGTGCTTCGCATTTAACTTAACAGAAAATATGGTGAAATTAACCTTAACATTTATCAACACAAACTCTTGTAAAACAAGCTTTAAAAAAGCAACATAAAATAATGCAAAATATATCTCTGTCAAGAAAAACACAAGTTAAATGCAGCGACAGACGAAGAGTTTCTGTTCAGTAAATCTGACTCAGTCCAGTTGAACTATATAGATCCACAGGTCTGTTATTCAGCGGAAACTCTGTCATTGTGAAGCTTTACATCTGTGTGTCAGTTTCACTTTTATAATGCTTATGTTTGCAGTGTGAAACAGAACGTATGCTTCATGTAAATTCATGTGCAATGGTGGTAAAACTGATCCATCATCCCTTCAGGAGTTTGAGCCTCCAGTCATTGGTTATTAATTCTACTGTCACTGGATTCAACTCTTCACATGATGATATAGTGAGAGTAAAGTGCATCTCTGTTATTGGTCTGTGCTGCAGAAGCAGCTGAAGGAGACGCAGAGGTCGTTCCAGCAGAGGATCCAGCAGAGAGAGAAAGATCTTCAGCAGCTGAGAGAGGCTGTAGAGTCTCATAAGGTGAGTCTGGAGAAGAAGAGAAGTTTGAGGAGTCTCAGTCAGGACTCACTGAAGCTCACTGTGTGATTGTGATGTGTGTCCTAACAGCGCTCTGCACACACAGCAGTGGAGGACAGCGAGAGGATCTTCACTGAGCTCATCCGCTCCATTGAGAGAAGCCGCTCTGAGGCGACACAGCGGATCAGAGATCAGGAAAAGACTGCAGTGAGTCGAGCTGAAGAACGACTGGAGCGACTGGAGCAGGAGATCAATGATCTGAGGAGGAGAAACGCTGAGCTGGAGCAGCTTTCACACACACAGGATCACATACGTTTCCTGCAGGTAACAGAGATCCAGGAGAACAGGATCATAGTGGACTTAAGCAAGAGACTCAGAGAGAAGCAGAATGAGCCGCTGACTGAAGTGTTGATCTGTGTGTTCAGTATATAATCATCAGACAGACTCTCATCTGATCATATTCACTCACATTTGAACTTTTTCCATCATTTTTCCTTCTGATATCTTATATCATGGTGAAATCAGTGAACTTCATGGTAGCAAATTGAGTAATATTCACCAAAGTTGCATTAGATGATCTTCAAACTTGACAGAATTGACAGTATTTTCATAATTGTTTGCCTTTAACACGTCGATGAATTTGAGCATGAAGACCCTAAACATGAAGTCTGTATATTAGCAATGCTTCAACACACTGAAACCACACAAAACCTGACCTTGGGATCGTGTCCTAAGAGTCCTTGTGGATTTCAGTGCCACTAACTGCTCACAAGTTATAGATAATGTTCAGTCTGCTCGTAGCTTTTGATCTGCTTTTCCTGAGCGAATCTACTCAAGTCTACCATGAGACCAGAGCCGCTAATGAACATTTTTATTACCCCAAATTAGTGCATATATTAAATTATTGTTTAGTACTTCACATTTCATTGAAAATAAAATTAACGGGAAAAAAATCACATATTAATGTCTTTTCATCACACAAATATGAATTTCGCAAACTTTGCCCTATAACTCTTTGAATAAAACAAAGGCTTTAATGACATTTCCAGTGTATTAAACTTGTTTAGAGTCCAATTTACACATTATAATACAGCTAAGATGGAGATTGATGCATTTGATCAGAATAATGATATGTGTATTTAAAATATTTAATGTGAGAGAGATGTTGGTATATTACTGACCTCTCGATTTTAACATGTGAATAAATCACTTTCATATTTTCTGGACAATTTTATTCTTATTTGCTTTATTTCACTGCTGTCATACATTTTTTAAATATGTCTTTTCAAAACACACTAAACATTTGGATTTATGATTGCAGCATTTCTAATAAAAGTATGTATTTCTCAAGCTAATATTGAGCTTACATTGATAGTAAGTTCACATATAGTGTAAGTGGCAAACGCTAGAACTTGCATCTCTAATGTGACATAATGAATATGAGAAGAATGAAGCTGATGCTGTGAAAGTGCTGGATTGAGGAGAGTTACTAAAGATCATCAAGAGCCGCACACATCTGACAGTAGAGCCGGTTATTGATGAAGTGTGGAGGTGATGAGCTTTGATTTGTGTTTTCTGTAGAGTTTCCAGTCTCTCTCAGCTCCTCCTGAATCTACAGACGTCAATGACAATCCCTTCAGTTCTCTCTCCTCTTTTGATGGCGTGAGAGAATCTGTCCGTCAGCTGAGAGACAGACTGGAGGATTTCTGCAAAGAGAAGAAGATCTCTGACAGAGGTAAAGTCCTGGAGATTCTGCTCTCAGAAATAATCCTCCATCATCTTAGATCATGTAGAAGATCATATTAGAAATGTCTTAGGAACGGATGCAGGATCATTTTCTCTAGACATGATAATCACACTCTTCATGTCTGTTGATTTCCACAGTCACTCTCTCCAACATTGTTCCCAGGACCAGGAACGACTTCCTACAATGTAAGTCACTGAGAAAACAAGCAGAAACTCTCTGAGTGTGTTCATGTTCTTCCTGGAGAAGTGGAAGAAAACATGACAGAAGAGGTTTATAGTTGATCATGTAAATGATGATTTGCACAGGATATCTGGGAAACTGAGACACTGATGATATATTGAACATAAGGAGTTGAGCTACTCTGAAAAAATATATAACATTGATTCATCTGAAAAATCTGGAGGTAATAATTCACACAAAGTATTTTTTTTAACTTGATTCACTATAAATCAGTAATTTGAACTTGTAATTTCCCTGGCCAAGGAATATATATATATATATATATATATATATATATATATATATATATATATATATATATATATATATATAACAGTTGGAGACAGCTGTTCAAAGTATTTTTGAGATGTCATCTTTTGAAATTATTCTGTACACTCAAAAACTAGTTAGTTTAACTTAATTAAATTAAGGGCAACTTTTCAACACAATTAGTTTAGGTTTGATAAACCAACCTAATAGAAAAAAGTTCCTGTCTTATATAATAACAAATATTCTTATTTCATATTTATTATAAATGTGAGTCATTATTGTTTCACTGACAGGGTTTAGATTAAGCCAGGATTAGGCCTTTGTCAAATTAGGGTATTTAAATACATTTTATAAACCAGCCTTAGAAAAAAAACACTACTGGTGTTCATCTTGAGATAAAACAATGGCACTGTCATATTTTAAGATATTTCAGTGCAAGTTGCTTTCAGTTAAAACGGCTCAAACATGTATTTTAGTCTGGGACTAGCTTAAGCCTTGTCTGTGAAACTGGGGGTATATGTAACATACGGGATGAGTGCGTAAGAAGAGACTGGTCTCAGTACGTTTAGACAGCAACGATGAACTAAAAATGGAAAACTATTTCCATTGTGTTTTTGCTCTGAAGTGAGACGACAACATTGTCAAAGTCTGAGTTTTCAAACCCCCAAAACTCCATTGTCGTGTAAATGAACGGCCAAAACGCATAAAAAAGGGTGTGAAAGGGTCTTTACATTTGCCTAAAAATATAACTTTTTTGTTATAAAAAAAAAAAACAAGCCCAGCTCAGGTGGAAAAAAAAGTAACACAAAAGTAACATAACTTTTCTACTTTCTACTTTTCTAAAAAAGTAACTAAGTAACGCAATTAGTTACTTTATAGTGGAGTAACGAAATATTGTAATACATTACTTTTAAAAGTAACTTTTCCCAACACTGTCAAGAACACCTCAGTTTTGGGTAATGAGAGTGGAAGAGAGCGCTGATCATTCACTCCCCGCATCTACATCTCCTGCCGGTACTGAGACTCGAACCCAAGTCTAACCATTAGGCCACATCTCCCCCCAAAGACAGCAGGAGCGTCAGAGCTCTGTCACCAAACCAAGAATACACCGACTGAAGTGACCGAAGTGACAGTCTCTCACAGCCTGAACACAAGCCCCTCTTCTGCTCAAACACTAACAGGCCTTTTCCTTTATTCAAAGAGTAAATCCTTTTTTGTAAAAGCATTATGAGGCATAACTAGTATTTAGATATAAGAGTATTTAAATATTTAGATGAGCTCACAAAAATAGTATGTTTTGTAACTTCTTGAATTAATCATGAATTACAGTAGGAATCCGTGTTAATAGAGGATTTATTAACACACTGACTAACTATTACTATATGACTAAATAATAGTTTACTAATCATTTACCTACACTTTCTAAATGATCTTATGTACCACTAACAACTCCTTAATAACTGTTTTTTAATAATGTAATACATAATTTAGAAATGATAAATTGATCATTAATAAAGTATGAAAATAAAATGATTAAACACGTTATATTATATCATTTCATATATTTTTATAAATCAATAATAAAGCATTTATAGCTGTATTTATAAACTGCTTATTAATGTCTATTAATGTTTTATAAATGATGAATTAACTACTAATGCTTAACTAATGATTCACAACATGCCGTTATTATAAAGTGTTACCAGATCATTTAACAAGCAGCAAAAGTCATTTTTACAGTGTACATTAAAAGATCAGACAGATTCATAATTCCTGATTCTGATGTGTTTTATCTCCATCAGATTCCCATCAGCTCAATCTGGATCTGAACACAGTGAATAAACGCCTCCGTCTGTCTGAGAGGAACAGAGCGATTACTGGCACTTCTTTCCTAAAGTCTCAGCCGTATCCTGATCATCCAGACAGATTTGATGTGTATAATCCTCAGGTGTTGTGTAGAGAGAGTGTGTGTGGACGCTGTTACTGGGAGATTGAGTGGAGTGGTGATGTGTGTATATCAGTGTCATATAAGAGCATCAGCAGGAAGGGATGGGGTAAAGAGTGTGTGTTTGGATCTAATGATCAGTCCTGGAGTTTGTTCTGCTCTTCCTCCAGTTACTCATTCAGACACAATGACATAGAGACTAAACTCCCTGTAGAGTCCATCAGCAGTAGAACAGGAGTGTGTGTGTGTGACAGTAGAACAGGAGTGTGTGTGTGTGACAGTAGAACAGGAGTGTGTGTGTGTGACAGTAGAACAGGAGTGTGTGTGTGTGACAGTAGAACAGGAGTGTGTGTGTGTGACAGGAGAGTAGGAGTGTATGTGGATCACAGTGCAGGAACTCTGTCCTTCTACAGCGTCTCTGACACACTGAGCCTCATCCACACAGTCCAGACCACATTCACTCAGCCGCTCTATCCCGGGTTTACGGTTTATAGTTCTGGATCATCATTGAAACTGTGTTGATGAATCAGAATAGACAGTAGAGAGATTCTACCTATAATGCTTTGAGCTGCATGATAAATCATAAACACTGAGATGTTATAGAGTCTCTTTATTACATTAATAACATGTTCAGATTATGGTTGAGTAAGTGTGAGCTTGAAGCTGATATAATATTCCCCGCTAAACTCAATAACAATATTGTTTTGTCTCATTATCTCTTATATGTGTCTGGTATATATGTGTAGCTAGATGTATATGTGCATATGTATATATGAGAGAATGTGTGTCTGTTTCTTTGCTCTTTTGTTCACGAAAAGTAAAATAAAAAGTTATATAAAAGGAAACTCCCTGTTTCTACACATCAATTTCACTTCAGAATGAAACTACAATGATAGTAGAAATCACTCACACAATGTCAGGACTGTCTGATGTTGAATTCCAAAATAAAAGCCCTAAAAAAAAGTCATATATAACCGGTTTTGTCAATAAATTCAGATAGATAAAGGAAACTGTTTTGACAGTTCTTAGTTGTGTAAATTTAAATGTTGTTGTAATGTAAGCACCATTTCTAAATACACATTTGATGTAATGTGTCTGAGGAGAAAAGACAGATAATGTTTTAAATTCTAAGTAGCCACAGTCGAACCAATTGCCATCTCAACTACATTTCTGCAAATTAATAATCATATTAGTTTAAACTATGAAATTAAATTGTTTCACATATCAAATATCTGGTCCAAAAAACCATCAACTACTATCCACTCTATATTTCTAAAGTCAGTCTGAAACATGACATTTTATAAGGCTTTTATTTTGAAATTGACATCAGCCAGTCCTGACATTGAGTGGTTGACCACAAGGGGGTAATCCATCGACCGGAAGTTGAAGTCGGCCGGGTGCCGCCATCTTGTAGCAGAACTTCACTTGCGTTAGCATTTCCATTGACTCCCATTCATTTTGGCGTCACTTTGACAGTGAATAACTTTACATCTGAGGCGTTTAAAGACTCCATTTGTCCATTATTTATTTCTAAAGAAACACGACAATGTATAAAGGGCTCCATTACCTTCTATGTTACATTATGGCCCCGTAGAAACAGTTTTGGTAAAAATAGGCTAACGATTGCGTCATAACCACTCGACTCTCTGTCGCGCTGTACAGAAATTACCGTACAGACAGGAGGAGAAGCTCGCAGGCAATCGGGGGGACGTCCCGTCAAGGGAGAAGCCCATAGATAATGAGTCCATAAAAGCAACGGAATACTTACTCCTGCTCACTCACGCCAAAGAACTCATTGCTCAAGTTCCCCGTCTCTGCAAGATTAACGTTGGCAATTTTCACGCACAGCTACTAGAAGATTAACGTCTGTCAGACAGGTTGCTCACGTCATCAAGCTTAGTTTGAGTCGGTCTGAGTCTGCGCGTCAGGAACGGAAGTGCTCAAAAATCGCTAAAAATGGGCTTCAACTGTCTCAACTGAGTTCCAATGAGATCGCTCTGTCCATTTCTTTTACTGTCTATGGTTGACCATAGCTAATAAAACGTATATAATGGTTGAATATGTTCATCTTCTACAGTTGGTTTGAATCATTAAGAGCAGCAGATTTGAAAACAGGTTATTAGTAAAGCAAGAGTAAGAAAAGTCTAACATGCCAAAACACTGTGTAAAAGAGCTGGATCGCTCTGGATAAAGAGCAACAGTTCAATACCTGCCATAAAATCAGTCCATATATACATCATATATACACATGGCTTTAGTATTTGACCTTTCAGGAGCGTGACATCTGTCATTTTAAGGAATAAGGAAAAGCTTCAATTGTGGAAAACAGTGTAAATATTCTTATGATGAAAATTTGTAAATATTACTACAAAATAACTTTTTTTCTGTCTTTTTGATTATACAGTAAAGTGTAATTTATTCCTGTGATCAAAGCTGAATGTTCAGCATCATTACTCCAGTCTTCAGTGTCACATGATCCTTCAGAAATCACTCTAATATGAGGATCTGATGCTCAAGAAACATTTAAAATTATTATCAATGATTTATATTTCAAATAAATGCTGTTCTTTTGCACTTTCTATTTATCAAAGCATCCTGAAAAATAAAACTATGTTTCCACAAAAAATATTGATACGCAAAAAAAAATTTTCAGCATTCATAACAATAAGAGCTATTATTAACCCTTTATAAGTTATACATGGAGGAGTGAGACAGCTCTCAGATTTACGGTAATCAAAAATATCTTAATTTGTGTTCCGAAGATGAACGAAAGTCTTACGGGGTTGAACAACATGAGGGAGAGTAATTACTGACAGAGTTTACATTTTTGGGTGAACGATCCCTTTAATGAAGCATTTTGGGCATAAACATGTAAATAGTAAAAAGATTGAAATTGAAAAGTGACACAGAATGATTAAAATATTTAATCCAAATAAATAAACGTTGGTGGTTCGATCTGATGTTATTCATCTGTTGTCACACACTTCAGCGCCGCGGTCACTTAGACGGACACACACCCTGTGGTGAAATAATGGCGTATTTTTAACACCTGCTGCTTTCTCAGATCGGCTTGGGTTGGATTAAACCTCATGTTCTGATGAGGCTGGAAAATTCTGCACACAGTAAACATCAGATTATTACGGAGCCCCCCTAGTCCCACTTTGTCAAAAAAATTTATTATAACTATCTCGTGGCCTCAAGATAAGTATCTCGTGGCCTCAAGATAGTATCTCTATCTTGAGGCCACGAGTTACTATCTTGAGGCCACGAGATACTATCTTGAGGCCACGAGATACTATCTTGAGGCCACGAGATAGAGATACTATCTTGAGGCCACGAGATACTGTCTTGAGGCCACGAGATAGAGATACTATCTTGAGGCCACGAGATACTGTCTTGAGGCCACGAGATAGAGATAGTATCTTGAGGCCACAAGATAGTATCTTGAGGCCACGAGATACTATCTTGAGGCCACGAGTTACTATCTTGAGGCCACGAGATACTATCTTGAGGCCACGAGATACTATCTTGAGGCCACGAGATACTGTCTTGAGGCCACGAGATAGAGATAGTATCTTGAGGCCACGAGATAGTATCTTGAGGCCACGAGTTACTATCTTGAGGCCACGAGTTACTATCTTGAGGCCACGAGATACTATCTTGAGGCCACGAGATAGAGATGCTATCTTGAGGCCACAAGATAGAGATAGTATCTTGAGGCCACGAGATAGAGATACTATCTTGAGGCCACGAGATAGAGATACTATCTTGAGGCCACGAGATAGAGATACTATCTTGAGGCCACGAGATACTATCTTGAGGCCACGAGTTACTATCTTGAGGCCACGAGATAGAGATAGTATCTTGAGGCCACGAGATAGTATCTTGAGGCCACGAGTTACTATCTTGAGGCCACGAGTTACTATCTTGAGGCCACGAGATACTATCTTGAGGCCACGAGATAGAGATACTATCTTGAGGCCACGAGATAGAGATAGTATCTTGAGGCCACGAGATAGAGATACTATCTTGAGGCCACGAGATAGAGATACTATCTTGAGGCCACGAGATAGAGATACTATCTTGAGGCCACGAGATAGAGATACTATCTTGAGGCCACGAGATACTATCTTGAGGCCACGAGATAGAGATACTATCTTGAGGCCACGAGATAGAGATAGTATCTTGAGGCCACGAGATAGAGATACTATCTTGAGGCCACGAGATAGAGATACTATCTTGAGGCCACGAGATAGAGATACTATCTTGAGGCCACGAGATACTATCTTGAGGCCACGAGTTACTATCTTGAGGCCACGAGATACTTATCTTGAGGCCACGAGATAGTTATAATACATTTTTTTGACAAAGTGGGACTAGGGGGGCTCCGTAGATTATACCTTCTCCTGTCTATAAAAATTACACATTTTTTAAACTTATTGCGGACACTCATTTTAGGTTTGTTCAACTCAATGACCACAGTAAATTGAAAGTAAACATACCGTAAAACTTCAAATAATAGCCGAGTCCCAAATAGACGCCTGTCTCTTTTACACGTCTGGTGTGGCTGCAGGTTTGGGTAAATAAAGGCCGGGTCTGTTTTTTAGTTTCGGCTTGTATTTAATCTTCTAAAACCCGTCAGATTGTCCGCTTTTTGGTGGCCGCCAACGCAAATGTTTGTCCCGCCAAAGCCTTTTTTGATCGGTGAGTGATGTAATGACTGCTGCGCATAGGGCGCATAGCGAGCGGAGAGAGAGAGAGAGAGAGAGAGAGAGAGAGAGAGAGAGAGAGAGAGAGAGCGCCCCGGCCGCGCGCGCGCACTCTCACAGCTTCAAACACGAGCGCTGTCTTGCTCTCTCTCCCTCGCGCATATTAATCAAAATCAATTGACACGATAGTAAAAAGTCGGAAGTTTCACGTGGAGCATTTGGAAATTTTTAGAGATTAGAGACTCTAGGCCTACACTCAATGAACAACATCTCAACACTAAATTATAAAGGCCTGTCTCATATAGACGCCTGTCTCAAATACAAGCCGGTGCAGTTTGACGATTTGGGAAAATAAAAGCCCGGGCTACTATTTGAAGTTTTACGGTAACCGGAAATAAGTGCGATATCCTATTTCCAAACGGAAGTGCGCACAAAGCTCAGTGCAAGTGGTCCATTATCGTTAATGTGCTCAAATGCACGCGCAGAGCGCTATTCATAAGATAATAGAGTGCCGAAGTGATGACGTCACTTTGTAGGACAACTCGGAAGCTAGCGGCGCATGGGTTCCCTCGATCGAAAACCTATGCATTTTCCCCATAGACTTTTGGAAAATCGCAAAAACTATGTGTTAAGATCTGTGTTTAACAAAGAGTTGTGACCCTTACACGTTTTGTCTATCAAGATAATCTTTACAAGTTAATCCAAAATTTATACATTTTGAAGCCTATATAAAGTTTAAAAAACCACAAGCAGGTTATAACTGTGTGTAACAGAGTTAGAATTGTATTTAGTTTCATTGTGAATCCTCCTGAATTCAATAGCAGTTATTCATTTCATGTTAAAGTAGTGCCCTCATGTGGTTTGGTTGGGAGCTGGAGACAAGAATGCGTGGTTTGACGGTATATAGCGTAACACAGCAGTTGCTAGGGGGAACGCGTGCTGTTGGTGCGTATGGTCATGCTCATGTCTCATTTTGGCAATATTTGTGTGATTAACGCAAAATGACTAGCGATTTCAAGTATTTTGTGTTTGTGATTTGGTTTAGCCAATGTTTAAACCATTTAATTCGAGTAGTAACATATATTTGATTAGTTATGGCCTTTTGTAAACTTCCGTCTGATAGTGCTCTCGTTAGCAAGGCCACGAGGTTGCTAACTTTATCTTATATTTTATTTAGATATGTAATGTCTGCAGCAAAACACCACTGAGAGGATGTTTTATTTCACTTTTCAGGTATGTTTTTATGTATATTTTTGTGTTTATTATTGCTTTTGCTTTTATTATTGCATCATGTTTCATACGAAATGTGGTCATGTGTCGTGTGTTCTATTATTGGTTAACGTTATATACTGTGGTAGCGTAACACAGCAGTTGCTAGGGGGAACGCGTGCTGTTGATATGTAATGTCTGCAGCAAAACACCACTGAGAGGATGTTTTATTTCACTTTTCAGTAAATACAAATCAACGAAAATGATGTGTCCTTGCATTTATTGAGGGATTGAGCCCACTGACTCCTGTTCATCTGAGTGCGCGAAGGACGTGTGAACGAATTGGGCAAATCACAACGCAGAATACGAGAGAGAGAGACCAGATCCATTCACGAGACTGACGAGATCCGTCACATTGGTGCCGTGACCTTTTGGATCACCTGATCATCTTGAAGAAGATCGCCGTGAGGTTGCTGTTTACCTGTAGTTTGTTGATTTAAGTACTTTTTGAATGCAGTCTTTTTGAAGGAAGTCTTTTTGAATGCAAAGTCTTTTTCAACGCAGTGTTTTCTGATTTTTTTGGGGGGGATTTTTTTTTTTTTTTTTTTTTTTTGGATGAAGACTTTGAATGTTTTCGTTTGTTTTTGCATACAGACTTTTGAATGAGGACATCTTCAACTGATATGTCACTGCTGCTTTCGGACTGTTACAGATATCGAGTTATGGACTGCTGAGTAACTTTTGAATTCATATTGTTTCATAACTTTCATTCATGGGTGAAAAATTTGTTCAACGATTTAATGTTAGCAGTCCTGTGAGCCCTTTTATTCCACGTGGAAGGGGTGTCATGACCAACAGTCTTTGTGTTGGCGAACCTACACCCAATGTCAGTAGGGAAAGTCCTTTGTGCATGGCGTTCGATAATGCACAGGGTGCTGGGCGTGGTTTGCTTTGTCGAGACCCACCTGTGGAGCACCATGTTGGAAACACGTCTACCCCACGAAGTGCGAATTGCGATAATCAGATGTTGGATTGTTTAGCCGACATGTTTGGGCGGCTGGGTGACCAAATTAGTGATGCTGTCGCTGCCAAAATAATTGAAAGTGGAACAATGACTGCGAGCCGCGAGTCTCATCTCGGAAAAGAGATAAATTATGACAGTTTCACCAAACAAGATGTTTCTCAAGTGACCGTACATGTCACTACCGACAGAGAACCTGTAATTTTCAGAGGTGACGGTAGTGATAAATTTCCGGTACACGAATGGATTGAGATGACCAGGACTCTTCTGTCAAAACAGAAGTGTGCTGTTGTAAATCAAGCAGATGAGATAATATCGCGATTGATGGGCAAAGCGGGGGATATTGTGAGAATTAGTCTAAGAAGTGACTCATCTCTTGATGTCAAAAATGACCCTGATATAATTTACTCTATTCTCCTGAAATATTTCAGTGTTGCACCATCGTGCCTTCCGTTGGCTGACTTTTATTCGACTCTGCCTAAGCCCAGTGAGACCGCAGTAGATTACTGGATCAGAATCAATAAGGCAGCAGATCTAGCAGATGAAGGCCTGCGTAGACAAGGGCGGGCCATGGATAATATCAGTGAAGAGGTGGCTCACATGTTTGTAAAATATTGCCCTGATCCTGTTCTGTCTGGTCTCTTTAAGCACAAGCCGATCGGTGAATGGACTGCTAGAGAAGTCCAGGGGCGGTTGGATGAGTATCAGAGAGAGCGTCGCTCCTCTCTGGCTTCTGCCAGCTCTCTCGGTGTGAGAAATGTTGATGTGGCACGTAGTGATAACCATTTGCCAATGTCTCACTTTCAGGAAACTGGTGCTAGCTTTGCAAATTATGTGAATCCCGCTCCTGCGCCCGGTGGCATACACGACCCTTTGCGAAATGCTTGCTGTTCTGATCAAACTGTTCCTAAGTCCCAGGATATTGGAAAATCAGATGAGAATGTCCTGAACTGTATGATGGGCATGTTAGAGCAGGTGATGGAAAGAGTACAGCAGGGTAACAATGTACAGCCTGAGAAGAATGTGAATTTCAGATACAGAGGCAGAGCAAGAGGCTGCGACGTTTGTGGTAATACTGCACATTCCACTAAGACTCACTGTCTTAAGGACAGGTTGTGTTTTGGTTGTTTTTCTCCGGGACATGCTCATTCAGCCTGTCCACAGCCTCAGTCGGGAAACTAACCGACCTGTATATGGTGGGAGGTTGTACAGGTTTGGATAGCAACTCCCAAAATGATGTCGATATTGCAAATGCTGAAAACATGTTCATGTCTGCTAAACAATCTTGTTGTGGTGAGAATGTTGTGTTCCAGAACATGAATGTCGTCTGCAGAAATGACAGTCTGTTCTACACTCCCGTCATGGTGGCTGGTAAAGTGGTCCTGGATGGAATGCTTGACAGTGGATCCATGGCATGTACCATGAGTGAGAGTGCAGAACAGAAATTGTTAGATGCTGGAATAATCAGCGATCAGTGTAGAGGCAGCCCAGATGTTACGCTAATTGGCTGCGGAGGCAGCCGGGTAAAACCAAAATGTACTGTCACACTTGAGTTGGAGGTTTATGGATGCAAAATGTTGGTACCTACATTGATTGTCAGTGGGCAGCATGATGAATTCATTGTTGGTACGAATGTTATCAAACACATCATAAGATGTTCTAAGCAATGTGATTTGTTTTGGAAGACAGTTTCGACTCCTAATGTGTGTAATGATCCTATGTCTGAGGCTTTCCTGTCTATGCTTGCAGGCTTGAATCGCTGGAGGGGTGATGGGGTCCCTGACAAAATTGGCACCGTGAGATGTAATTCTGCAATCTGTTTGGAGCCTGGTCGTGAGTACCTTGTGTGGGGTAGGTTGCCTAAACATACGGAGGTGTCTCCAGGTAGTGCTGTGCTGACAGAGCCAACAAATTCTCGGTCAGCGCCTAAAGGCATCCTTGTGGCCAGGCTCGTTACTCACCTATGGGGGGACAGGTGGGTTCCATTGAAGTTAATCAATACCTGGAGCAAACCTGTTATGCTAAAGCGTAATGCCAAGATAGCTGATTTGTTTCCAGGTATTGCGCTTGAAGACATGGATGATGGGAACCAGATTTCTCAGATGCAGCAAAAGCAGGGGGAGGATAGTAATTCAACTGATCTGAGGTCTGTTGCTGAGAAGCTAAAGTCAGTTGGTCTGGAAGGGCTTGATCTGGATTCCTGTGATGCGTCTGAGCATTGTAGACAGAAATTGGCCGATACAATCATGCAGTACAATGATGTCTTTTCACGCCATCATTTGGATTGTGGCAATGCTACTGAATTTGTCCATAGGATCCATCTTTCAGACACAAAACCGTTCCGACTTCCGTACCGGCGTGTGGCGCCCAGTCAGTATCAAGTGTTGCGTCGTGTTTTGAATGAAATGGAGGAAAAGGAGATTATTCGCAAATCGACTAGTGAGTTTGCGTCTCCTTTGGTCCTTGTTTGGAAAAAGAATGGTGATTTACGCGTATGTACGGATTTCCGGTGGTTAAACAAAAGAACGTTCAAAGATGCTCATCCGTTGCCTCACCAGGCCGATTGTTTGGCTGCGTTAGGTGGAAATTCACTATTCAGCACAATGGACTTGACCTCCGGCTTTTACAATATGCCTTTACATGAGGATGACCGAAAGTACTCCGCCTTTACAACGCCTATGGGCCTATATGAGTACAATCGGCTTCCTCAAGGGCTTTGTAATAGTCCGGGGAGTTTTATGCGCATGATGACAAGTATTTTTGGGGACCAAAACTTCCTAAGTTTGTTGTGCTATTTAGATGACTTGATTGTTTTTGGACCCGACGAAGCGACAGCATTGAGACGTCTTGAGATGGTATTCGGTCGGTTGAGAACGCACAATCTGAAACTTGCCCCCAAGAAATGTCATTTCCTTAGAAAATCTGTGCAATTTCTTGGACATGTGATTGATGAGTCTGGTGTATCCACAGATCCAAGTAAGGTTGAGAGTATATCCAAAATGACCAGCTTGGATCTGATGGAGGCTGATGGAATAACACCGTCCCAGAAGCGCATAAGATCTTTCCTTGGTATGGTTAACTATTATCAGCATTTTGTACCCAACTACTCAACCGTGGCCAAACCCCTTTTCGATCTATTGAAAGGTCAGATAAAAAGAGCCAAAAGGAGTTGCGCAAATAAAAGGAACTGTGCGTTAAGGAAATTAACGGTAGCTGATTGGACACCTGAGACGCAGCTGGCATTTGAGAATCTTAAGTCAGCCATGGTAGAAGCAGTTGTTTTAGCCCATCCGGATTTTAGCCGGCCTTTTATCCTTTCAACCGATGCTTCTTTAGATGGCATTGGAGCTGTGCTGTCTCAAGTTCAGGCAGGTGACACTAGAGCTAGACCTATAGCATTTGCCAGTAAGTCGCTTTCTCCATCTCAGCGAAATTACCCGGCACATCGCTTAGAGTTTTTAGCGTTAAAATGGGCAGTTTGCGAAAAGTTCAGCCACTGGCTGAAAGGTCACGTATTTACGGTGTGGACTGATAACAACCCGCTCACTCACATTTTGTCCAAACCTAAGCTTGATTGTTGTGAGCAGAGGTGGGTGGCCAAACTTGCGGCGTACAATTTTGACGTCAAGTATGTACCGGGTGCGCAAAATGTTGTGGCTGATGCTTTGAGTAGGGTTCCATTCGTGAATACTAGCATCGGCTCTAGACTGTTATGTGAGAAATATGACAAACTTTTGTCTGAAGTACAGGAGGTGTCTGCCGGCTCAGTTCAGGATGCTTTTCGGTGGTCTTGTGGGTCTGAGGGAAAGCAGGATGTTTCTAGCAGCGGTCCTTTGCACAATAATTCAGTGAATGTTGCACGAACTTCCTTGGATAAGGAGGATGTAGTGGCCATGCTTGACTCACAAATGGCATGGGAAGACGGTGCAAGACTTCGTGCTTTGTCTGTTTTGGATCATCTTCCTCAGATGGTTCCCGACTTGGAGATGCAGCTTACATATTCCGAACGTGACCTGCATGAAAAGCAGCTTTCTGATAGTGTGCTGTCAAGGGTTATTCATTATGTGGAAAGACACCGCAGACCTAGCAGGCGTGAAAGAGCAAAAGACTCTGTTGGGGTCCTTAGATACATTAAGCATTGGGAGAAATTTGTTGTGAAAAATGGAATTCTCTACCGGATCTCCCGTGATCGTTTGTCTAAGGGTAAGCGTTTCCAGTATGTTGTCCCTGAGTCACTTCAGTTGGAGGTTTTGAGGGGTATTCACGATCATGCGGGTCATCAGGGCCAGTCCAGGAGTTTGGGACTGGCGAGACGTCGTTTCTTTTGGCTGAGCCTCGACAGAGATGTTAGAGAGTATGTACGACACTGTCAGAGGTGTGTTATTGGTAAAACTGCTGAGCCTGAGGGTCGAGCACCCCTAGAAAATATTGTGACCAGTAGACCATTGCAGTTGGTATGCATTGATTTTTGGTCAGCTGAAGATCATAAAAACAAGTCAGTCGATGTCTTAGTGATCACCGATCACTTTACCAGGTTGGCACATGCGTTTCAATGCAAAGATCAGTCTGCTAAACAGGTGGCACGGGTCTTGTGGGACAAATACTTTTGTGTGTTTGGGTTTCCTGAACGCATTCACAGTGACCAGGGGGCAAGCTTCGAGGGCCAGTTGATTTGTGAGCTTCTTCGGGTGTCTGGGGTACAAAAATCACATACAACTCCCTACCATCCTATGGGGAATGGTAGTGTGGAGCGATTTAATAGGACCCTGGGGAGCATGATCCGTACATTGGCTCCTGATGCAAAGCGTAATTGGCCAAGACAACTGCAATCTTTGACTTTCTTGTACAACTGTACTGTTCATGAGACGACGGGCTATGCTCCATTTTATCTCATGTTCGGTAGAGTTCCTCGCCTCCCAGTAGACATAATTTTCCGTTCTGTATTGGAGGATCACACTGTGACTTGCTACGACAAGTATGTGGCTTCTCTTTTGAAAGATTTGGAGGAGGCCTTGTCATTAGCTAAGGCGCATGCTTCAAAGGAACAGAGTAGGCACGCAGTGCTCTACAACAGGAGAGTCAAAGATCAGGACATTGATGTTGGTGATCGTGTTCTTCTAGCGAACAAGGCTGGAAGAGGCAAGCGAAAGCTAGCTGACAGGTGGATGTCTGCCGTCTTTGTGGTGGTGGATAGAAATGCCGACACTCACATTTTCAAGATTAGGGATGCAAGCACTGGTCAGGAAAAGGTTGTGCATCGCAACCTTTTGCTACCTGTGAACTTTTTGCCGTTGGACAAAGCAGAGTGTACAGTATCCGACACTGTTTCATTTTCGTCTGTGCCTGATTCATGCGACAAAAACAATGTTTATGAGTCTTTGGCGAGTATGGGTGTTGACAGTTTGAAATCTGGAACGAGTGTCAGAGATGGTGGGTTGGCAAAGATGCATGAGGATTCAGTGTCTGTTAAACCTGATGTTGGTTTGTCTCTTGATGCTAATGTCTCATGTAATACAACTGATAGTCATGACAGAACTTCTGACTGGGTTTCTGGGTTGCCTGATAAATGTTTACTGCTGGGATCAGTTGAATCTTTGAGTAATGTGTCAGTGAGTGCACAAAACAAACAGTTTGATGGTTCAAGTGTTACTGGGTGTTTGGATTCAGAGGTCGAATCTGTGAGTCTTGTACATTCTGGGATTTCAAATCCTTCAGCAGATGTTTCCAAAGTTGATGCTGAGGATGCGGCAGTTTCTGACACTGGGACCTTTATTGTGGCCAGGTCTCGCTTTGGACGTTTTCTCAAGCCTGTGAATAGACTGCTGTGCACTATGACGAGACAAGATGTCGTGTCAATTCCTGGTTGCAAAATTCAAACTGTTTGAATGTTTATTTGTTTTAGTACTGAGTTGTTCAACATGTTTGTAACCAAATATGGTATAAGATGTACAAATGAGAAGACACAAGGTACAACATTTGTATTCATTTATTTATTTATTTTTTGTTCAATGTTTATTTTATTTTCATGACATACCTTAATAAGTGTGTTACGTTTGCTTACTATATACCTTGACATAGAGTTTTGTGAGATGTATATGGGCATCTTACTGCCAGATGTTGGTCTGAGAGTTTTGCGCTCCTCTCTTTCCACTTCATCTTTTCAGATAACCTAGAGTTTGGCATACCCGTAGGTATCTCTGTGTGTGCACGCCAATGTGAATGTATTGAAGGGTGTTTTATTTTTGTACAACCGCTGCCTTAATTCAGTAGAATTCAGTGGGGGTGAATGTAACAGAGTTAGAATTGTATTTAGTTTCATTGTGAATCCTCCTGAATTCAATAGCAGTTATTCATTTCATGTTAAAGTAGTGCCCTCATGTGGTTTGGTTGGGAGCTGGAGACAAGAATGCGTGGTTTGACGGTATATAGCGTAACACAGCAGTTGCTAGGGGGAACGCGTGCTGTTGGTGCGTATGGTCATGCTCATGTCTCATTTTGGCAATATTTGTGTGATTAACGCAAAATGACTAGCGATTTCAAGTATTTTGTGTTTGTGATTTGGTTTAGCCAATGTTTAAACCATTTAATTCGAGTAGTAACATATATTTGATTAGTTATGGCCTTTTGTAAACTTCCGTCTGATAGTGCTCTCGTTAGCAAGGCCACGAGGTTGCTAACTTTATCTTATATTTTATTTAGATATGTAATGTCTGCAGCAAAACACCACTGAGAGGATGTTTTATTTCACTTTTCAGGTATGTTTTTATGTATATTTTTGTGTTTATTATTGCTTTTGCTTTTATTATTGCATCATGTTTCATACGAAATGTGGTCATGTGTCGTGTGTTCTATTATTGGTTAACGTTATATACTGTGGTAGCGTAACACAGCAGTTGCTAGGGGGAACGCGTGCTGTTGATATGTAATGTCTGCAGCAAAACACCACTGAGAGGATGTTTTATTTCACTTTTCAGTAAATACAAATCAACGAAAATGATGTGTCCTTGCATTTATTGAGGGATTGAGCCCACTGACTCCTGTTCATCTGAGTGCGCGAAGGACGTGTGAACGAATTGGGCAAATCACAACGCAGAATACGAGAGAGAGAGACCAGATCCATTCACGAGACTGACGAGATCCGTCACATGTGTGTTCTATGTCATAGATCAAAATATGAAAATATTTAGAGGCTTTGTTCACCACAGACCTTATTTCAGGCGATTTAGCAAAAACCCATTCAAAAATCCCAGACTTTAGAGCGAGGGAACCGGGAGTGCTAAAATGCTAACTCACTTCCGCGTTTTGGCCTACAGAGTGACGTCGTAACTTCGGCACTCTATATGTTGAGGTGATCTATGCGAAATGGTAAACGCCCCCAACAATACCTTAAAAATAATTGTTTCATCATCAGATTCGTTCACTTTCCTGCGCGTTTGGGAGATGGCACGCGCAAGCTACACAGGCGAGGAAGCTCAGTGACGAAGAGATCGCAGAAGAGGAGCAGGACCTATTTTGAATAACGACTTGATCCAGCCGTAAATACAATTTCGAATGAGTACGTTTTCCTTTATATTTGTTGGATTACTGTGGACTACTGGTACAAAATACAGCAAAAACACTCGTGTGAAGTAAATCATTACATTCATTAATTATTCATTAAATCATAATCATCACATGAGCCTTGAGAAATCATTCTAATATGCTGATTTGATGCTCAATAAACATTTCTTATTATTATGAATCTTGAAAACAGTTGTGTATATTTATTTTAGGATTCTTTGATGAATAGAAAGGTCAAAAGAACAGCATTTGTCTGACATAGAAATCTATTGTAATCATAAATGTTTCTTGATCATCAGATCCTCATATTAGAGTGATTTCTGAAGGATCATGTGACACTGAAGACTGGAGTGATGATGCTGAACATTCAGCTTTGATCACAGGAATGAAATAAAAAATAAATTAATAACATTTTAATATATATTGAAATAGAAAACATGTATTTTAAATTGTAAAAATATTCCACAACATCGCTGTTTTTGGATCAAATAAATGCAGCCTTGGTGAGCAGAAGAGACTTCTTTAAAAAAAAAAACATACAATCTAAAACTTTTGAATGTTGTGTGTTTTTAAGTAAAGAAAATGTATAGTCAGATTACTTCTTTTAACTTAAACTTGATTCTGTGAATCAGCCAAAACAATACATTCAATCATTAAGTCTCCTCACATTCATTCTCTATAGTTCCTCCACATTACTCACTGATATTCCCAGCGGAGGGTCTTCCTTTCTTCAGGTGTGAATCACTGCATTATTCATGATGTGTCACTGCATTATTCATGATGTTTCACTGCATTATTCATGATGTTTCACGGCATTAAATGACTATATTATTTTGTCTGGAGGAGTGATGAGGATGATTTACACATTATTTTGAAGAAAACACTAAGCAACAAGATCCAGTTTTGAAAAGCCTTGTGAACAAATGTTTACTATGTGTTATATGGCTTTATTTCAGTGACTTAAAATGTTAGTTTTTAAAAAAAAAAAACAAGCATAAACATTATTTTCTCAAAACTACAAACTTGTATGTACATGTTGCTCACATATTACTGTAGCCCTGTTTGTGTTGAATACAGTGTTATCAGACTTTAGTCATTAATATGTTTTTAAGCAACTGAAAAAAGCACCAATGTCAAAACTTCTTCAGGGCCCCAAAATACCCTTAGGGCCCAGAGGGTTAAGGAGAAAATACTCAGCAATGATGTATACTTCTGAGTTTACACATGGTTTGTCTAATAGCATATTAAAAACTCAACATATAAATATAAACAACATTAAAAGCTGGATTTTCTCCACGGGGACTTTAAATAAATATGGTTTGGCATCACAACAGTCCATATTCAGCAAGTAAATGCTGCTCTTCTGATGTGGTGCTGGCCGTTTCAGATGTGTCCTCGCTTCTCTGTGTAACGTCTGCTCCGGTACAACACTCATCCTTCTCTGTCTGAATCCCGGATCCTTCCATCTGCGGCTTGTCCTGAGAGCTGTCGTGCTCCGTGTGAAATATCCTCAGCTCATGAAAGTGCTCCTTCAGCTGAGTGCTCTCCTGCATGGCTGAAAGTATGGGTGACTGGGACTGTTGCGACAAAAACTACGAGGAAACCAGAGAGAATGTCAGTAACACAGAGCAGTTTACTATCCATTACCTCTTCTTACCCGTGCATTACCTGTTTGAGGTTCTCCGGCAGTTTCGTATCAGGGAAAATAATTCTGCATCCTTGATAACCGTACCACACAGCCAGAAAGATCAGGACAATAGCGACTAACACCACCAGAAAGCTGACCAGGAGCACGACTGCGATGAGCCAGGGCTCAGCCTCACCTGTGCACACACACAACTCATGTTACAGGATGGTGAGATTGACCATGTTTACATGTGCAACAATGATGTGATTATTAATGTGACGTAAACGCAGTTCGCATTATTCGCTAAGAATCATGGTTATTCTTACCGCCATTATTTACATGCACAAATGATGCCACATATTGTCCTATAGTTTAGTTTAGTATACTTTATTGTCCTTTTTCAGGAAATATGTCTTGGACTCAAAGCTGCAGTAGTACACAACATACATACATAGGGCTGTCGCGATAACCGCAATATTGTAGTACCGCGCTTCTGACAAGTCAACCGCAGAGGATTGCACGTAACCGCAACAACCGCGATATTCACGTTTTTTATAAGGCTATACCCTTCTTGTTTTGAACTTCATGCATGTGTATTGAATGTTGAACAAGTTCATAATGATAAAAAGACCGTTTATCTTGGTGATGTGTAGCCTACAGAGGCTTCACACGGACAGTGAATGAGAGAGATCGGCAGAGCGCGTGCGATTACCTGCGTCTGTCTTTTGAAGTCGTGAAAAGGTTGCCGTGTCAAAGGAAAGCGAAATATTTGTTGTATCATCCTTTTAACGTTCACGTCACGGGTATTTCCCATAAATGCGCGTCAGCAGCAGCGCGAGGAAGCCGCGGGGAAATAAAATCAGCAAGTCACGCAGTGAATCAATGCCATATTGGTCTCTAATTTAAGTGAAGCATCAGCTTCAGCGTTACCCATGCGACGCATTGCTGCTCAGCTGAGCCTTGAAAAGTGGAACTCAAAGTTAAAAATAATTTACACCTTGTTTCATTACATCTCTTTTAATGAATCATCTTTTTTGAATGTGTTCGTTGAATGAACGGTTTAATGACTCACCCTGTGACTCACTCAAAGTCCGTTGTCATAACAATATGCGCGCTGAGTGAAAGCCTTTCAATGCGCATATAGACGCTGTTTAGTTTCGGTTACATTGGTTACTGAAAATGTCCTCGTTTTTGTCCACATCGTAAACTTTATTTATATAGCAACAAATACATATAAATGAAATAAATAAATGGCGGTAATACCGCATATCGCGCTATTGAGCCACTCAACATTACCGCAAGGGAAATTCCATAACCACGACAGCCCTATACATACACACTAAACCAACCAAACTATGATTATGGTAACTATGATTATGAGCTTAATTGCGTCTATTTGATCTAAGTATTGAGATTATAATGAGATTTAGGCAATATTGCAAACTTTACCTCATGTTAACACATTACGAGGATGCATGTTGTTACGTTAAATGTGCCGGGTGTATGCACTGAATAAAGACACTGAGAGCTGGCGTATGCTTAGCATGAACGTTTACTAGGAACATATGTGTCACCTTCCAAACAGTCCGTGTGTCACCATGAAACTTTAGTTCCCTTTACAGAACACCTCCGCTCTTAAGTAAGAATCCCCCCCCGACAACTGTCTAAAGCCCTTAAAAGCAATACTCACTTATCAGGAAATGCTTATCAAACAGAACCTTTCACAACAGAACATTTATAGAATAATGCACTTTTTTTCCCTTCTCTCTTCACCCCAGTCTCTCACAAGTCCAGGCGCTCTGGAGGGCGTGACACTCTTCCTGAGGTTGTCACATACGGGGTGTTGGATGTGACTGTCTGTTTGTGATTGTCTGTGTCCGTGCTCTCATGTTGGTGTGCGACCTGGTTGTCTGACTCCTTAGTTATAACAGTCTTATCCAGCAGCACCTGAGGTTGTGGTTGGTGCACAGTACGTAGGTGTTTTCGGTTTCTCCTGATCTGTCCTTCATCTGTGTGAATAATGTAAGATCTGGGCGTTGTAGCCTGCTGAACGACTGTCCCTTGTCTCTCCTCTCTTGGGAGCCACACATTTTGTCCCGGCTGCAAAGGCAGCAGGGGGCGGACTCTATGGCGCAGGTTGTAGCGGAGTTGTTGTTTTTCTTTCAGCCGTTTTTCACCCTTCTTGAACCCTCTGATGTTTGGCCAGCGGGGAAGCAGGGATGCTGGAAGCTGAGGTATCGTTGTGCGCAGCTGTCTACCCATAAGGAGTTGTGCAGGGGAGTAACCACACTCCAGGGGTGTGGCTCGATACGCCATCAAAGCTTTTAGTTTCTCACCTCCTCCTTTCCAAAGTCCTTTTATGGTAGCCACCGCACGCTCTGCCTCTCCATTTGCTTGCGGGTATCTTGGGCTACTTGTGATGTGTGTAAACCCGTACTCTGTGGAAAAGTCTCTGAACATCTCACAGCTGTATTGTGGTCCATTATCAGACACAACTGTGTCTGGTATTCCGTGGCGGCTAAATGCTTCTTTCAGAGCTGCAATGACTGTGTTGGCTGAGGCAATGTGGAGGTGGGCAACTTCAATGTAACGTGAGAAATAGTCCACTATAAGGAGATAAGTCTTCTTCTCCCAGAAGAATAAGTCTGTACCCACTCTTTGCCAGGGTCTCTCCTGTGAGCCTGTGTTACAGTTCTCCACCAGCTGACTGATGTGTACGGACCGTCCTGGCCACCAGACGGACTGTTGTGCTCTCGCTCTGCACTTGACAATACCTTGATGGCCACTGTGGAGGTTGTTGAGGATCTCTCGTCTCATGTCGTGGGGAATGACGATTCTTTGGCCCCTGAGAAGCAGCTCTCCTGCTAATGTTAGTGTCGCTCTCTCAGGCCAATATGGCCCCAGCTCTGAAGAAATGGCACTTTTCTCCGGCCAGCCTGTCTTGCAGTCTCTGATGAGCTTTGCACACACAGGGTCAGTTTTCTGTTTTTCTTGTATTACCTTCAGTCTTGTTTCAGTGGCGGGGAGGCTTTGGATGACAGCATCCACAAAAACTTTAACCTCTGCCTCGTTTTCTTTTTCCTCCTGTGTGAGTGTGTCCTACAGGGGCTCTTGATAATGTGTCTGCTGTTATTAAACTCTTGCCTGGCACATGCACAATGTCAAACGTGAACTTCATCAGTCTCAGTCTGAATCTCAGCACCCTGGGAGGGAGTTCATCTAGCGCCTTGGTACTCAGAAGTGGCACTAGAGGTTTATGGTCTGTCTCTAACCTGAACTTCAGTCCCAGTAGACAAGGCATCAACCTTTCGCATGCCCACGTCGCAGCCAAAGCCTCCTTTTCGATCTGTGCATAATGTTTTTCGGCCTCGGACAGGCCCCTGGAGATGAACATGATGGGCCTCCACAGTCCATCACTCTGTTGTTGACTGAGAACAGCCCCCAGGCCAAAGGATGAGGCGTTTGCCGACACACACGTCTCTGCTGTGGTTGAGTACGAGGCCAGCACCCGTGGTGAGCTCAGTTCTATTTTAAGTCTCTGGAACGCCTCCCTCTGTGGCGCTCCCCAGCACCACTCGTTCTTCTCACAGAGCAGGTCTTTAATTGGTCTGGTGTATGACGCAAAGTTGGGTAAAAACTTGCCCAAATAGTTCACCATCCCCATCACTCTCCTCACGTCTTCTACTCCCTTTGGTTCGGGCATCTCCATGATGGCTCTGACCTTATCTGGATCAGGTGTCACGCCACCTGCTGTGACAAGATGACCCACAAACATGATATTATCTTTTGTAAACTCACATTTTTCGTTCAGTGTGAGTCCATCTCTCAGTCTCTTCAGCACCTGGTGCAGTCTCTCATTGTGCTGCTGTATGTCCTCTCCATACACGACTAAGTCGTCCACATGACACACCACTCCGTCGCACCCCTCCAACATCTGCAACATGCGACGCTGGAAGTGCTCCGGGGCTGATGAGATGCCAAATGGTAGGCGATTGAATGCATATCGCCCGAATGGGGTGATGAATGGAGTGAGGAGCTGGCTTTCCTCCGACAACGGGATCTGCCAGAAACCGGAGGTTGCGTCCAGCTTCGTGAACACTTTTTCACTTTTTAGCATGGCTAGTGTGTGGTCTACTGCTGGGAGGATATGTGTCTCTCTCCGCACCCACTTGTTCAGGTGCGTCAGGTCCACGCACAGCCGAATCTTTCCTGGCTGAGCTTTTGGCGCCACAACCATGCCTGCGCACCAGGGTGTGGGCTGGGTCACTTTTGAAACCAACCCCATGTCCTCCATACGCTTCAGCTCCGCCTGCATCTTGTCTCGCAGTGGTAGAGGCACGCGGCGTGGGGATGACAGAGCATATGGGACCGCACCTGGCTCCAGCTCTATTTTGTAGGGCTTCTTTAATTTTCCCAAGCCTGAAAACACTGTAGGGTACTGAGCCTTAAAATCCTCTTGTCGGGCTTGTACAGTGTGAACACACCTTATTAGCTTGAGTGCTTTTATAGCAGGAAGGCCCAGTAGCGCCTTAGTCAAATCTTTAACAACATAAATGTCTTGTTCTGTTGTTACCTTTTCGTGACTCAGCTCCCCTTTAAAGCGTCCTTTTACTTCCAATTTGTAGTTTCCTGGTCCATACACCACTTTGAGTGGTGGTTGCAGTGTCCCATGCTTTTTGATGGAGTAGCTGCAGCTTGGAATTGCTGTAACACTTGCTCCACTGTCCAGTTTGACAACAGTTGCATCTCCATTTAATTGCACTGTCTCTATCCACTCATCCTCTCCCTCGGAGCCCACTTCTCCTAGGAAAGCAAAATCCTCCTCGTGTTTGCTCCCAATATGTGCCTCTGAGATGTCATGGACCCCACCAGTCGATCTGCATTTCTTTGCAAAGTGTCCCTTTTTGTGACAACTCCTGCACTCTGCATCACGGGCGGGGCAGTCCTTCCACAAATGTTTCTTTGAAAATCCACACCTGCTGCATTCAGATGACTTTGAATCAGGTTTATCTTTGGCCGTTTTCCGCCATTTAGTATGTTTTTGCTGTATTGCTTCAACCTGTCCGGTCGCTTGCTCTGTCCCTCGTAACATTGGCTGCTGTTTTTTCACTGCTGCACTCTGTCTCACTCTTGTCATGGCTTTTTCTAGCTTCAAATCAGCATCCAACTGTAGACTTTCTGATAACTTAGCATCTCTAATGCCGACCACAATTCGGTCCCTTATTATCTTTTCTCTCAGGACCCCAAATTCACAGTGTTCGGCCAGTGTGTGCACCGCTGTTATAAAGGACTCAACACTCTCACCGGGCTCTTGGTTTCGTCTGTTGAAGCGCGCTCTTTCGAAGATAACGTTCCGCTTGCTGACACAGTGCGCCGTGAAAGCCTCTGTAACCGCGTCATAGGACTTCTTCTGTTCGTCCGTGAGGGGTAAAACTTTTAAAATATCTTCGGCATCGTCGCCAGCTGCATACATGAAGGCATTCACTTGAAACTCTGACGATTGTTTATCCAATCCTGACGCTATTCTGTAGCGTTTGAAGCGCTTAATCCATCTCGGCCATTCGCTAGCTGTGGCGCCGTTATTTCTCCGTCCATCTTCCTTCCTTTTTCTGGACGTTGTTTTTCTTCACAGGTTTAGTTCGTCTTTCTACTGTCCTCCTTTCCTTTTTTCTTCTGACACCATGTTACGTTAAATGTGCCGGGTGTATGCACTGAATAAAGACATTGAGAGCTGGCGTATGCTTAGCATGAACGTTTACTAGGAACATATGTGTCACCTTCCAAACAGTCCGTGTGTCGCCATGAAACTTTAGTTACCTTTACAGAACACATGTAAATGTAGTCTTTGAGAGAACACGATCAGTAAGTGTGTAAAGCACAGCTGAAGCACGCGAGCTAGTTTATATGGGGGAAAGCTGGTTTATATGGGGAAAGCTGGTTTATATGGGGGAAAGCTGGAAAGCTGGTTTATATGGGGGAAAGCTGGTTTATATGGGGGGAAAGCTGCTGGTTTATATGGGGGGAAAGCTGCTGGTTTATATGGGGGAAAGCTGGTTTATATGGGGGAAAGCTGGTTTATATGGGGGAAAGCTGGTTTATATGGGGGGAAAGCTGGTTTATATGGGGGAAAGCTGGTTTATATGGGGGAAAGCTGGTTTATATGGGGGGAAAGCTGGTTTATATGGGGGAAAGCTGGTTTATATGGGGGAAAGCTGGTTTATATGGGGGAAAGCTGGTGTATATGGGGGGAAAGCTGGTTTATATGGGGGAAAGCTGGTTTATATGGGGGAAAGCTGGTTTATATGGGGGGAAAGCTGGTTTATATGGGGGGAAAGCTGGTTTATATGGGGGAAAGCTGGTTTATATGGGGGGGAAAGCTGCTGGTTTATATGGGGGAAAGCTGGTTTATATGGGGGAAAGCTGGTTTATATGGGGGGAAAGCTGGTTTATATGGGGGAAAGCTGGTTTATATGGGGGAAAGCTGGTTTATATGGGGGGAAAGCTGGTTTATATGGGGGGAAAGCTGGTTTATATGGGGGAAAGCTGCTGGTTTATATGGGGGGAAAGCTGCTGGTTTATATGGGGAAAGCTGGTTTATATGGGGGAAAGCTGGTTTATATGGGGGGAAAGCTGGTTTATATGGGGGAAAGCTGGTTTATATGGAGGAAAGCTGCTGGTTTATATGGGGGAAAGCTGGTTTATATGGGGGAAAGCTGGTTTATATGGGGGGAAAGCTGGTTTATATGGGGGAAAGCTGGTTTATATGGGGGAAAGCTGGTTTATATGGAGGAAAGCTGCTGGTTTATATGGGGGAAAGCTGGTTTATATGGGGGAAAGCTGGTTTATATGGGGGGAAAGCTGGTTTATATGGGGGGAAAGCTGGTTTATATGGGGGAAAGCTGCTGGTTTATATGGGGGGAAAGCTGCTGGTTTATATGGGGGAAAGCTGGTTTATATGGGGGAAAGCTGGTTTATATGGGGGGAAAGCTGGTTTATATGGGGGAAAGCTGGTTTATATGGGGGGAAAGCTGGTTTATATGGGGGAAAGCTGGTTTATATGGAGGAAAGCTTACTGCTGGGTGAGTTGGTCACACAGGTCATGTTGCTGAACTGGCTTGTTCTTTTATTGTACAAAACCGCCACTTCGACGCAGTAGTTCACCAAAGGCTCCAGGTTTGGTAACATAATTCTGTTCTGGTCTCTTATTAGTTCTTCCTGTTGAGAATAAACAACACAAACACATTGAGCATGAATGGCCTGACTCATATAACTGAAATAGATGTCTTATCCTGTTTAGTTTGCTATTGAAGGGGGAAATGTGTGTTGGTATTGTATTTATAGGGTCATTTTTTCCCAAGGACCCCCTCAAAGTTATTGTGGGTGGGGATAGTGAACACAATATGCTTGTTTTATTGGCGCAAGCTGTCCCCATCAGTAAATGTGCACTTTTCAATAATACAGCACAATTATAAACATGTATTTTAGTTTCCCTCAGTCCAGAAAAAATCCTTTGAGTTCAACGGTATTCAGAACAAAACAAGACATAAGAAAAATAAGTAGCCTATAAAATAAACCAATTATAATGGCATTAATTACAAACAACATTTATTTGAAAGCCTAAATGAATTTGTGTTGAGCTCCTTTCTCATTCGGCACCAATCCAAGAAGGCTTTGTACTTCCCAATATCCATGTAAAACAGCATCCTTCACATGCGCAGACATGAGTCTGATCTGTTGTACAGTATATGCAGGCTGACAGCACAAACACTTTAGACAACATTGCATTCATTACCTTTTCTGCCTCTCCTTTTCCCCAAAAGCGGATGAGGTATGAAACCTCAGTGAAGACATCCCTCAAGGTGTTTCTTCTCATCGGAGGATCAGTGATGTCCACTTCGGTTTGTCCTTTTCTGCTGCTCAGTTGGACACGAGGAGCGCTGACCTCCGCTGCACAGACAGGGCAATGCTGTATTATACACGTATTACAATAACATATATATTAAACTGTTACAGTGAGACAGAAATGATTTTTTATGATTATTAATCAAATGCACTGTTTGATATACAGTGCATTCGGGAAAAAGGCAGCTTTTTGTTGCACTCTTATGCTAAAATGCAGTATTTTTTCATTCCACATTCAGTAACCCATAGCAAAGCAAATGACAGATGTGTTGATGGGGACTGAAGCTGGAGAAGTGTTCAGGTTTCTCCAGAAACGTTCGACTGGGTTCTGTAAGTCCGGGATCTGGCTTGGCCACTCGAGGATATTCACACAGTCGGTCCTAAACCCCGGATCTGTGGAGTGATGCAGGGACGTTTCTCCTTCTGCAAGGTAGTTTCTCCCAACTCTACACTTGATCTCTGGAGCTCAACAGATTTTTAGTCGCCTCTTTTACCAAAGACCTTCTCCCTCAATCCCTCAGTTTCTTTAGATAGGAAGAGTAATCGTTAGGGATGCACGATATAGGATTTTGGCCGATATTCGATATGCCGATATTTTCAAACTAATTTTGCCCCATACCGATATATTTGTTTTGTTTTTTTAAGTGCAAAAAAAGCTTATTAAAGCTTCTATTAAAGTTCTCAGTCAAGAGCAGTGAGTGATTTCCTCTGTGTTTTGTTGTTTTATTAACATTAACGGGATAGTTCTCCCAAAAATTTTAATTGTCATCATTTACTCTCTCAAGTTTCTTTCTTCTGTTGAAAATAAAAGTTATTTGTAAGAATGTGGCTAACCAAACAGTTGCTGTACTCCAGTGACTTCCATAGTATATTTAAGCACAAGAAAGAAATGAATACAGGTTTGGAACAACATTAGAGTGAGTAAATAATGACAGAATTGTTATTTCTGGGTGCAGTATCTCTTTAAGGACAAGCGGCAGCATATTATTACTGTCTCTTTAAGAGCTGCACGCGACGCGTCTAATATACACGCATTTGACAAGCAGATTTTTTTGCTTTCACTTTAGACATAACCAACTTTGTTTATGTAAACCTTGTGTGTATTTGACAGTATCAGCGCAATAAGACTTGAAAGATTAGTCCAGTATGCAGGCGCTGTGACGGGCTTTAGTTCCTGTGAGCGTCGGGTGTAACGCGCTCAGAAAAGCGGATGTAGAACAGCGCATCAGCACGTGAATGATATGTTTACCTAGCAAGACTTTGACGAACGCAAATAATGAACTTTTGTGAATTGCGGTGTCCCGTGAGTGTAACTCTACCTCTGCGTTTACATGTGATGTGAATGTACGTCGCGTTGTACAGTATGTTGAGATGAAGGCGCCAGAATTGAACTGATAGAACGCACGATACTATGATTTTTCTTCAAAAGCAGATCGTGGAGACATTTTAATCGTCCACGATCAAATACCGTGAGACGCACACCCCTAGTTGGAAGTTTAAGTTGCTGGCGCTCATGCTTCGTTCGCGGTCGTCACGTGCGCTTAGGAAACACGCCACCCTATCGGCAAGGCTCATCGGCAGTAATATTCATATCGGCCGATGCCGATGATGGTCATTTTAAGCTTTAATCGGCCGATACCGATGTTGTCCCGATATCATCGTGCATCCCTAGTAATCGTTCCCAGCTTATTCTGCCAATGAAGGCCACTGCGCTCTCAGGAACCTTCAACACAGCAGAAATATTTATCAGTCTTCACCAGATCTGTGCATCCACACAATCCTGTCTCTGAGCTCTGCCGGCTTTTTCTTTTGTCAAAAAAGCAAAGGGATTTGCAATCTTTACATCACGATCCCATAGCAAACAATCACGATCTGAATCGCGATCTTCCCAATTTTGAGGTGTACTATTGAGAATATCCAGACTGGAACAAGCCTATGGACTTTTCTATTTGCACAATTTAAAAAACAGTATTGCATTAAACAATCAGTTATCAAAGTCGTCATTAAACTAGTGGTCGACTGATATAGTTTCGATATCTTAAAGAGCGGGATGGCCGATATAAAGTCAATATATTTGAATATAGTCAAAGTTGATACTTAAAAAGGGTCATGGTACCAGTCTTTCTGCAGTACTGGTAGTATCGTGTGTTGGGTCAATCTATCGGGGCTTCTGTTCACTGAAGTGTGTGTTTCGTTTGGGGTGGAGCAGTCCTTTCATGAAGGAAAGCCACACGGTACACAGTGCCACCAATTGGTAAAATAAATATAACTTTTGAACATCTTTAAGTTGAAATAACTTTATATAAAAAACATATGCATGTGCATCTGTTTGTAAAGAAGTATGTTTGATTGTTTAAAGATTTATTTAGTTTTTTTTAGACCACTTTTGTTCAGGCAATATCATAGTGTGCATTCTCCTGGGATGTTTGTTTGTACAAGTTCGGAAAACTCAAAGAATGTGCATCATGTGTGTCATTTATGTTTTATTATTATTGTTCAGCTCATAAACTGACTAAATCAGTAGTGTTTTCTGGCAAACTTTATCTCTCTTCTTCATTAACAGCTTCATTACTTCCTTCAGCTCAGACACTTCAGATGCGCACTGTTCGCCCTTGATGGTTTTAAATCGCTTGATATGATTGAAATCACTTTGAAAAGGAAGATAGACGTTTAGATTAAGATTAGTGCTTACAATTAAAGTTGCAAAAGTCCTTCAGTCAAGAGCAGAGTGATTTTCTGTGTTTTGTTCTTTGATTTACATGACAGTGACGACAGCCTAATAAACCTGCCGCTGTCTAAGAGTTTATGCATGGATCCAATATGCTGTTGCACAATATGCGTTAATAATTTATGTCTCAAAACTGACTGTGTTTTCCTGAATACTCGCCAAGACAGTCATTTTGACATCATTTTGTGTGTATTTAAGTCAATTTGCCATTGCGACTCACAAGCTCTTTGAGAGTCGGCTTTATGTGCGCTCCACATATAGAAGTACAACACATAGAATTAGTAAAGTCATGCGCAATACAAGCACTATTTAACTGAGGCGGGTGTGTGTCATTTCACTGTTGGAGAGCAGAGAGTGAGAACAGCTGAAGTTATTGCCTGTGCCGGTGGCAACAAAACGGACCGGCTCCGGAAAATGTGAAAAATCAGCTGATTCTAGACCCTGGCCGATTGCCACATTTATATATTTCATTTTTTTTTTTTTCAAACAGTTACAAAGTTATCACACATTTGGTTTTGGCTCTGTCATTAAAGGGATACTCCACCAGTTTTTCTTATTAAACTATGTTATTCCCTTAACTAAGACGAGTTGATACATACCTCTCTCGTCTCAGTGCGTGCACTATATCGCTCTGTATTGCCGCAAAACTATGTTAGCACTTAGCTTAGCCCATGCATTAAATATGGGCCAAGCAGAGAAGCGACCAAACACTTCCACGTTTTCCCTATGTAAACACAGTTACTCGAGTAGTGTAACTTGACCTGGGCTGGTGACACAAAATAAACCGTTGCGCTTTTCTACGCGTTTAAAATTGATGACTATATTGTATGGCGGAATACCATAACAAGTGCTTTTGAGCACTTCGACTTGGCGCAATAATATCTTCACTCGTGAAAAGTCCTCTTACCGGCTCCCGCTTCTCCTCCCCTTCCCTCTGACATTTCCGTCAATACAACCAACGTGACATGCGCCGGTAGTAGTAGTTCGAGCGGAGTTGACGAATTAACAGGTTGTTGGAAGCTAGTTTGTGTACAATAATGGTTAAAGCGTGCATCGTAAAGGGTTGTGAAAATAAGGAGAATGTACATAGTGCTGTCATTTTTCACCGAATTCCAACACACCACATACAGCGGAGAGCTTGGTTAGCTGCTTTGAACAAGAATCCTTGCAGTCTCAAGATACAGAGAATCAGATATGTTGTCACCCACTATAACGTTATACTAAGGAGTTATACGGTTTAAGGCTTATACTACATGTTTCTTTCTGAGCTCAGTCCTTATCTAAATAAAACAGTAACTTTTTATTTCCTGTCTCAGAAGCGCACTGATTGCACAGATATGTTATTCAGCTAAGGTTACTGACACTTCCAGGACAACTAAATACCATGCAAAAGTACACTTACAGCGTTGGGTGATGATCCTCTTTCTTGTGTAAGTGATCTGAATATTGTTGGTGTAGCCTCATCCTTTAGTCGTGTTCCTGTGCAGGTATAGTCCTCCTTTGTGAAATGTTCGGAGCAAACACGCCACTTCTTCAGAGTCATCAATGGTGTTTTGGGATTCTTGTTCAAAGCAGCTAACCAAGCTCTCCGCTGTATGTGGTGTGTTGGAATTCGGTGAAAAATGACAGCACTATGTACATTCTCCTTATTTTCACAACCCTTTACGATGCACGCTTTAACTATTATTGTACACAAACTAGCTTCCAACAACCTGTTAATTCGTCAACTCCGCTCGAACTACTACTACCGGCGCATGTCACGTTGGTTGTATTGACGGAAATGTCAGAGGGAAGGGGAGGAGAAGCGGGAGCCGGTAAGAGGACTTTTCACGAGTGAAGATATTATTGCGCCAAGTCGAAGTGCTCAAAAGCACTTGTTATGGTATTCCGCCATACAATATAGTCATCAATTTTAAACGCTTAGAAAAGCGCAACGGTTTATTTTGTGTCACCAGCCCAGGTCAAGTTACACTACTCGAGTAACTGTGTTTACATAGGGAAAACGTGGAAGTGTTTGGTCGCTTCTCTGCTTGGCCCATATTTAATGCATGGGCTAAGCTAAGTGCTAACATAGTTTTGCGGCAATACAGAGCGATATAGTGCACGCACTGAGACGAGAGAGGTATGTATCAACTCGTCTTAGTTAAGGGAATAACATAGTTTAATAAGAAAAACTGGTGGAGTATCCCTTTAAGGAGTATGAAGTGTAGATTGATGTTAGAGAAAAAACGTCATTTAAACCATTTTGTCATAAGGCTGCAACAACAAAATGTGAACACTGAAGAGTTCTGGATACTTCTTTGTACATGTGACACGAGAGAGATAGAAGCTCAAGGTCCTCTAGAAAACTCTATTTGTGCTCTAGAGTTTCCAGACAAGCTTCAGTGGGATGATTTACAAACATGCCTACTAGTGTTAATTTTACCAGCCATTTTTAAATTTAGTTTCAGTTTTAGTCCAGTTTCAGCATCGCTTGTTAGTTTTTATCACATTTAGTCGACATCATCCCATTTTTATTTAGTCTAGTTTTAGTCGACTATAAGTCGAGCATTTTAGTCTTTATTTTAGTCCAAGAAAACATAATTTTATTCGTTTAGTTTTAGTCAACAAAAACTGTCAACATTTTAGTCTAGTTTTAGTCAGGACATCATTTTAACCTTTTACTTTTTTGTCAGCAGATAATATTTAACATTTCCTAAAATTATTTCACATTTCAACATTTTCTCTCATTCTCTTTCTCCCGAGCCCCGTGCAAAGCATGTTTTACTTTTAACCTGTCGCCGCCTCGCCGTGAATCCAGCTCCTGTCTGCTCCATGTGTTGTGTAGGCTACTCTGTGCCCGGCCCGCCCGCTCCAGGTTTGAAAGTGGGTGTGTGGCGGAGACAGGAGACAGGATTTGACAAAACCATATCATATCATATATTTACCGAACTGCATTTTCGTCTCGTCTTTATTAGTCTACGAAAATTATTTCTGATTTACTCCCAGTTATTGTTTATTAGTGGGGATTTTAGTCTCGTCTCGTCTAGTTTTCGTTCGGTGAAAAATGTGCGTTGACGAAAATATTTTCGTTTAGTTTTCGTTAACGAAATTAACACTAATGCCTACTGCCAACAGAGATGAAGTGACTCACTTATGTCATCCACTGCAAACTCTCTAGTCTCCACCCAATCAGACGTCTCTCCGTGTAGTTCAGTCCGAACGCGAAGTTGGTAAAGTCCAAAAGTGCTCACATGATTAGTGAAATCACATCTTAGTGATGAGCTGCGGACACATACTGGCTCATAATCTCTCCACGTTCTACACACACAGGGAGAAAATGAAACAATAACATTACAGAAATGCATAACCACACATTCATCGACCCAGAAAAGCATATTCTGCTTCTAAACCCTCCAGTACATCATTATAAGTGCATTAATATACACGAGTTTGGTCTTTGTGTTTTATTATTCAGATTTTCCTCTTTTTTTCTCAGAGATAAGAGCAGGCAAACTGATGTTTTTAACCAGGAATATTCTAATAGTATGAAGCCATTTAATTATATTTGTAAAATGTCACGCATATTATAACAGTAAGCCGTAAAATGAGTGTATCATAATTAACTTACTTCACTTCAGCGGTGTAGTTAAATAGTTGATTAGAGGTGTTTTGTGGCGGATCCCATTGCAGAGCTAATCCCATGTCCAGTGATGTCACTGTCACATTCTCAGGGATTGGGACGCTCTCTGTTAACACAGACATACACACATTAAAACAAAGGTTTACTAAAATACATCACTGGAAAATACACACTCCCACCATATTCATATTTATTATTACTCTTTTCCACATACTTTATGAAAGTCATGAAAACCCTCAAAAAACACAAATGGAAGGAAATTATTCAGTGAATAAATGATAAACAAATCAATCTTTCCTAAAGTGGATGCAAATACAAATAATAGCCTACAATTTATTACATTTTTTGTGCCTAGGAGGGGAAAAGTGAAAAAAAGTGTATATTATTACATTGTAAGGAGATATATTGTGTGTTTTTCAACAACTCGTGATACAACACAAACATGCTGGGTCAATGATCGTCACTGCAACTCTAGTGCGTTTTTATAGGCCTAATACAAAATAAGGGTTAATATTTATGAGTTTAAATATGAGTGGTTGAGAGTTTGTAAACACTCAGTCCAAACAGAGAAGTGTGTGATGTTTGTTGATGATAATGTTGCTGTCTGAATCATTCATAACATTATTATCAGGAAGTTCGGCGATCATTTACTGTCAGACGGACAGGGTTTCCCCGAACCTGTTTGACGCCACGACCAAAGTTTGACAATTACAAAGCAGTGTCAAAGAATGATATGACCTAACTTAATAGAGTTTTTATCATCATCATTAATATTATTACAGACGTTTAATTCGTGTAAAAGTCTCTATAACATATTATGAACGAAACTCACCTGCGCTGACGTAGACGATATAAAGCAACGAGCCCACAGACAGACAGGAGAACACGGGCTTCATTCTTCTTCAACGGAGCAGATTCGCCTTTATAAAGTCCAGTTTGTAGTTAAAATCTCTCTGAGAGCGCGTGCACGGTGTGTCGTTTGTTTCCGTGTGTGTGTGTGTGTGAGAGAGTGAGGAAGTGCAGTCAGTCTAGAAGGAAAGCGAAAGAAGTGTGCATATGAACTCGCATAATACCGTGTTTACAAGAAACCCCGTGAGAGGAGGAGTTATTGACAACACAACAAGCGTCTAATATTTCACGTGCTCACTTACAGGCTAGATTAAGTGTTTATTTGCTACAAAAATTGTAAAAATGATTAAAAAAAATGCTGTGTGTTGTAAATGCGACGAAGCCGCTGTAGTTAGAATTAGAATTAGAATAACTGCAAAAAAATCCTTCTGCTCGTGCACCAAGGTCACTCGCATAAAAGGCCTCTCCATCTTAAAGTCCCGGGCTGAATTTCAGTCCCAGTACGTCCCTGGTGGCATCATATGTATTGTATGTTTGTTATATTGACTTTCAGTGTCACATTGCTTTAAAATTACGTACTAGAATCACTGACTATATACAATTTTACAAATGTCTTGTTTCAACTGATGTCAAAAGTTATAAATTCCTGTCTTACTGATAATATTTTACTATAGGCTAACTTACACAACCAACCAGGGACGTACTGGGACTGAAATTCAGCCCGGGACTTTAAGATGGAGAGGCCTTTTATGCGAGTGACCTTGGTGCACGAGCAGAAGGATTTTTTTGCAGTTATTCTAATTCTAATAGTGTTTTTATTGTATAAAGAGAATCAGATTACACTGAAGACATTCAAGAAATTTTAGGATTACACTTGCGTCTTCAGGTTGTATAAGCAAGTCACCACTGCACTAAACACAATCAGGTCAGCAAAACCTAATCTCGAACACATAAGTCACAGTATGTCACGTGTACAGTCAGTATATAATATATCTATAAAAATATAATGTAAGGGATCATGTATAGCGAGGCGATTGTTATAGCGTTTGTATTCGCTATACATTATCCCGCTTATTATATAATGGCTACCTACCAAATAAATCAATGTAACAAAATATTGATTTAAAAAGGAGTTTATTGATTTAAAAACGACTGTATTGCTTCCGCTAAAGAAAATAGTCCGTTCCGTCTCTGAACTGCGTCCATGGCAACGCCGTTTTTCATGGCAACGTGTGTTATACTTAGCAGCGTCTGTTATCAAGACACCGACCGCATTCTACATTGAAATTCTACCAAGCCATGTATATGTATAAATATAGTATAAATGCCTATATTTAAATGCAAATATAAACAATTTCAGTGTATAATAAATAATCGTGCACCTGTCCTGTCCACGCTGCTGGGTCCTTCCTCATCTGCACCTCCGGCTGCCACAGACCCATTTTCAGTACGGAAAAGGTCTGTTAATTTGGCGCATTTAGCTGCCTCTTGTGCCAACATTTTTTTCTTTTTAATTCTTATTTTTTCGGCCCCACCCATTTCTTTCTCTTCTTTTCGCCATTTTTACTGTCCGTCTCTGTTGCATTCACATGAACCCGCCAAACATGCGCAAAAGTAAACTCCTTTGATCGGCGCCTAGTTTGAGCCAATCGGATGTCAGGAAAAATGGAGGATCAGTCCAAGTTGGGAGGGGCCGCTCGTATACCCCCTCAGATTGAAAGTATTGGCGTGGCCCGGTCTGAAACACACACACACACACACACACAGTGTTCCGCTGCAGCTGAGCGGCCGGTTGGCCGGTCGCGTATCATTAAAAAAAAAACTCTTTGACCACCGGCGCCGGTCTTCGGCCTGAAATGGACCGGCTGTTCGGGATTGCTCCCGGTATTCCCGATGGCCAATCCGCCCCTGCAACCAACTATCTCATTTTAGCAGACTGATCTCATAAAATTGCGTGTGTATGACACGCCAATTCGTATTTCCATTTTTGGCGTGCTATCAACACGCACAATCGCTTTTCAGCGTGTTTATGAACGCAGTTGACTTAACGTTATTACTGTATATATATGACCTACCTCCACCCCGTCCCTAAACCTACCCGTCACTGGGGTTAATAGCATTTATGAGTCTTCCCCTGCCATCCTAGGGAAAAAAAATATCGCTCCCCAGATGTAGATCTACATTTTGCTTCGTTTCGCTCGGAAATTTAATGGCGTGTACATATACGCGGAATCACTTGGACATTAATGGCGTAGACATACACGCATACACGCGGATATCTCAAAATGCGTATAGATATCACGCAACTTGACTTGAAAGTGGCGTGTCTGTTTACGCAAAAGTCATGATGTCATGTTGCATTTTAGAGGCTGTACGAAGAAACCGACTTACAGCAACATCAACAGATCAAGAAACTGAACTGTGGATTAAAAGGTGGCTCCATCTTGCTGGAGACAGAGATGGAGGACGCCGTGCCAGGCAGCGAGCTGATAACTGATGCAACTGAGACAGAACTGAGATAGTTCAGCATACTTTCAGCTACATACTTTAATTGTTGTGACATATTTAAGTTTATTTTGTTTTGTTAACTTTGTTCAATGTGGCTTAATTTTATTGTTTTCAGCCATTATAATGGGTGTTTTTTGCATTGAGTTAGAGTGGAGCAACCATCAAAAAATATATTTAACGCTAGGCAGAGGTGCTGTCATTTCGTGAACACAAGTTGATTGTGACAGAGGACATTAGACACCCAAACTATTTTTTCCCAAAACTTACAAGGGGGAATGCAAACGTTGTTCCACAGGAGCTCACGGACTGCAGATGTGCTCACAGGCATTTTTTGTTTATTGGCCCTGTGAAACACAGTAATATTTAGTAATTTGCTATTTAACAATTTTTCCCTCCCATTGTAATGGGTGTTTTTTTGCGTGAGTTAGAGTGGATGACATTGTCGTGAAGAAACCTTCAGAAAATCTAACATTTTCTATTTAGCTCACTGTCCTTTAATTTTAATATATGGAAATGAAAAACAAAAGCAGTCATTGTTTGTTACTAGAACTGCTCTATTACAAGGTGGATTGAGGATCAGGAAGAGGTTTGAACGTTGTGAGATGGTAATGCAAGATTGTTTTTGGTCCTTACCTGATTGTGGACCTGTGGTAACTTGTCCTGGTCCATACATAATTGATATCCATTTTCTAGGTTCTGAGCTGACACCCAGCATGATTCCCCTGGCACACGGCTGGTACATAACTGACATACGGCTCATGTAAGTTAAGGGTGTGATTAATTCCTCTGGCCCATACCTGGCCCGCAACATAGCTGATGGGATGGTATGGCCCTGATCTGGCACACATCTGACAGGTTCACGGCTGGCGTCATTACGTAGCGATTGGCCTATCAAGTCAATCTTCAGCTGATAACGCTAATGTGAATGAGACATCCCTTATGAAAAACAACCATTGGAATCGTGTAGTATTTTGGGACAAACTATAGCTACTATAGAGGTATTACAGAACATCACAAAAGTATTATAATACAAATCTTATAGGAATTATTAAGTATTATAATACAAATCTAACAGGATTACTACAGTTATTTTTCGTAAAGGAAGTAGACAAATCTGGCCCACTGCCTAATACGAGTTTAACACCCACTACTATGTCACACAGGGATCTACTCACACAGTAATCTAAAAAAATACAAATCCCTGGAGGCTCACACCTTTTTTACCAACGGGTTTTGTTTATATTGGCAGTACAGAAAACAACACAACAACTCCTCGGCATGATTGTCGATTTTCACAGCCGCTCTGTGAAAACAGACTGAACAATAAAGTTCAATCAATCAATCAATCAATCAATCAACCGAGGTATGCAGCAAAGCATTTGTGAAGCCACAACACGCACAACCTTGAGGCGGATGGACTACAACAGCAGAAGACCCCACCAGGTACCACTCATCTCCACTACAAATAGGAAAAAGAGGCTACAATTTGCAAGAGCTCACCAAAATTGAACAGTTGAAGACTGGAAAAATGTTGCCTGGTCTGATGAGTCTCGATTTCTGTTGAGACATTCAGATGGTAGAGTCAGAATTTGGCGTAAACAGAATGAGAACATGGATCCATCATGCCTTGTTACCACTGTGCAGGCAGGTGGTGGTGGTGTAATGGTGTGGGGGATGTTTTCTTGGCACACTTTAGGCCCCTTAGTGCCAATTGGGCATCGTTTAAATGCCACGGCCTAGCTGAGCATTGTTTCTGACCATGTCCATCCCTTTATGGCCACCATGTACCCATCCTCTGATGGCTACTTCCAGCAGGATAATGCACCATGTCACAAAGCTCGAATCATTTCAAATTGGTTTCTTGAACATGACAATGAGTTCACTGCACTAAAATGGCCCCCATAGTCACCAGATCTCAACCCAATAGAGCATCTTTGGGATGTGGTGGAACGGGAGCTTCGTGCCCTGGATGTGCATCCCACAAATCTCCATCAACTGCAAGATGCTATCCTATCAATATGGGCCAACATTTCTAAAGAATGCTTTCAGCACCTTGTTGAATCAATGCCACATAGAATTAAGGCAGTTCTGAAGGCGAAAGGGGGTCAAACACAGTATTAGTATGGTGTTCCTAATAATCCTTTAGGTGAGTGTACATAAACGGCAGTCCATCTACTATTGAAAGACCCAATCTGGCAAAAAGAAAAGTTTTTAACGCTTTCAACAAGTGTTAACCATGTGATTAAAGACATATTATAAAATTAATACAAAGTAATATTCATTCATGAGGATTTCTTAAATTGCAATTGCCAGTGCTCGATTTTGTTTGAAAATAATGAATCAGATGTTGTGACAGTAATGAAGATGGCGTCCACTCCACACTGACTTTGAACGAAGACTTGTCGTCGGCATAAGAATCTTGAGTTAAAATCAGAAACAGAGGGCAGTTTACTTGGTGTATATACTAGATACTACTTGATTCATAGTTCACCCCTATCCCTAGTCCCTGCCATTGGTTACACAAGTATTTTAAGATTAGTGTAGTCTGGAATATTGCCTACTTATGTTATGTACATACACCAATGTATTTTCAAGATTTTTTTCACATACATATTGTGTATGGAGAGCTTTTTGGCAAACTGTTTATCAGAGCAACTTGCATGTGATGTACATTTATCACTTGAGCGGCATGTGTGATGTGTGCATCAAAAGCAATTTAATAGGGATGTACTGTTGTGGCAAACATTCTTTTAAACATCATCACTGCATAAGAGACACTCGAAATCAAATTTATAAAAGAGAAGTATTATCTTGCAAAAATAGGCCCAGTCTCCACACAGGAGTTACCCTGTGGAGTGAGTGAGACACCAGACAAGAAGCAATGGGCAGCCTTCATACCGCCGACGGCTTCTCTTGCCTGCCTTCCACAGATAAGAGACCCATGCTTACGTAAGTTTCTGTTTATCTTATCACTTAAGACCACCACCAAAATGTCAGTACGAGAACTTTTAATCACGTACATCCCAAAGCATGATCTTTGAAACAGTATCTGTTCTCTAGGCCTTTCCTTTTTTAGATTTATTTTATTGTTGTATTTTGTTTTATCATCTTATCTCTATTATGCGTGTATGTATCTTTTTAGGTGTTCAAGCACGAAGTGCTGAAAACCTATTGTAATTGCTATTTGAAAAAAAACAAAAAACCTAAAACGCATCGTGCAGCCCAAACCGCAAGGCCTAGAGACTTGAAATCTGGCCAGGTGGTAGGGCTTCAGTTTGGGGAGAACCTATCAGAGTATGACCCTTATTGGCCCGTAGGTGGCGCTACAGCAACCAAAAGTACTAAATTGCTCATAACTCGTATACCGTTTGACTTAGTTGAACTTTGCCCTTTGGTTCACTGTAACAGGGTCATTTAGAAAAGGGGGCGTGTCAAAATACACTCAAAAGCCTATAAATCATAAATAAAAACTCAGAACTTCACAAAAATTGGTGAGCATATGTGACATAACATCATGAACAAGCATGCAACGTTTTATGGAGATCAGACAATAGGTGGCACTATAACTGTTGAAAAGCTTTAAAACCACGTATTTCCTATGGTAAATTGCTTGTATTGGCTGTAAATGGTATTTTCCATCTATTATGTCAGTGTTAAAATGTATGCTAAATAAAACTTAAAGGGTTAGTTCACCCAAAAATGAAAATTAAGTCATTAATTACTCACCCCCATGCTGTACCAACCCCGTAAGACCTTCGTTCATCTTCGGAACACAAATGAAGATATTTTTGATTAAATCTGAGAGCTGGATCACTCCTCCATAGGCTCCCTAAGGGACTGACACTTGACGGTCCAGAAAGTCATTAAAGAAAATGTTTAAATATTCCATGTGCCTACAGTGGCTCAATTATAAGTTTATCAAGCGACGAGACTACTTTTTGTGCGGAAAAACAAACAAAAATAACGACTTTATTCGACTATTCCTTTTCTTCCTTGTGGGCCTGAGACGAGAGTTCAAGAGATTTCCACGATGCGTGCGCGAGAACTGAGATGAGGACGTTCTTCTTCGACTCCTTCTTGTTACCGGCTGCTCACCCCTTAGAAGTATTACCGCCACCTACCGTATAAGATGACGTGTTGGAAGCGCAAAACTTTCTGTTTACAAGCAGAGGAAGACGCGCGCTGTACATACGCTTTTCAATTCGACACTTAATGTGCTGTAGGTCTCGCTATATTATATACAATGGTTAAAAAGTCGAAATCAGTAGACATATTTACGAATTGAAACGCGTATGTACAGCGCGCGTCTTCCTCTGCTTGTAAACAGAAAGTTTGCGCTTCCAACACGTCATCTTATACGGTAGGTGGCGGTAATACTTCTAAGCGGTGAGCAGCCGGTAACAAGAAGGAGTCAAAGAAGAACGTCCTCATCTCAGTTCTCGCGCATGCGTCGTGGAAATCTCTTGAACTCTCGTCTCAGGCCCACAAGGAAGAAAAGCAATAGTCGAATAAAGTCGTTATTTTTGTTTGTTTTTCCGCACAAAAAGTAGTCTCGTCGCTTGATAAACTTATAATTGAGCCACTGTAGGCACATGGAATATTTAAACATTTTCTTTAATGACTTTCTGGACCGTCAAGTGTCAGTCCCTTAGGGAGCCTATGGAGGAGTGATCCAGCTCTCAGATTTAATCAAAAATATCTTCATTTGTGTTCCGAAGATGAACGAAGGTCTTACGGGGTTGGTACAGCATGGGGGTGAGTAATTAATGACTTAATTTTCATTTTTGGGTGAACTAACCCTTTAATGTCTTTTGATGCTTTTGTGTTTAACGGCCTTAAAGGCCTTAACTGCTTGAACACCGCTAAATGCTGCTTGCAGCTTTAATTCTTTTCTGTATTTGCACAGGTGTATTTCTTAAAATGTCTTAAACTAAGCTTTACTTACAATAATTTTTTGTAATGATAAATTATTTCACAAAGTGGTGTTAAGCTTTCCTACTAAAAAGTGCTGAGGAGGTCACAGAATATATTGTTAAAACTGTTTTACAAATTTGGTCCTCCCAAAATCCTGTTGATTGATCAAGGCACAGAATTTGTGAACAACGTTTACTTAATGATTTTTTTTGTTTGTTTTAGAAATTGGAAAAATATACTTCCCATTGTTTTATTTACACTGTATATCAATATGGGTGTCTGTCAGTTACTCAAAATTAAAATAATTGTATGTGCTCCGTACCATCCACAAACTAATGGATTGGTTGAAAGACTTAACAGTACTATTCAAAAGGTACAATTCTTAAAAAAACTATGGTTAAATTATTGAATATTGCATAGATGGTATATGATGAATGCCTCTTCTCTTGTCTCACACGTTCACATTTAGCAGGTGGATTTGTCATAAACTGAACAAAATTATAAAAGCAACACTTTTGTTTTTGCCCCCATTTTTAATGAGCTGAACTCAAAGATATAAGACTTTTTCTATGTACACAAAAGGCCGATTTCTCTCAAATATTGTTCACAAATCTGTCTAAATCTGTGTTAGTGAGCACTTCTCCTTTGCCAAGATCATCCATCCACCTCACAGGTGTGGCGTATCAAGATGCTGATTACACAGCATGATTATTGCACAGGTGTGCCTTAGGCTGGCCACAATAAAAGGCCACTCTAAAATGTGCAGTTTTGCTGTATTGGTTGGGGTCCAATACAAAAAAAAAAGTTGTTGGTTGTGGCCTGTGGGATGTTGGTCCACCCCTTCCAGGACCTGGAACATGCTGTCGTATACGCCGATCCAGAGCATCCCAAACATTCATTCATGAATGTATTCAATATTTAAATATTTTTTTTCTTTATTTCGAGCATCACAAACTGATCTTGCTGTGCCTGGTATTTTCTCTACTGCGTGTCTTCGATCTCCTCTTTGATCTCTTTGAACGTAACAACGGCCATTCATTCCCAAGTTCAGGACAAAAATATGAAATGTATTAATTATCGGTCTGATTGTTAACTTGTATTAACATTTCTGTTCCCCCCCAAAAAAGCTAATTTATGATAACAAAGGGAAAACTAGGACTTTATCAGACTGTTTACAACAAGATGGCAATTAATATGGGGAATTTGTACTTTTTTACTCATTATAATGCACATTCACTGATATTTAAAATGTGATTTATGCCTGGTTTTCATGACTTCATTTTGTAGTTTGCAGAAGCTGTTCTATGCACAACGGCCATCATTGATGCGATTTGCCAAGACATAATCCTCTGCCTGCTACAAGAAATTGCCTGCTATTTTTTATACGCACAATGTGAATGTTCAACTGACACGTTTATTTCACCAATATCATGTGCAACACCTTGGTGTGTTTATTTCCACAGAAGACCTGTCAGATTTACACTTGGCATGTGTGGAAAAATATCCTTACAAAGAAGCCACAGAGGACTCTTGGGTTTGTTTATCAGCAAATTGTTCTCGATTTTCACCTTGTTTTAAAAAATGTTGTAATGTCACTGTCTCGTTCAGTTTCAGTATGACTGCTGCAACAGGTAATATAACAGGGAATGCGTAAACAGACCCAGTGTGAAATAAGTTTTTATTGTCATGGATGCCAAGGCCCTGCTTAATCTTGTATTAAGTTTTTTTTTTTAAAGCTTATTTATTTTCTTTTGTAACAGGGGAGAGCGGGGTGATTTGAGCCTGTGATTAGCACATTTAAGTTCTTTTTATTATTCAAAGTGATTTATGTTCAAGAAGTCATGATTATTATGTCTGATATGATCAGATACTGCAAACTGAAGGATTAAGCATTTCTTCGCCATCATTGGTCATAAAGTTGCCCTGGTGACCCTGCTATGCCGTTCAGAACATGGCCTCTGATTTTTTTTTTTTAATTACCAACTAGTTATTGATGTAACAGGGGATGCCAGGCCGGAAGAAAAACACAGCATTGAAAGCCTTTGTGACAAAAGCTAACATAGCTTGTTGTTTCATTTGAGTTCGCTGCCAGTACTGATGAAATTATTCACGATTAGTTCGTAGAGAATGTGCTTAGTCCATTAATATTTAAGAGACTTTTACTAGAAACTGATATTACACTGCACTGTAAAAAATAAATAGTTGAGAAAACGTAAAAATGTAAGGCAACTTGATGCAGTAAGACTTTTGAGTTGTCTCAACAATTATTTTTTATTTCTTCTCAGTAATAATACTTTGTTTAGCCAACGTACATTTGTTCGTTCATGCAATTTTGATTGTCGTATTTTGTGAATAAATATATTCTTGTCACAGCAACTGAAACAACTATTACTGTTGTTGAGATAATTCATTTTTTTCTGTTTCCTGGATGTAAAAAGTTTAATTGGTAAAATAAAGCGTCAGCACACTATCCTTTATATATATATATATATATATATATATATATATATATATATATATATAGTGATTTTACATCTATTTACAAATGACAAACATGGATTTATTTCTTTATCAGTTTATTTCAGTTGTAAACACATGCACATTGTAATAATTGCATTAAGAATGTAGTGCAATGTTATAGAAATCAATTCACAATTAAATGTTGAAAGTTCTCGATTGACCCGGTCACTGATGGGGTGTGATTTAGATAGGTGGGATCTTAAAGCACCTGCACTTCTGAAAACACAAACGCACTCCGTATGAATGCAAGGCCAGTTGGAAAGTCTTTGGTGATGCAGCTGATAGTGCTTCAGAAGGACATCTTCTCTTGAACAGCTGAATTTGCACCTTTTACACTGCATTAACTGTTTGGATCATCCTGGAAAATATAAAATGATCAATTAGAACCTTAAATTGTAAGATTCACAACCTTATATTAATTAAAATGATTATAAAAAATACATTTAAAGGACAACTCCGGCGCAAAATGAACCTCGGGTGTAATAACACATTGGTACAGACTAAATCATTCCCTGAGATTTGTTTTCATGATAATCGAATATAAAGAGTTTTATCTCTAAAAACAGTTTAGCTTATAACGCTAGTATATTGGGCATCGAGTAAGCAAAAAGAGATCGCTAGTTAATACCATTAACAAGGCTCAAATTAGCCCCACACTAACACGGCAGCATAATGAGTGTCCTTACATGCAAACCGAAGCATTGAGAACTTTGTAAGTGTATAGACAGTTTAATAAGAAGATGCTTTACACAGACAGTACAGTTAGCGCATTCAGACAGGAGCCATCTTGGAAAACAGTCTCGATCAAACGAACCACGAAGGTGAGCGAACAGTACGTGTAGATATTGAAGATAAGATAAATTATATTTATTTTTTTATTTTCTCTGTTGCGTTCAGTGCTTCTCTTATGCGCTCAGTGCTTTCTTCCGGAAACAACGGACCATATGAGATTCCAAGTCACAGTTCAGCTCACGTATCACCGTGTTCGTGGTTTGACTGATTGAGACTGTTTTCCAAGATGGCTCCTGTCTGTATGCGCTAGCTGTACTGTCTGTGTAAAGTATCTTCTTATTAAACTGTCTATACACTTACAAAGTTCTCAATGCTTCGGTTTGTAAGGACACTCATTATGCTGCCGTGTTAGTGTGGGGCTAATTTGAGCCTTTTTAAGGGTATTAACTAGCGATCTCTTTTTGCTTACTCGATGCCCAATATACTAGCGTTATAAGCTAAACTGTTTTTAGAGATAAAACTCTTTACATTCGATTATCATGAAAACAAATCTCAGGGAACGATTTAGTCTGTACCAATGTGTTATTACACCCGAGGTTCATTTTGCACCGGAGTTGTCCTTTAAAATGTAATGCATTTAAGAGCCATATTCTACACTTTAAAAATATATAATCTTTATGTCCCCATATTTACATATGATGTATAAAGAAATCTCTGAATATTTTTTTATAAGAATGAACTGTTCTATACACACACAAATATACGTACATACATATGTGGGTGTGAAATATCAATGATGAAACTGCACATAGAAATGGCTACCATACATTGTGTATGTGAGACATTAAACATTTACACATTACACCTCACCGGTTAAATGTTTCCCGTATCTCTCCGCAGTCTTCTTCACAAACGCACAGAACAGATACACAATCAGCGCCACCTTGAAACAAAAAAAGAAAGAACCTCAACTTACAAACAAAGGACTTTAATACTCGTATGGTAAACAGACATATTACTCGCTAATTTCAGTTTAGTTTATCTTGGCTATTGTATTGAAACTTTATCATGTGTACAATTATTTATTATTTAATCATTTACTTGGCAAGCATTATCGTGTAATAGAAGCAGGATAATATACTGAATTTGCGCTGGGGTCCTGATCCCTTAATTGAAAAGATTAAAATAAATTATCGAATTTACGATAATCTACGTAGAGAACTTTAATTAGCTAATCTTTCTCTGAACAGTGACACAAACATAAAAAAAATGTTAGGCCACAAGCCCTAACGTTACATTAAAAAAAATGATATGATATGTCTTTTAATGTATAATTACAACCAACATATGAGTGAAGACTTAACATAGTTAAAATTATATATGGATTATCTTCTATTTAACAATTTGACTTTTAACCTTTCACAATAATTATTATAACACCAGTGTTAATTTTGACAACAAAGACTAGTTTTAGTCATATTTTAGTCATCTGAATTGTTTTAGTTTAGTTTAGGATGACAAAATACAATACGATTTTAGTCGACTAAAATCTAATGGATTTAGTTAAATTGAAATGCATCAATTTAGAATTCCTCTAAAATTTCCAAAACCATTATACTCCCAGAGAAAACATCTATTAACCTGTTAATATGAATGCTTTTAAAGTTTTAAATTGCAATACTGACACAGATTTAACTGCTGTGACATAAAAATATCTCAACATTAAATGAAACCACTTCTACAAAAGTAACTTAGAACTCTTTTTTTTAAAAGGAATGAGGCTAACGTTATAACAACTTGCATACATCATTCGATATTTTTTTAAGCAGACATTTTTATTTGTATAAATTACATATACTTGATCCTCGTAAAAGCTATTAAAGAGCATTGAATGGTTTTCTATTTTTCTTTAGTTGTTTGATTAATATTAAGGGCATATTATATTAATATTTATGTTACTTTAAGACAGAATGTGCGGATCCAATTTCACCAAATGCACATTCAATATTCTCACAACGTTCTATAAAGACATAAGTGACTGCGTTTAAGAGATTTATCTCCAAAAACGCACATATAGACATAATATTATTGTGTGTATTTGTCCATTCAGACGCGAAAGAGAGCTCATTCAGAACTCGCGCTGTAACGTATAAGTTAGGCCTAACGTTAGATTTCTAAGTGCACGCTCGGCTGCTGCTTCGGGTGTGTGCTCGCAGAAAACCGTACCGTATAGAGCTCTCTTTTTGCGTAATCACTCTTATTCAGATATATCCATATGTCTGCTCTTCTCTTTCTCCCAGACTTTTAACATTACATTGTTTAACGTTTTATGAGACATGCATCAAGCTCCCCTGCCCACATGCATCTACCACACACGCAGGACATATTCTGACTAACGTTAGATGTCTTCCCAAATCATCCATATCTAACATTTTCGTCTAGTTTTTATTTGTTAACCAATATTCCAATAGATTTGCGTCATAGTTTTTTTCCATTCAAAAATTTTTTTTTTATTTAGTTATCGTCTCGTTTTCGTCTGTAAAAAAAAATGTCGTTGACGAAAATTATTCGTCAACTAAATCAACACTGAATAACACACTTTCAGCTTGGGAATATACGATTCATTGCATGCATGACATTCAAAGTAATATTAATACTCACCTACAGCCGTAGGGCAATATTTAGATCCTCGAGGAGTTATGATGAGCGGAATCCATCATGCCACCGATAAAATGAGGAGATCACAAAATGGAGAAGGGAAACCCCGTGCATTTGGCGCGATGTTCTTGCTCATAACGCATGCGCAAACTGTTAAGATCTTAGCATTGCCGTTCAACATAAAAAAGTTTATTCAGAAAACTTTGTTTAACATGTTGCTGTGACATTTTGGAGAATTTTGTTGGATTGACATGTATTTTTATGTAGATTCACAGTTATTCACAATTCCTAATATATGTGACTCAAAAAGCACAGTATGCTGGACAAATGGTAATTTTATTTTTTACAGTGTGGGCAGAGCTGTTACGATAGCAAGCCAGATTAAATCTGCTGCCAGATTGAAAACCGTCAAATGTTCCTCTTAATTCTGCTCAGCTGGGGAAGAGGAAGTCATGCTTTTGCTGTGGAAACTGCTCAGGTGGTCAATGAGGGCTGTTTTCTCTTTTCTACACCAGTTTGTAAAGTCATTTAGCTGATGTTTTTATCCAAGGTGATTTACAGTTTTTTTTTTTCGATTGCTAAACGACAGTGAGCACAACTGGAGCTACATGTGCAAAACTCCAACTACAGTCTGCAATACCAACAGTCACCTGAGCTAAACAGTTCACATCACCTGCAAAACTCATTCCAAGCATCACAACTCTTAACACACGCTCAAAACAGGCTCATGCAGACACACACTATGCACAACCCTCACTGAGATAACACACACTGTCACTCAGAACACACTGAGAGTAAAAACACTAGCATCAAACACCAATACAGAAAATACTAACTTTCATCTTTACAGTTTGAACAATTTCAGTGACTTCATACAAAGTAATATTTTCTTCAAAGAAAAGAGTGACATTCTTTCATATGATTTTTTTTTTTTTTTTAGAACATAACAATTCTTTAAGGTAAATGAAAATTAGCAGTTTGCTTAGTCTGTAGCCTAGTAATTTATGGAATTACAGTAATGAGAAAAAAAATGTAGAAACTAAAAATACATACTGTAATTCGAACAAATAATTGAGGGACGAATCCTGACTCTCTCCAGCATCAGGCCACAGGTTTTCAGCCTTTCAGCTGAAATTGCAGTCAGCAGTGTGTGTGTGTGTGTGTGTGTGTGTGTGCGTGTGTGTGTGTGTGTGTGTGTGTGTGTGTGTGTGTGTGTGTGTGTGTGTGTGTGTGAGAGAGAGAGTGCTGTCAGCAGTGTGTGAAAGGCACAAGGCTGAAATCTATTCTGTTTTGAATGTGTGGTTCACAGTTTTGACAGCAGTGTGTTAGCATTTGAACAAAGTGCTGTAAATCCACAGTGTTGTGCAGGTTGTGGTTAAAGTCATGGGATAAGTGTGTAGAGTTTTGAAAACAGTGTTCAAGCAATGAAAAACAATCTAGAGTTTGGTCCACATGAACTGCTGCTGTTAGACTGGAGTTAGAGTTTTGCACATGTAGCTCCAGTTGTGCTCACTGGCGTTTAGCAATCGAAAAAAATACTGTAAAAAGAGCCAACAATAATAGTATTATACAATGCCAGGTTAATTAGACAAGATAAGCAAGCAAGATAGAGAAGAAGAGAAATGCAGGGAAGAAAAAGATGTGTCTGTGTGTGTGTGTAAATAAGTGCATTGTTTTTAAGGTGTGGGGACTGGCTGTTACTCGGAGCCAGTGGAGTGAGATCAAGAGGGGTGTGAACTGGGTTCTCTTCAGCTGATTGAAGACCAGACTTGCTGCTGAGTTCTGGATCATCTGCAAATACTTAGGCTGTGTTTGAAATCGCCCCATATACCCTTAAATAGGGCACTATTTGAGGCGACAGCCATTTTTAGTGTTGTCCGAGACCATAGTGGACGTTATTGAGTGCACTCATTCAATTCCAAAATGCACCGCAGTAACGAATGTACAACCGGTGTACGCTCAACGGCTAGATAAATAGGTATAATGCACTGTGAGAGTCGCAGACTGAATGAATTCCAGAATCAATCATCCATCCATTTTTCAAAACACGCTGATCCAGCATAATATCATACAGGTATAAAATCCTTTTTTATTATGCAATTGTTTAATTATGGTTTATACATGCTAGTTTTCATAGCAGAGTTCAGGATAAATCCTTTCATTACTACTGGAGCTGCCAGTTTGCTACGTTTCAATCAATTATTAAACAGCAAGCACAAACTATGCAAAAGCGACAGCTCTTTCAGCCACTCAGTCCTTTTTCCTACGTTACTCTATATTAGAGGAGTAACGTAGGGAATAGTGAATTAAGGTATAGGGGGCGATTTCAAACACAGCATTAGTCGCACTATATGTAAGGCCTGCCAGTAGAAAATTGCAGTAGACCAGTCTTGAAATGACAAAAGCTTGGGCAAGGAGCTTTGCCATGTATTCTTACAGGAAGGGTCTGATTTTCCTGATGTTGTAAAGTGTGAACCTACAGCCGTGGCCAAAAGGATGAGCAGTGACAAATTTTGTTTAGCAAAATTGTTTGCTTCAGTTGTTTGGGTGTTGATTCACATCATTTCTAGATTTTGCAGAATGATCAGATATTTTTTAAATAATTGCAAAAAGCTTAATTGGCTGAAACAAAAGAATGGAAAAGTGTGGAGTACTAGTCAGGTGAAATCACTCTATATTCTGACTGGATCATACGAGCAGACTGATTGCTATAAAAGGAGGGAAGAAGTGCTTCCAATCATTGTGTTCTTGTGTTGGCAATGGTTACCTAAAAAAAAAAAAAAGAAAGATGCGCAGCCATCATTGCTTTGCATCAAAATGGCCTCACATGCAAGGGAATTTCTGCAAAGAATATGCACCTGAAAGATTAATTTACCGGATCATCAAGAACTTCAAGGAGAGAGGTTCAACTGCAGTGAAGAAGGCTTCAGGATGTCCCAGAGTGTCCAGCTAGAACCAGGACCATCTCCTCATGAGGAGTCAGCTATGGAATCATATCTCCACCAGTGCAGAAATGCTCAATGTTGGGAGCAAGTGAGTGTGATGAATCTGCACACACAGTGAGACCAAGACTTTTGGACAACAGCCTGGTGTCAAGAAGGGCAGCAAAGAAGCCACTTTTCTATAAAACATCAAGGACTGACTGAAATTCTGCTGGAAATAAAAGGGTTAGACAGCAGACAAAGTTATTTTCTCTGATGAAGCCCGCTTCCAACTGTATGGGACATTTGGAAAATCAATTGTCCGGAGAACAGAAGGGGAACACTACCATGGGTCATGTGTTGTGCCAACAGTGAAGCATCCTGAGACAATCTATGTGTGGGGTTGCTTTTTTTATTTAAGGGAATGAGCTCTCTCAAAGTTATGCCCAAAAACACTACCAGGAATAAAGAATGTTATCAAAACTTCCTGCAACAGCAACTTCTCCAAACGATCCAGGAGCAAACTGGTGATGATCTGTGCATTTTCCAGCATAATGGAGCACCATATCACAAGACAAGAGTGATAATTGGGGCAGTCGTGGGCGGTTAGAGAGTCAGACTGGTAAACCAAAGTGTAGGTTGGGGAGTGAATGAACAGCACTCTCTTCCACCCTCAATACACACAACTGAGGTGCCCTTGAGCACCTAACCCCCAATTGCTCCCCGGTGCCGCAGCAAATGGCTGACATGGTGCGCGTTCACTACTCCTAATGTCTGTGGACTAACCTGCATGGGTTAAAGGCAGAGGTCAAATTCCAAGTATGGGCTACCATACTTGACCTTCATGTCAAGTCACATCACATCATAATGAAGTGGCTTGGCGTACATTACATTAAAATTTTGGATCGGTGGCCAGGCAACTCCCCGGATCTTAATCCCATAGAGAACCTGTGGTCAATCCTCAAAAGGCAAGTGGACAAGCAGAAGCCCAGAAATTGTGATCAACTCTGAGCACTAATAAGGCAAGAATGGGTCGCCATTAGTTTTGTGATTGTTGCGGCCTAAAATGCCTGATGTTGCGGCCGCTTTTCTAAAAAGTTGCGATGAAAGTTGCGATGTTCTTCTGCAGTTGTTTTTAGGTTAAAACGGCAAAGGTAGATAGAATTTTACTTAAAGTACTCATATTATGCTTTTTGGCTTTTCCCCTTTCCTTTATTTTGTTATACATCTTTTTTTGTGCATGTTATAGGTTTACTAAGTGAAAAAAAAAAGCCCAAAGTCCACCCCAAAGGGACTTATGTCCCACAGAAAACACTGTTCACCATCTGCTTTATTGTAGTCCAGAATTTACTGAAGAGACAAACGTGCTCACTTTGTAACACGTTAATGAGAACAAAACCAGTTAACTAACCTTTAGTAACATTATAAAGGCAAAACAAACGATTTAAAGACACAGCAAAATCTAACAAACTAAGCTTTTTTTAAAAAACAAGATCTGCACCTGCAAAAATGTAAATGTGCAGAACCTCACAAACATTAAGTAGCATTTATGTTGAAAGATGCCAATATAGCCTACTAATAAAGTGCAAAATACCGTTTTCTTAGGAATAGCCACAAAAGTTAAATAGTGGAAAAATCAAAAGTTTAGTACTGTATTTTAATATAATATAATATAATATAATATAATATAATATAATATAATATAATATAATATATAATGTAATATAGCCGAATATCCAATAAAGCTGTTCTCATTTTCTTAATTTTTTTGTCAGACAATAGAACGAGTAGCTATTTTTTTATGTGTAAAATTATCTGAATTGAGAGAGTTCGGGAACTGGGTGAACTAATGCACTGTGATAGTGAGTAGCCTATTACAAGTGATAAACACAAGAAAAGAAAGGAAAATAAAATGGTCAAACTCAATTCTTTAAAAATAAAACAAAAGAGAAGCAGATAAATGATAAGTCCGTGGAAACAACACTGCTCATTCACGTCTGTCAGCGGCCGTGCTGCTCCTCTCAGCCGTTCACTGAACAGGGACGCAGAGAGAGAGGTGACGGCAGGGAGAAAGCAAACCTCGCGCTCGCAGAATTGTGCTGGCAACATTTGGTTACTGAGGTTTGTCCAAAAAGTCGCTAGATTTGTCTCTACTCGCTTTTTTTTTTTTTATGTCACTAAAGGGGTCTGCAAAGTCACTAAAAATAGCGACAAAGGCGCTAAGCTGGCAACACTGGCCTTTTCTGTTATTTTTGTAGGTAGCCTAAATGTGAGACGTTGGCAGCCCACATCTGCTGCGTCTTCTGAACAAAACAAGTGAGTTTGCTGAAAGTTTGAGTTAAGGAGAAATGACAGCGTGCTACTGTACTGGTGTGATGGGAAGGACGTTGCGCTAGACAGAATGCAGTTTTTAATGGTTTTACCTCAAATATATTCTATAATCTTTGGAAGCCGAAATCTAAAATAAAATCATACTAATATCACAGATCTAAAGTGTAACCATAACTTGAATGTTTAGTTCTGTCCTCCGTCAGGTGTTGTGCGCGCTGTGGCACCGCGTGAGCTCTCTCTCTCTCTCTCTCTCTCTGAATAGCAAAATGCATCACAGACAAATGGTTTAATTTTATTATTTATAGAAATGGCTGGCGACTCAGCGAGATGGTAAAAAAAAAAAAACGATAACGTCTTTATAGCAATAATAAATGACAGCCTACATGTATTTCTCCAGTACCGACAGCAATAACAATAACGTCCGAGCTCGATACAGCGGTCTTTCAAAATTCAGTCCCGTTTAATACTGGGTTTCGGTACCCATCCATCCCTACCAGGTGTACTGTGTTTTCCATGACACTAGGAATGTCCTCTTTCTCGTATTAGCCTCGTAGTTCTTTGACATTTTAACACGTTATAAATAACCTGAAGTAACATTGACACTCTTCGCGCCACACTGTGTATGACGTTTGCTGTTTGTTTTGCTGATGGCCAGTTACTGGCCCGCGTGGGCAAGTGACTGGCCAATCAACTAGCCCGACATACTCTTTTACTGGCCCCGGGCCATCGGGCCATTGCTTATGTCGAGCCCTGTTTACAGGGTATGACAATGGAGAGACCAGACGCTGACTGTGTGTCTGTGCTGGGGTGATTTAGTGTCCGTGATGAAGGGATGAAGGGAAATAGGTAAGCTTGATTAGAACTCTGGTAAGTGTGAGTGACGGATAGCTGGGAGCGTCAGGAGTGTAATCTTGACAATAGTGTTCTTGGACGCACTGTAGGATACAGTGAAGTTGAATCACACGAAGAACAATGCCCAACTGGGCCTGGAGAGGGATCAGCCGTTTGGTGTTGTGAAGGTATTCTAGGTTGCGATGGTCCGTGATCACTAGGACCTCCAGCCAGTGGCGCCACACTTCTGGTGCAAGCTTGATAGCAAGGCGCTCACGGTTACCAAAGTCGTAGTTCTGCACTTTTGGGGAGAGCTTTGTGAAGTATGCGCATGGACAGATTCCTCTGCTGCTAAGACAACACTGCTCCAATGCATGAAGTGGCGACATCCACTTCCACCACAAAGGGGAGGTAGGGGTTGGCATGAATGATGATAGGTATGTCGGTGGATTGCAGTGGCTTCCTGCTACATTGTTCGCACTAGATGGAGAGGCAGCCGTATCCCTTCCCCAAGATTCGAGCAAACATTACCTTTGTTATCTCTTTGCTCTCTGGACGCATTTTGCAATGGGCAAATACTATCTCGAAGTACTCCCCATCATGCAATTCGCGGAGAGGCAGGATCAGTGGTGAGGCAGCTGCAGCTCTAACAAACTTCCAGATGTCACCAGATGAGCCCCAACAGTATCCATATTCAAGTCCAGATTGAAAACATTACCAATTCATTCTCTCACTAAAAATGCAAGGAAAGAATGCGGTATAATGTTCTTATTACATTCAGTTTTTGTAATTTTATGTATAATCATTCAGTTACATAGTGGCATTTCACAGCAAGAAAGCATTTTCAACACGTGAACCGCTTCTCTCCTGTGCAAGTACTTGTGTGAGCCTTAACCCTTTATCGGGCGAGGAACCATATTTGGTAACTTAATCGCGCATTCAAAATGACTCTCCCCTGCCTGTTTGCATTGTCGTATGAGCGCATATATTTCTCCTAGCCAATCAGCGAAGATCAGGCTACATCACTGATAGTCACACCATGGCATCTGACCAATCAGAAGTTGCGCGGAGCATTTCAAACTTCATTGTCGTTCCGGATATTGGAAAGTGAGGTTATGCGCTAATACATACTCCCACATCAGCGCTAATAACTTCAAAACAAAAAATGGTAAGTTGATGAAACTCACACATTCTATGGTTGAATAGTTGTGCAACATGTTGAGAAAGGTGTTGTTTGCATAGATTTCTTGAAAGTAGTGACATTTGTGGCATGAAAAATGGTGAGACCATATTTGATCATACGCCCTGTTCAGTAAGATTAGCGCAAGTGATAGGATGTCCATATTTAGACATACGCCCTATGCGTATAGAAAAGTATTACTAGGGTATTTTTTCTACAAATAATGCATTATAACCACAGTCTATGATTATAATGTAGGACAATAGTATTTACTAGTGCATTAGATGTTATCACAGGTTTGAATAACATTATAAAATGATCCAGTGGGAAACATAACATATTTATAGACATTTTCAAGCCTTATTAGATATTGAAATATGTGTGGTTTTGGTCAGTTTTATGACCTTTATAACAGTTTTTAATACTTATAATGATATTTTGCACTTCTTATTATATATTTACATATATTATGACAGACCAGTCCAATGTTACTCACTTATTTTTCTTATTATTTATATTTCAGTAGATCTGCACTTCACTGTTACTCAACAAATAACTCAAACTGGGCTTGATATTGACTCAAAAATGTACTCTCTGTTCTTTGCAGCTATCTACGCGAATCTTTTACGGCACGAGGGAGACAGTTGTGCCAGCCCACCCCAGCATCAGTGATGATGAGGGCTCTGAGGAGGAAGATGATGATGTGGTAGACCCTGACTTCCTCCCACCCACCCACAACCTAGACACTCCAGGCCAGAGTGATAGGCCCCGTTCACACTGCAGGCAAAAGTGGCCCAAATCTGATTTTTTTTGGGTCAAGTGACCAGGTCAGACTTCTTCAGAGGTAGTGTGAACATTCAAATCTAGCCCAGATCTGATTTTTTCAAATCAGATTTAGACCACATACATATGTGGTCCTGAATCAGACCCAGATCTGATTTTTTTCAATGCAGCCGCAGTGTGAACAATCAAGGCGGATTTGATGCGACTTTTACATCAATCTACGTCGACATTTGTCACAATTATGCACCGGCGAAGCCCTAGACACAGACACAGACAGTTAGGGCTGGGACGGTTACCGCATTACCGCAATACCGCGGTCACGTGACTCCAACCGCGGGTCTGAGCTCGTCACCGTCATCACCGCAAAAAAAAAAAAAAAAAAAAAAAAAAAAAACATTGGCCTGCACACGTATCCACGTTGTGTCTAATGATATGGATTCATTAATTCTAATGACATGGATTATTTCTATAGTGTGTCTTACATGGATTCAAGGTTTTCTAAACAAAACTTATCAAAAGATGGAGCAAATCCCTTTCGCGAGTTGGGGAGCACAATGTTCCATGACACATAGCATTACATTCGCGGATGGGCTATTATTATTTCATCCGCAACGGAACCGCAGCACAAAACTCATCATCTGTCCGCCATCCATCAGCACCAACGTTTTTTGATCAATTTTCGTTTTTTGAATTTTTTGATCAGTTTTAAGGTCTATGAGCGATGCAAGGCGCTGCTGCCGCGAGGCTAGAAAGCTCTTGGCTGTTCTAGGAAGGAGACTGCGCATGCAGCAAAGATATTTAAAGGCTAACGTCCCTAGTATAGCCTATTGGCTATGTTGCATCCTCAGAATATCAGCAGTGAACTCCGTCTCCGATGGGCGCACGAGTTTCGGTTCATTTATGAGACGAGCTCCAGTTCACGCGCAAGAGATCGCACCGTCGCTTCCACATCGTCCTGATTATATGTCTGCTATATTTGTATAATTCCAGGCAATTAGTTAATGAAACAGTGATTAAAATTAAGATACAATTTATACAAAACGAAATTGGTAACACTTTACAATACGGGTGCACTAATATGCATTAATTCATGCTTAACTAATGCACAGATAATACTGAATTAACGTGTAACACATGATTATCTAAGCTATTCATTAATGATTACCACATTAGGAACTAATTAAGCATCTGACTAGTTAATATATTAGTTCATACATTAATTGTTATTAATTCAATATGTAATTGTGGATTAATTCCCTAATAACTCATTTTTTTAACTAATAGTGTTAATTAATATGTTAATTACCAGAATGAGCCAAAGCCTCCTATTTCAACTTCCAGATAATACAGGTACACTAATATGCATTAATACATGATTAATTACTGCATTATTAGGGCAAATTCATGTGTAAATTACTACACTTACTTAATGACTAGTTAATAATGATGTGCCTCAACAAGTAAAGTCACAACATAATTATATATTTGCAAACCATTAGCTAATGATTAATTTATCATTAATGACCATCACTAGAGTTTATAAAAGCTGTTTATTGAGCACTTTCCAAAAACACATTTCCATAACACATTACACTATAACACTTACAAAATAATATAAAATTAATGAATACATATTCCCCTCTCTATTGAAACTAATACGTTAATGTCAAATATATAGTGACATATGACATACATATATAAATACATGTCATGCTATTTATCAATAGTTTTTGGCATATATTCCCACAGTTTTATACATCAGTCATAACCTGCAATAAAACCATAGTTTATCTTGTAACCATGATGTACTGTCAACAGGGCAAATGTAACACCTTTAATTTTTTAACAGCAATGGTAAAGCAAGCAGCAGATGTATAAAAACACCAAGTCATAAAAAAAATTAAATAAAAAATAAATTGTGTGTTTTGTGGTAAACTCCTACACAGGATAGTGATGACGAATGTCTTTTAACAGTCTACCAAGGGGGCCCTGGCTATGTTTGACAGCCAGCCAGTGAGTCCATTCAATGACCGAGAGGTGTTGCTTCAGGATTTGTTCTGTTCTGTTTCCTCTAAGTCTCCAAATAGTAGACTTGTACTTTAACCATGCTCTCTCGAGATGCTGGGTGTGGGCTCCACTATGGGGATCCACGAACCACTGTCTGTGATTTACTCTAAAGTGAGTGTAGCCCATCGCAGCTAATACACCTCTATAAGCTCTCCATTCATCACTTATAATGGTGGTGCCAGGTCGCACATGCTTGACCACGATTGGTACAAGATTCTGCCTTCCTCTTCTCTTTACAAGTCGTAAGACTGGATGCCGTCGCTCATCCTTTACTCCTAGTATGCCGAAAACCCATTTTTTTCGTCTCCAAGTTGTGGCTGCCCTCCCTCTGCCATACTGTAATAAATGTAATATTACATTAGAACACATCTAGTCTACAAAGACCTGACACAAAAACAAAATATAGCCTAAATTTATGGCAAATGTAATGAAAAGGTTAGCATTTAAGCACTCAAAAATGCATATGTATGCTTAGCATGGCTATAATGGATCAAAATATGTATTAGATACTATTAATTACAAATAGTTTGTATTTGTACAAAGTTGGCAGAAGTTAGTATGAAAGAGGAGAGCAAATGCAGTTACCATGAATAATGATGACTGTCTTCAGCAGCTGCACATAGTTTAAACATTTTTTTTTAATTGTTGTAATTGGGTTAACTTAATACACAAAAGTGATTATTAAAATACAGTGGAGATCAATATTAGTGAACAACCTACATTTCGAGGTCATTTGAAGTTATCTGAACAGGAGTGAAAGTGCAGTATTTTAAGCATATTTCATATATTCTGAAGCGCAGTATAAAAACTTAAATGAGATATTTGATACCTCCCAGTTATTTGTGTTAATCTGGCATCCAGTTTCTTAATTATCTGACAAACCCCAATTTATAGCAGCCTAATTTTACACTGACTTATCAAGATAGTGAGCCATTCTAATGTGACTGAAATCCTCCGACAGCAGGTTGTCCAGATGAAGGCCAAAGGGATGACCCTTTTCTGCCATAGCAAGAGAAATCAGTAATTCCAAGTCTGTGATTTCTAGAATATTGCATCTTTACAATGTCTCTAACTCATTCAAGTCCCCCAAAAGGCTGGTCATCCACAAAAGACAAATGCATGAGACAGAAAGGATAATGAGAACCGGTTCAACACTGCAGCTGGAATCGTTCAGCAGTTCAGCGCTGAACAGGGTAAGGATCTGCCTCGACATACAGTTTCTCAACATTCAAGAGAATTTGGACTAAAAAGCCCGCTCTGCAGTGACCAAAGCTCTCATCAAAAGGCTAGACTAACCGTTGCAAAAGAGATTGGAAGAGAAGAGGTCTCAAGATCACAGCATAGCAGTGTGAGAGACCGTTGATGTCCTATTGCCGCAGATGTGCTGAAGTCATTCAAAGAAAGGGCCAGTACACTTCCTACAAATATTTGACTGCTGCAATCATCAAAACATTTTGTTGTAATCTTTCTTTGTGCTACAATCATTGCGGTTCTGTAATTTTGATCAAAATAAGTTGTTTTGTTGAAGTGCCTGAGTTAGCTTGTAAAACACTGTTCTACTAGCACGGTATGGCCACAACTAAAATTCCTTCAAATTTTGAATGAAGATCATTATTTCTGAAAACAAAAAATCAAGTGTTCATAAATTGTTCACTAGTTTTGATCTCCACTGTAGGTTAACCCTTTGTGACTTCAGCATGTGAATATTTTATGGTAATGGAGAGAGCAATGAGCTGTCACCCTTTAACTCACCTTACGTTTATGACGGAAGCTGCTTTCGTCAATAACAGCAAATTCTCTGGGATGTCCTATAATTTGCCCACTTCTTCTTGTATAACGCCTCATGGCACACTTGCAGACATTTCTTAATGTTGCAGCCATCTTGGACATAGTCCGGGAACTTCTTGCAATCCCATCTTGCATCATGTCGATTTGTCTGAGGTGCAAGCCCTGAGAAAACCTGGTAGTGAAGATAAGTGCATAGCTTAATTATTTGTCATATTACAGACTGCTTCATTTAACATGCCCGGAAGCTATGGGGTGTTTTAGGTGTGATGACAGAAGTGACCGTTCATTTAAAAACAACACAATTAGTATACAGCATCTGTAATATCAAGACTGGAGAGTATTTCTTTATTGAAAGCAAAGAATGGCACTGAAAGCTCTTCTCATTGGCAAAGATGTTTTAATTCTCCTACCAACTAGCTCTAGCACAGTGTTTCTCAACCTCTCCTGCAGGGACCCCCTGACAGGACATGTTTTTGTTTTAACCCTGAAATGGCACACCTGATTCAATTAGTCAGCTACACATTAAGCCTTTGAGCCTTTAACTAATTGAATCAGGTGTGCCATTTTAGGGTTAAAACAAAAACATGTCCTGTCAGGGGGTCCCTGCAGGAGAGGTTGAGAAACACTGCTCTAGCAGGAGTTCAACTCTGTTATGGTTTGTTATTTGGATTGGTTGAAGTTATTCCATGTGTTGTGGAAATTTTGATATTCTCATTGATTTTAGTTCCTTATCTGTGTTCTGTGTACGAGAAACAGAGGACCCTGTTTTCTGTTGTTATGTTTATACAGCTGGAGGGTGTGTGTGAGACACTCAGCAGGTGGTTGGGCAAGTGACCTCTGACTTCAGAGGTGAGAAAACCCCATGCTTTTGGGGTAGTCATAAAGTTCCTTTGTTCCTCTTGTCTAAACAAGAGATAGAACAGTATAAGACTGCTGGCAGCCCCATACTCGAGGTCTCACTCACCCTGCAGCTGGACTGTGTGGGCGACTGGGTCCTATTCTTGCAAGAATAAATCTTTTAAAACTAATTTGGAAACCTCGTGTCTCTTGCGCTGTGATGTTTTTGTTTAATTATTGATTTTGCCACATCACATGATAAACAGACATTCATTCAATCACCAATCTCTACCCTTTTGTAAAAAGTTTAGGACGACAACCCAGACGGTTCTTGGAACAAACCATGTGGCATTTCAGGTTATAAGATTATGTCAAATTCAGGTTTGGAGGTTTATTGTAAAAATGTATTCCTATACAGAACAATATGAAATCAGCGATCTGTTTTTTTCTTCTTTTTTCTGGATTACTTCAAGGTCAGATATGTAAATAAAGTCAATTGAAAAAGCGTTTTTAATATACAATGTTTCTGTACTTTTTAGATTTAAAACAAAATATCTCTCTCATGTTAAATGTCATGTTTAGGCCTTTTTTTTCTTAACCAAATGCAATCAAAACAAATGCATTGAATTAGACAAACTTAAACATAATGTGGTACATTTAATCCAGTATGGATATTCAGAGCCGGCCAGAGGCATAAGCGAACTAAGCGGCTGCTTAGGGCCCCCCAATTGAGTGGATTTTTTTTTTTTTCATATTAAATAACTTGAACAAGTGACATGATAAATGAATGAATGAATAATTAAAGACAAGAAAATTCAGATTTCATGATCAATACCTGCCTACACCTGCTGCTGTGTCTGCCAGCGTTTGAGCCTTGCGTATAATCTAGAGTCTAGACACCTTGCGTGCATAGACAATTCGTGCGCAACTGCGCGCATTATCACGAGAATGTATATTAAGCCATCAAGTCACAAAAAATTACGTATCCATCTGGTGCCGAAAAAATAAAGATAAAGGTATGTTTGCATGATTATTTATAGTATTTTGTGCAGTTCAAATTGTACTCACTTGAGGTAGCAGCTAGTCATGATCTTAAATAAGCCATCACCAGAGCTAAATCCCCGCCATGAACAGTGAAATGTCTTCCATTAATATATATCAATCTAGGTCTATTATTTCACACTCTATTTTTGATTATATTAATGCTTGTCTATTTTGTAGTTGAAGATTTGCATTTTTTTTATTTAATAAATAAATAATTTATGTAATGTTTTGTGACAGTTTGTTTTCAGAAGTTTCAAAGAGTTATTAAAAGTTAAATTTTTTTATTAAAGTATCTATTTTTTATTAAGTATTTATTTTGTATTAATACATACCTTCACTGTATTAATTTATAATGTAACATTATAGCATAACATTTGTGTCAATAATCATCAAGCACAGGTAACTCCGCCCCAAAAGGCTCTGGCAGGCCCTGATGATATTTCAGGAAATTACTCACATGAGTCATGACAGGTAAAAGAAAATCAGGGGCCGTATTCAGAAATAATTTTAACTGGCGAATTTAATAGCAACTCCGAAAAATAATGGGCGTGTCACTCCTACCTTTAGGACTCCTAATTTTTTTCACTAAGAGTAATTCACAAAGCATTTTAGCCCTAAAAGTAGCACCTAAGTCTGGGACAGCTTAAAAGAAGTCAAGAGGACTCCTAACTCACTAAGACCCATTCACAAAGGACCTTAAACCGCCTCTCGCAAATCTTCTTCAATGTCTCACGCTTAGTTTTACTTGATATCCCAGTGATGAATTTACCTTTAATTATGTTTTTTTTTTCCCCAGCACCAACTGGGCCAGCAGCAGTAACTGATCCTGCCTCCAGTTGGGCTTTCTTTTCCGTTTTGGCGAGTTCATAATCCACCGTCATTCAACTATTACATTACTTCAATAGGAGCAACATTTCCTTGCTTTATTTAGTCTATTTAGCCTAATAGGATGTCAATTAATCACGCAAGTGTTAATGCAAGTGTCTTTTTTCATTGTTAGGCAAGTGTCGTTTTTCATTTTTAGGCAAGTGTCGTTTTTCATTTTTAGGCAAATGGCGGTTTCATTAGGGTATTAGGCTACCTTGATTTAATTTAATTGAATTCACGACTTTTCTGTCTCTCTCTGACTTTTTAGAATTACACTTCACTGGGGCCTGCACAAACATGCATTTCAATGACATTACTATTATTATTTAGTGTAGGACACAGACATATTTAGATGTCGTAATTCCATGATTTGTTGCGTCTGTGTTATGTTCCGCATGATGGCCCTGTCATCTAACAACCAATCACCGTGATCATTGCGAGGAAACTCGTGCATGAGAATTGACATCATCCATAGCAACGAAGACTCACTCTTAGTTTAGGAGTTGTCATTTTTCCGTACTAAGAGTAGGTCTGAAATGCGTTGTGAATAACTTTTAAGAGAAAACTCCTAGCTAAAATATTTTAGTGCGATTTAGGAGTACTCCTAGTGGTAAAATAAAATTCTTTGTGAATACGGCCCCAGAACTAAAAGGTAACTCTTAACTCTGCACACATCTACATTGCATTATGTCAAAAGATGAATTTGTATTGTTGTAATTGGAAAAAATGCAATAATAAATGTATTCCTTTTTTTGGTCAAAGTGTGCCAATCATCTTAAAAAATATATTTTTTAAATTTATTTTTCAACTGTAAATGATTAAAGATCCAATTATTTGTATCCTGATTGCAAAGTTACTCCCTAAAGCCAGGTCAAACATGTAGCCTACTGAAGTCCACATGATTTGGGGAAACAATGCTGACTTACCGGTAAATAAATGTCATCCATGAAGACAGGGATCTTTTTGAATTCTGAAAGAGTGATTTTGCTCTGACAGTCCTACTGCATTTTCGGCCTCTGTGGCTTTTATGTCTGCATTCCCTGGATAAACCATAAGGGAATATTAAATCACTGTTAAATACAATATCTAGACACATCATCTGTACTTTAAATATAATTAAAAGTGTGTATTGCTCTGTGACCATTTATATTATTATGAAATAGCAAAAAATAAATTTAGTTGTAAAACAGTTAGCAGCTACGTAGCAAGGCTGCCAGTGACAGATTGCCACACTAGCGTTACACCGTGTCTACACCAACAACGATAAATGAACATTGCAAAGCACTTTGTCTTTGACTATGTGAGAAATAGAAAGGGGGATCAGTTTATTGTCAGGAATTTGTTGTGTCACATCGCGCTACGTTGATGTTTTATATTATGTTATATATTAACATAAAATAGCATTTTAGATGTCAAATAAAATCGTACCAAGGGAAATTTACAATTTACAAATATAATAACTTAGAACACCTAGGCTAACTTACCAGTGAAAGCCGTCTGATGTATCATGTCGTCTTTCCATCTTCATGTGACGACCACATATCCGACACAACATCTTCCTTGCTAGAAGTCTCTTTTTCTGAAGCCATTTTATGAGTCGTGCAGTAGTCCTCTTAGTTGGCTTTTCGATCAGCAAAAGTAACAGCTCTGTCATTAGATTCATGTTCCTTTTTGTTTTATCAGTTTTATCAACCTCATAACTGATGACGTCTTGACCTCATGACCCTGAATGTAGCCGCGAAAATGCGGACTCTCAAGTTAATTACCATTTTCGCATTTCCGGGGTTTTCAGTATCGGAAGTATTAATAATAAATTCATGACACTGTTCCTACGACTTTTGCAAACCTCGCAATAGCGTAAACATTTTTTATATCAAGGAAATATAAGTGGTATAATTAAACATTTAAAAATGAAAAGATTACAATCTTTGTTATGGGTGGTACTAGGTTGCCTGATTCTTTTTTCAGTCAGAAAATCTGCCAATTAACTTTCACACCATACTAACTGTGAACATTTATTATTTTAAGGGGTTACGTTTGTTTAAATATTTTATTGGTGACAAATTAACTTTAAATAGATAACATGCCAGAAAATACAGGATTTGTAACTTATTAAAAAAAACTTTTTTAACAAAATAGTTGATCATTTAAAATAGTGAAGACAATAAATGTTTTCTGTAAAATACGGTTTATATTATTAATTCAGCCACGTTTTTTAAATCATACGTACGAAGCAACTAGTTACAGGAAAAGCAAGCCATATGCCACCTTCTGGCCACCTACACGAACTGCATAGCAAACCGAACAGAATAGAACATGAAGGGGGGTGTGGATATTTTGCGAATTTTATACAAAGTTCAAATATATGGAATAGCACCCACTCTGACATTAGTTACATCATTTGACAACTGCAAAGATGTACAAGATCCACCTGAGCTCCACGTTGTGTTTAGGGGGGAGCGCCAGGCCTCTGTAATTAAAGTTGAACCAATGGTTGCTGATGATGACGACGACGAGGATGACGGACAGAATCATTTGACAGGGCACACGCAGCAAGAAGCGGGCGAGCAACAGGAGGCAGACAGCAGCATTTTAACTGTGACAGCAATGGCAAGCCAAAGCACTAAACGAAGTAAGCGGATAAATCGCAAAATACCGTCTAAATATAATTCTGATGTATATGGTGAGTATTAAAGTTAACAGTTACGTTAGACATGTTTCCCTAAAGTAACAAGCTAACGTGCACGTGGCCCTTGTACTGCTAGCATGTTATTCTTACAATATATTATGTATTATATTATAAAATATTTCTCTGTCAATTGCAAGTTTGCATCTCATAATTCTGACTTTTTTTTATCATAGCTGTACGTTAATGTGGCAGAATTGTGAGAAATAAACTATAAATTCTGACTTTTTGTCTTGGAATCGCACGTTTTTATCACGGAATTCTGACTTTAACTGTAAATTCTGACTTTGTTTTCTCAGAATTGTGATTATAAAAATTACCTTTTTATAGTATTTTTTTATTCCATGGCAGGAAACAATAGCTATATATATATATATTTCTCATGCAGTGCTGTCTGAGGGGTCAAAGGTCACACACACATATATATATATATATATATATATATATATATATATATATATATCAAGTACAACAAACTGGAAGAAGCCAATTGGATGGAAATTGTTTTCATGTCAGAATATGTCTACGGTCTACTTGGCCACACGCTTACTATGCTCTCCCTACTCCCTACTAGAGATGCCAGTCCGCAGACCTGCTCAGTTGGAGGAGGTGGACAATGATGTGCAAGGTAGGTGTCTAAGAGTAATGATTTGACAAAACATTGATTGCACCAGTTGAGTCAGACTTCTTCAGACAAAAATCCTACAGTACTTTCTTAACCTTAGGAAATAGTTCTCAGTTGTAACTGAGTTAGGGTCTGGCAAAGCTTCATAGACAAATCATTTCCAAAGGGGCGTCACCAACGGACGTAGCTCAAATGCCTCTTGGAGCAATTGGATAGACCTAAAACCAATCAGAGCGATGAAGAAGATGACGTATGCAGAGCGACGTTAACAACTTAGTTTGAATAAACCAGCAGACACTGATCAGCTACTTGCTCTACGTTTATTTAAAATTAACAGCAAGACAACTGGAAGTGAATGTGCTTTTCCATTAAATAAATCACACACAGTAAACAAAACCTTAACAAAAAAAACTTTGCAATTTAGACGCGCAAACTGGGTGCCGGTGGTGTGAGACGTACGGCTCGGGCAGATTCGGCTTGAAGTCGTTCATCCTCGGATGCGGCGCCGCGCTCGCTGTTACAAAATACCCGTGCACACAGGCAAGTCGAAATGGGGTCTTGCCGGTCTTGTGCTAGCCTGGTAATACCAAACTCTGCTACTTCGCTTTGCTTCGTAGACAGAGTCTGGAATGGCATAATTTAAAAGTGTTTTCTTTCTCGCGGGGGGCGCTTGTCTGAAGTATAAAATCATTGGTTACCCGTAAGCCAATCACATAACGCAATCACCTCTCTCGCCAACTTAAACATCACCTCCATTCAAAATGTTTAACAAACACTCTTTTTGTTCGGGCTTCAGTTTGCAAATGCCGGGAATATTCTCCACAACAGAGCGAATTGCATCCCGTGTCTCCATATCCGCGGTCGTTTACGATTTCCCTAACCTAAAATACAATCTTAAACTCGGCGCTTAGCGTCTACGTCACGGCTCTCAGCCCGCCCTCTGTTCGTTGATTGGCCGGCTGTTTTCAGGCCGGAGGAAAACTGAGAGATAGGTCGCTATCTCAGACTGAGTACAGAAGCGAACTGAAATTGAGCGGAAGTACGAAGTCTGACGTAGTCAGGCTGGTCTTGCACACCGAACGCGTGATTTTTGCCCCGCGCACCTTCGCTCTCGTGCGGACGCGTAGAGTATAAACAAGGCTTTACTCCGTGTCAGCGCGCGCTCTGATCGGTAAAGGGGAACAGACCTCTCCCGAATCATCTCCAGCAGTAGCAGCCTCCGATCGCACCACTAACTCCGCCTCCGTTTCCCTCGTAAGCTGATATTAGTATTTAAACATTCTATATGATAAATGTTCGTGAAAAAAATATTTTAATAACATGGTTTTGGCGGTTATAGAGTTCTAATGACGGTGTTCAACTATAACCGTCACACATAGTTCCACGGCGGCATCCATCTTTGTAAATGTAAAAAATCTGCTTCACCGTCGCTGTGCTGTCGTCATCGTGTAAAGCCCGCCCCAACGTTTCTGATTGGTGCTGCGATTTCGACGGATTGGAAATGGACTTCAATGAGCTCTTTGCCAGACTAACTTTCAGAGCAAATCTAAATTTGCGGAAGTTGTCTGGGTTTTCCCAGGCTAGGTGAAACATCTAAATTCTTTGCAATTTTGCATTGAGATTTTTTTTTATTTTTTTTGCCTGACAAATCTGTCATGAAATTTAGCACAAAGTAATAAGCCATGATCTACCTTTCCTGGCAAAGATGCACATTTTACATCCAATCACCTATTACCAATTCACCTGCGTATCATGGACAGTTTTAAAACCTTTCAACTGGGATATTCTTTCATATTTTCACTTTTATTATGACTCTGTTCCAAATGTTTTTGGTGTGTTGCAGCCATAAAATTCTAAATGTGTATATATATATACATTTAGAAAATACATTTAAGTTGGTCCGTGAAAACATTGGAAATCTTTAGTACTTTTGTAATTTAAATAAAGGTTAAAAAGAATGAACCAATACGCTTATTTCACGCAGCCGTTATTTTGAAATCTAAAGCGAGGCTCCGGTGGGAAGAAAACTGGAAGTGTCGCCTTTAATCATAGGAGAGTCGCGAATGCCATTGGCGTATTGTTGTGTTTAATGTAGAAATTAGTTATTCTAAAAATGTACATACATTTCTTTCATACTTAAGACTATATACACTGAAATTCATTTATATATATATTTTTTTTTTTTCAGAAAGTAAAAAAATAAGCAGGAACGAACTATATCTACATATCCTATATTGGATATTAACATCCAATAGTGTAAATCGCGGCAGCAGCTTCAGGTTGGTAGTCCAAGGCATTGTTGTTTATCTTTACTTCCGGGGTTCTTCCCACCGGAGCCTCGCTTTCGATTTCAAAATAACGGCTGCGTGAAATAAGCGTATAAAGGATTCTTGATTTTATTGCATTTTTCAAAACGTCCCAACTTCTCTGGAATTATTGGGTTGTATCTATCTACCTATAAAGATAGTTTAGTTAGTCAATCAGACTGTCTTATAATATATTCTTATTCTGATGATAAATGTCTGTGCAAATGTCTCAACAGGATAGCCTGTTGTGATAAAATGTTTTAACTATTTTAGAAATTACAAATTAAAGAAGGGATATTACAACTTTCCTATGAATAAGACGAGGGGCTGCGTAAAACTATTTCTGATACCATGCAAATATTTCCTTGTCACCTGCACACTTTGTTCATGCCTACATATTTTTCTATGCTTTGTCGTTTTAGAAGAGGCTCCAACTGCCCATATGACTCTTAACAAAACAAAACAGACAGTTGAGATGCTGAAGACGAAGATCCAAGCTCTGGAGGAAAAAGTGGAGTCTTTGACTGAAGAGAGAAACTTTCTCAGAGAGAGACTGGAAGATGGTAGGTTCCCCCTCCCTTCCTGTGGAATTACTGATTATTGTGCCACAAAGAAAAAGGGTTACTCAAACACTTAAAAAAAAAAAACTAATACTGTCCACTAGTGGTCGACTGATATTGTTTTTTTTTTATCAAACTCGTATATTTAACTTCAGTAATTTCACTTAAATGGCAATGAAAATTGCCTATTAAAAGTCATTTAAGTGAAATTACTTAACCTAAATATACAAAAGCTTGATAAAAATTATCATTCTAGAAGAAAATTTCAGATGGCACTTAGAGGCTTTTGCATCTGAACTCTTATGTATACAAACTTAATTTTTGTGTGTGTATACATACATACACACACATTAAGATAGATAGATAGATAGATGAAAAGCTGAAATCTGAAAGCTGAAAGCTGAAAGCTGAAATTCCAGAACAGTCCCAGAACCCTGCAGTAGCCCGTCTGGAGTCATCTGAAGATACAACATCTTCAGATGACTCAAGCTCAGATTCATCAGAGCCTTCACGAAAGAAAAAGAAGAATAAAAAGAAACAAAAAAAGAAGAAATCAAAGAGAGCACAGGCCAGTGATTTCAAAAGAGGTACTACAGTACAGGTTACCATTGTGTCTTAATGTATTCACAGAGACCTATTATAATTTTTAACCAGAAAACACTCATTGTCTATTAGTGCTGGGCGGTTTGACCACAAATCTTTATCAAATTTTTTTTTCTGCTGCTTTCATGGTATATTATGTTTTTTCACTGGACCTTATTATGGCTTATTTTGCTGTAAGGAGTACAGGGGAATGTGTTTTGTAAGAAAAAAACAAAACAAAACAAAAGTAATGTAATCAAAAGAAATGTATTATTTAAATGAATAATAAGTGTGTTTTACTGTGGGTAATTTCAAAGAAGACCTTTTGAGTTTGTGTTTTAATAAAAACGGTATTATTATTATTATCACTATTAATCGGAGTACACTCTACTGTACAATAGTAATAGCCTCTATTTTTATTTCAAGATATACCAAACTTTTATTTTAACAGGGTGCCGTGATTTTTTAGTTCCTGTCTATGATCGGACAAATGTCGATAGTTTTATTAAATTAATTTCATTGAAAAGGCTAAAAATGGTATGCTCTACTACAGCAGTGCTGCTATAATCCATAAGGTAAACTTAACTCAGAAATTGGGTTCTATATGAGTTCAGTGATTCGGGTCAAATGATTGTGATATAATGATTATGTTAAAACACAACCAACATCATCAGATCATCTTTTCTATTTGATCATCTGGCTGTTATAACTCAGATACAGCAGCCAGACAAAATATAAAGTTAATGATTTAAGGGTCCAGAGCCCAACTAACCCAAACACTGATCACCATAACGGTGACCTGAAATCAGGTTTTCTCCTTAAGTGATTCTGCTTGTTAACATCAGGTGTCTTCAATAATTCTCAATCATCACTCAATAATTCACTTAATTATCTCATTAACTTTAACACTGCTTCAGTGTTCATTTAACACTCAACTCAGAGTTTAATTGGATCGCTTAAAATGACTTCCATGATGTTGAAGTTACATGAACAAATTATGTTTGTTTAACGTAATCCAGTTATGTGGAACCGGTGGAACTTGTTTACATAAAAAAGTTAAGTAAAGCCAACACATCATTTTTTTGAGTGCAGTGCTATGGCCTTAAAAGTACCTTATTTGCATATATTTGTGTGAGTAGTGGCAGCATGCTTTGTATGGAATGATTCCTCCTCATTTGCTTTTCTGTTCTTTCATGCATTTATTCCAGTACGAACTCCTGAGGAGTCTGTTTTGCGATACCACAAGGTCCTCCGACTTGTCAAAAGTGGCTCAACAAAGACGGATGCCTATAACAGCGTGGGAGTGGACCGAAACACAGTTGTGAACCAAGCACCAATTGCAGAGCTGGCTGCAGTTAGCCCTGACATGTTCAAGATCCTGAGGGCTGGTTTCAAAAAAGGAGACAGTCTGCAAAAATTTGCGGACAAATGTTTGGCTCAGTGTATTTTAGAGCCAAATGCAAGTCTTATATGTGCTATGAAACAGGCCAATGACCTGTTAGACATTCTGAAAAAGTAACATAACTTGGTAAAGGGTTAGTTCACCCCAAAATGAAAATTCTGTCAGTAATTACTCTCCCTCATGTTGTTCCAACCCCGTAAGACCTTCGTTCATCTTCGGAACATGAATTAGGATATTTGTGATTAAATCTGAGAGCTGGATCACTCCTCCATAGGCTTCTAAGGCTTAGAAGCCTATGGAGGAGTGATCCAGCTCTCATTAAAATAAATGCGAATATGCTTACTTCCTCCATAACCTCCCGAACTTTAGTGCAACCGCTTGCTGCGTCTGATGTCGTTATTGTTCTTTTGCGCATGCCGGTTAGTTTGAAACCTCAAACAGTTCACACTGCAATCAGATATAGGTCACATTTTAAAAGGTAATGTGAACAGCCAATCAAAAAATCGGATCTGAGCAAAAAATCAGAATTGAGCATTAGGACTTGCGGTGTGAACGTGGCCATATAGGCCCCTCTGCCAAGAGGTGTAATTTAATTTAAAATGTTCCTAATAATAATGTAAAATGTTCCTAAATAAATATTTTTATGTTTGTAACAAGTTTATGTGTTTTTATTATATTTTGATATATACACTTTTTAAGGGGAAAAAAATTACCCTAGACTGGCGAGGAACCATATATGGTAACTTCATTGCCCTTGATTTCCAACCTAAAAAAAAAAAAAATTTTAAAAACTCACAAATGTTTAGAAGTCTTATAATATCCTCCAATAACACTCTATGGTTGAAATTTTGAATTTCCAAGTATTTCAATGAGTGCCCTTCCTTTTTGTGAAAAATTCTTGCCACACAGTTTACAGATGAAACGTTTCTCTCCAGTGTGAAGTCTAATATGAGTGTTGAGGCTACTTTTATGACTAAAACAATTTCCACAGTGATGACATATAAAACTGTTCTCTCCTGAGTGAATCCTCATGTGGCAATTAAGGGTTACTTTACGTGTGAAACTCCTTCCACACTGATCACATGTGAACGTTTTTTTTCCAATGAGTGGTTTCTCTCCAGTGTGAATGATAATGTGATACCTAAGATTTACAACTGTTGTGAAGCGCTTTCCACATTGATCACATATGAACAGCTTTTCTCCAGTGTGAATTCTCATGTGGGAATTAAGGGTGTTTTTATGTGCAAAACTCTGTCCACAATGAGAGCAAGTATAAGGCTTTTCTCCAGTGTGAATTCTCATGTGGACATTAAGGTTTTGTTTTTGAGTGAAACTCTTTCCACACTGTTGACAGGTGAAATGGCTTCTCTCCAGTGTGAAGTCTCATGTGGATTTCAAGGTTTCGTTTTTGACGGAATTTTTTTCCACATTGACGGCAAGTGAAATAACTGTTAGGTTTGGTCTTTTGAGCTCTTTTTCGTGAGCGAGTCTTTTCCATCATTGTGGATTTCTTTCCAGTCATGAAATCATGATGTTTCTTATACTGATCTTTCTCTTCCATTCCATTTGGTTCTTGACTCTCGTCTTTCAACCGCATCAGATCTAAGGCGAAAACAGACAAATACAAGTTAACAACAGTTTAATGGCACAAAACAGCAGACATAAAAACAACTCAAAGCATCAAGCCTACTGAAAGAGTTGTCTGCAATTTTTCAGGACTTTCAACACTTTTTCCAACACCAATTTTTAGTTTTCAAGGACACCATTAAATACATGTTACTATCCTTTACATAAAAATGCAGACTAAGGACAGAAATTAACTAAGAAATTCAAAGGTATATTGTGACATGAGGGCAATGTGGTTGTCAGCTGTCATAATCATGTCATTGGCAAATAAGAAAACGTACTCGGTTACTAACGTAACCTCTGTTCTCTCTAGAGAGGGAACGAGTACTGAGTAATATCTTACACTATGGGGAAAACCTCTTTTCCACAAGATATTGAAGCCAAAAATTATCCTTAATTTTTAATCAATGTAAAACGCTTTGCGTCAGCATGCAGACATAGGCGAGGCAGCTCGCGCACCTATTGGCTGCCCTGCGGCAAAAGCAGCAGCCTATCGAGAGCGGCCCTGCGTGACGCCATGTCCAATGGGGGCACTTCGCGCATTTCGTCACGCCTCGCCCTATAAAAGCAGGTCAATAGGCTGATACAAACCGGTTTTCATCGCCAAAGCGAACCAGAGCGTATATTAAGCACGGCAAGATACGCAGTACTCGTTCCCTCTCTAGAGAGAACAGAGGTTACGTTAGTAACAGAGTACGTTCTCTTACGAGAGTATCTCTCGTACTGCGTAATATCTTACGCTATGGGGAACACAGTGTAACATGCTGTGCGTACAGGGATCCAACACCAAGTCCCAAGGGCAGAAGCCCGGGGCGCATGTAGTGCATAATCACCATAGACTCACAGAGAGTGAAGGAAGAGGGGCTAGAAGCGTCATTCCTTATAAAGTAGCATCCATAGGAGCTAATCATATTAACAGTATACCACACAGCCAGGGTGAAAAGCTTTCAGCCTAAACTGGGTGGCCGTACATGTTTCAACATTCATGGAGCTGTTGTATCGGTCAGTGAGCGATACACAGGCCAAACTCAGCATCTGGGCCGGGACAGATAGCACTGAATTGAAGCCAAAAGCTTAGCTTGTAAGGCGGGAATCCACAGGTTATAGTATTTTATAAATGTGGAGGGCGAGGCCCAGCCCGCGGCCGTACAGATATCTTGCAGGGTAATCCCGCTAGACCATGCCCACGAAGAGGCCACACCTCTCGTGGAGTGTGCTCTGACACCCAAGGGGCACTGCAGGCCCTTATAAGTGTAAGCCAGCACTATCCATCTAGATAGGCTCTGTTTTGATGCGGCAAGTCCCTTAGAACGTCCGCCAAACAAAACGAAGAGCTGCTCAGTCTAAAACCAGACGAGCGGGACACATAAGCTCTTAGTGCCCTTACAGGGCAAAGGAGACTCGCATGCTTCTCCTCATTGAGAACCGGAAGGGCGGACAGGGAAATCACGTAGGACCTGAACGGTTTGTTGAGGGATTTTGGCACGTACCCGTGCCTAGGTTTGAGTATGACCTTTGAGTCATTAGGCCCATACACGACGTGCTTACCGAAAGCGCTTGTAAGTCCCCTATGCGCTTCACTGAAGCGAGAGCCGTAAGAAACACCATTTTAAAAGACAGAAGTTTCATGTCTGACAAATGGATTGGCTCGAATGGGGCACCTTCCATGGCTTCCAAAACCGTAGAAAGGTCCCACACCGGGACTGAAGGGGGCCTGGGAGGGTTCAATCTCCGAGCTCCCCTGAGGAAACGCACGACTAAGACGTTTTTCCCCAGTGACTGGCCAGACACAGGTTTTGCAAACGTTGTTATGGCCGCCACATATACTTTGAGCGTGGATGGGGTTCTGCCCTTATCCAGCAGCTCTTGAAGGAAGGAAAGCACTTCCGTAACCCCACAGTCTACGGGTGAAAAGCCCTGAGCTTGACACCAAGAAGAGAACACGGACCATTTCGAGGAGTAGAGCAGTCTAGTAGACGGAGCTCTAGCCTGCGTGATCGTGTTTAACACTCCCTCCGGGAGGTTAGCGGGTACCCGTTGATTGCCATGCTTGAAGGGACCACAGATCCGGGCGAGGATGCCAAATCGACCCCTCTGCCTGAGAGAGGAGGTTCTCCTCAGTGGTACAGGCCACGGGGGAGTGCTGGTCAGCTGCATCAGGAATGGGAACCAAGTCTGGTTTGTCCAGAGCGGAGCCACGAACAGCACTGGGAATCCGTTTTCCCTGATTCGTTCCAACACTTGAGGCAGGAGCGAGACAGGGGGAAAAGCATATAGGGGACAGAGGGGCCAGACGTGGGCCAGCGCGTCCTTGCTTTGAGAAAAAGTTCGGACAATAAGCGGTTTTTAGTGGGACGTGAACAGGTCCACCTGCGCTCTGCCGAATATTTCCCACAGCAGTTGGACCGTCTGCGGGTGCAGCGACCATTCTCCTGCTGGACATTGTTTCTGGACAGTCTGTCTGGTCCCACATTCAGGCGACCAGGCACATGCGCTTCTCTCAGCGAGAGCAGGTTGTGCTGAGCCCAGACCAGGAGGGGTTCCGTCAGCCTGTAAAGGTTTCGGGGCCTGATGCCGCCCTGGTGATTTATGTATGCCACCACTGACATGTTGTCCGACCGGACCAAGACGTGGTGACCTTTTATCTGGGGACAAAAATGCCGTAGCGCGTTGTCGACTGCTATCATTTCCAAGCAGTTTATGTGAAGGAGCTTTTCCCGTTCTGACCACAGGCCAGCGAACGGTCTGCCCTCAAGCAGCGCTCCCCATCCCGAGGTGGAGGCGTCCGTAGACACCACCTTCACACTCGAGGAGTCCCCAGACTCACACCTGACTGATACCAGTCGGTTACTTTCCAAGGTTCCAGAGCTGAAACGCACTTTAGATCGAGCCTGAGGCGAAACAGACCAGCGGTCCATGCCCGGGGCGGAATTCGCGCTTTTAGCCATATCTGCAGTGGATGCATACGAAGCAGGCCCAGCTGGAGTACAGAGGCTGCTGAGGCCATTAGGCCCAGCATTTTCTGAAACCTTTTGAGCGGGTCTATAGAGCCGCGGCGGAAGGATTTCGCGACGCACAGAATGTCTAGTCCGCGCTCCGGTGACAGGCGTGCTGTCATGGATAGCGAGTCCAGCACTGTTCCCAGAAAAGAAATTTTTCTGGAGACAGCGAACTTTTCGCCCAATTGACTGTGAGGCCCAGATTCTCGAGGTGCTCGAGTAATGTGGCCCTGTGTTCTATGAGCTCTGAGTGTGATCGAGCTAGAATCAGCCAATCGTCCAAGTAGTTCAAAACTCGCATGCCCCGAAGTCTCAGGGGTGCGAGAGCCGCGTCCATGCACTTCGTAAATGTACGGGGTGCTAGGGACAGGCCGAACGGCAGGACTGTGTATTGATATGCCTGGCCCTCGAAGACGAATCTCAAGAATCGCCTGTGATGGGACGCTATTTGTATTTGGAAATAGGCGTCTTTCAGATCTATTGACATAAACCAGTCCACCTGGCGAACTTGCGCAAGGATTTTCCTGTTTGTAAGCATTTTGAACTGGCGCTTCACAAGTGCTATGTTCAGCTGTCGCAGATCTAAAATGGGTCTTAGACCTCCTTTTTTCGGTACCAGAAAATATCTGCTGTATAGGCCCCCTTCGCTCTGAGCCTGAGATAAAGGTTCTATAGCACCTTATACCCTATAGCATTCTGATACCCCGGGGAGCTTTGCCCACGCATCTGCGCGAATAGCTAGAGGTAGAGTGAAGTCTGGGCTCTGACCACGGCATAACGGTGGCTCGAGAGCTCCGGTGTGATGAGAACTCAACGCTGTGTTTACAGCGTGCGAGGCGGGGGGAGCGCTGATCACAGCGGGCAGCCTGGCCGCGCTCAGCTTCTCTATGACGGGTTGTGCAGAGAAGGCGAGCGGGGTGAATCCCGTGGGATTCGGTGTGTCTGTGAGAGAATGTGGGCGTGGGACAGCGGGCACATATACTGCACTGAGAACACTGTCGGCTCGCGCCGACTGAATGTGTGTTGGTTTCGTTTTTACAGAAACCAAGGGACACGCATCGCATAGTGTAAGTGGGTACTGTGTTGTGGGCACGTTCACTACATTTTTTGCAAAATCGACATGAGTCGATTTTATTTGTGCTAGCCCTGCACTGTGGCGGGCTGTGTCTGGGTGTGGGAATGGGCACTGGGACGTGGGCATTCTTACAACACTCATAACACCATCGGCCATGGCCGGAACACCAGAAAATGCACTCTTTATTGGATTTATCTGGGTAGCCGTAAAAACGGCCTTTGTGTGCAGGTAAGCGGGCTGTGGAACCGGCTTGTTCACTGCGAAATACACTGGAACAGTCACATTGCTTGCAACTGAACGAGCAAGAAGTTTTGGTGAAAATCCGGCCGCAGCGGGATTTGAACACCGTCGCTTTCCTAGAGAGGCTAGGAAGACTTTGAGACCTCGGTCTTGATCTCAATCATCGGCCGGGGCCCGCGCTGAGGGGGGCGGCGTTCAGCAGAGCGAGAGCACGGTCTTTGGTCTCGGGCCTGGCGGCGCTGTGATGCGGCGGCGGTGGGTGGTGCAGGCTGCGGCTGAGAACTCCGGGCAGACGGCTGTTTTGAGCGGCCTGTAGCGGAGCTAGAGCGCTTCGGCAGGAAGTGCTTCATAGCCTGCGATGTTTTCTGCACCTCAACGAATCTGTCCGCGAAATCTTTGACGGCAGATCCGAAAAGGCCGCTGGGGAGATGGACGCGTCGAGGAACACGGAGCGCTCTGCTTCCGTCATCTCAGATAGCGTTAGCCACAAGTGTCTCTCACCCACGGTGAGAGAGGCCATATTCCGCCCAATGGCCTGTGCAGTGGCTTTTGCAGCGCGTAGAGCCAGGTCTGTATCGCTTCTTAAGTCCGGCACGCAGATCGCCTCCGGTCCTTTCTCGTCCATTTTTCGGAGAAGGTCGGCTTGGAAGATCTGCAGGACAGCCATAGTGTGCAGCGCTGAAACTGCTTGCCTGGCGGCGGTGTAAGCGCGACCGTGCATGGCTGACATCACTCGACGGGCTTTAGATGGTAGCACCGTCTGAGCGCGCCGTCCAGCGGAGGGCGGGCAAAGATAGGATGCTAAAGCTGCTTTCACAGGAGGAAGAGAAAGGTGCTTCCACAGGAGGAAGAGAAAGGACAGAGGTACGCAGCCTGGCGGAGAAGGGGGCGTTCCAAGAGGAAATAATAGTGTACAAACATATAGCTATATTATATTAAATTACTTATTTTCTAAATAATAAAATATTCTACACTCGCACACTGCCTCTTTCACAGCCAACTCTGCCTTTCTCTTACCTCAGCCTATCGTGGCAGTATACATGGCCTACGCGGCTTTTCGTACTCTGGCCTAACGTGGCAGTCTTTCACAGCCTACCTGGCATTACTCACAACACTTTAGGCAATGGCCTAATGATTCGCTCTGTTTAATGATTTTAACACCTATGTCAATGTCTGTATATTTAAAAAATATAAACTATTTTCTTTGCCTAAATATTTTAGGTACTTCATCAAAGGAATACTCCAACTGGTGGGTATCTATTTCCTTTCTCAGTTCTTTGGGGATATGGCTCCGCCCCCGCCTTCATCTTCAGGCAGGAACTGCAAGTGTCTGCTACCCTCCGGATTTGGACTACGGGGCCTACGCCAAAGAACTTTATCGTTTCATCTATTTGACAATAATTTGCATACAACTGTTAAAGCTGCAGTCCGTAGCTTTTGTGGGGTTAAAAATGATTCCAAAATACATATTTGAGAAAATACATAACCAGCCAGTGTTCAAAACTATCTGCTTGCCGTAGCTCGATTCAAAGCAGTAAGCTTGTAATAATGTTTTTAATTTCAGTGGTACTGGTGGATTTCCGCGGGAGATTCGAGCATGTCTTTGCGTCACATCTGTACACATAAAGAAGGAGTCTCGGCTAGTAGGCTATATTGCGTGTAAGGATGTTGAAGGTGGAGATTTATAGCCTTTTCTCACAGCACTTGATATAATTAAACTTATCAATTTAAAGGCAGATCCAGAAAGGTTCAAACGACAATCATCAGTGACAACAGACTAACCCGCTGTAAAATGCAAAAGACTTTGTTCGGACTTCGGAGTGGCTACAGAAAAAAAAGAGACTGCAACCGGACACATGCGAAAACAAGGATACATATCGGAAGGACATTACATGTAGTTGCGCAATGCTGACGTTGTTAACATTAACAATTTGAGAACAAAGTATAATTTGCACGGTTTTGCGTGATATGATAACTTATAAGTGATTGTTAGATTTAATCAGCGCGATTTACTCCAATGTCAGAACCAGAACAAAAGTGGATGTTTCTTGCTTGTTCAGATGACATTTTCCGGTGAAAATTCTTATGTTGGTCATACTTCCAAAAAGAATAATCTGTGATTCTGAATGCCAGTATCCACACCAGCGCGGTGACTGACAGCCTCACACTCTCCTCAAACACTGTGTTCTTCCGCACTGTGGCGTGTCGAGGGTGTTGAAGTACAACTCACGTAAAGTTGATAATTCCGCGAATTACTGCAATTGCAGATTTCGAACAGAGATGTTAACACATTTCTTTTCTTCTGCAGCCTGAATTGCTTTAAAGGCAGGGAGGCAATTTTCCGTGGATGAGTTATTCCCAAAAGTTTCTGCAAGGATATTAACAATTTCTTGTTTTGTGGTTATAATTTCATCTTGACGCTTGATGTCTTGAATTAGAGGTGCACAATTCTTCCCCATCATTCCCTGAATCAGATTCCAGATTTTTTTTGCAGAAGTCTTTGTAGATATGCTGGACACAAGTGGTCCCCAACTTAGCCTCATATATTATTCACTGTGCTTGTGCTCTGCTTATTTCTAATTTGATGAGGTTTACTGTTGTTGGACTTCGGAAAAAGGTTTGCTTTCCGCTTTTTTATAGTTTTGCAGTTTTCATTAAACCATGGCAATCATTTAACAGTAACAGTGTGTAAACACACAAACAACAAATAATGAACTGAAAGAACTGAAGAGCTTAAATAGAGGGTATGCGCGTGACGTCACCGTCGGCCGCAGTGCCTGCAGTTACACACAGTGAGTGGCAAAAAGACTGAGTGGCTGCATTTGTTATCAGCGTGCATGCCGCGAAGAACAAACACAACACATATAAAGCGTGAAAGAGCTTTGGATTGACTGTACAACTAGATTTGACAAAAAATCTGAGGTATATTTTTAGACTGCCGAAAGCTACAGAACAGAGGAGCAAATGGATCGCTGCAGTTCACAGAAACAACTGGACTCCAGGCAGCGAAAGGTGGATTTGCAGTTATCATTTTGTGTCAATATGCTGAATTTAGGTGTAAAATCATACCCTACATACATATTGTATTGTTATATAATAACAACTCATCAATTCAATATTTATCATTGCATATTCTGCTTTCTTGGATGTTTTTAAATAAACACTGACAAAAAAATATACAAGTTTTAGCGTAGGACGATATGATGATATAGGCTATATATAACACTTATATAAGTGATCACCCGGATTTAGACCTACCTATATTATATAAAGCGTTCACAGGCAAATTTGCTTTATGTTTAGGTCTATATTGCTTTTATTTCCCCGGCGTCGAAATCAGGCACACATAAATGTCAGGCAACACGATTCCTGGCTGCATGTCAATATCCATGGATCACTGGATCTTTAGTAAGTTGTAAGGAACACTATATTGAGTCCAACATTTAGTTTAAATTGATAATCGATCGTTTTACTCGCATTTTCGCAGTTTCCCCTATTAAATCCAGTCACGCAGCAGCTCTTTTGCCACTCAGTCCAGCTGAGGGGGCTTGTTCCGGCGGGAAAGTGACGTCAATGCATACAGATACTGGTTACTAACGTAACCTCAGTTCTCTCTAGAAGAGGGAACGAGTATTGCGTAAGTTTAGCTTAGGCTACGGGAAAGATTCATCTTCTCGAGATATTGAAGCCAAAAATTATCCTTAATTTTGTATATGTTGTCAACGCAGTTGCAGCAGCTAGCAGACCTTGAGCGGGCATCCTAGCGCGCTCATAGGCTGCCTTGCGGGAACTGCACAGCCTACCAGTGAGCCCGGCGTGACGTCACGTGCCGCGTCCTAGCCCGCCAGAATGGGCGTGGCTTAGCGTATATAAGCGGGGCTCGGTGGCTGATTCTCTGGTTTTCATCGACTGAAGCGAAAAAGCGATTGTGACGTTTAGCACGGCAGATTACGCAATACTCGTTCCCTCTTCTAGAGAGAACCGAGGTTACGTTAGTAACCAGTATCGTTCTCTTACGAGAGGTTCTCTCGTATTGCGTAAGTTTAGCTTACGCTACGGGAACCCATTGTCCACGCCGTGCGCGCCCGCATCCACCCCATGAGTCACAGAGCTTCTGTAAACCCAGAAAGTGGGAACCAACGCATTGTACATAAGCGCGAGGAAGCGCGAGTACCATAAGCGTAAAGCGCGTGTAAACAAGCACTGACAGGCAATACAGAGCGGCCGTGTGAGGCCGGTGTACTTAGGCATATACAGCACATAACCTGAAACAGTGCAGCTCAACCAGAAGAGCTGAATTCACGTGAGGGTAGCCTGCGCATGATAGTATCTGGGCACGGCTAGCCTCTCACTTAAACAGACAGCAATTTAGCCTGCAGGGCGGGAACTTCTAGGTTGTAAAACCTGACAAAGGTGGAGGGAGAGGACCAGCCCGCCGCCACACATATGTCTTGAATGGAAATTCCACTTGACCATGCCCATGACGAGGCCACGCCTCTAGTAGAGTGCGCCCTGATGCCCAAAGGGCACTGCAAACCTTTTGCCGCGTAAGCGGCCGCGATTGCGTCTCCTATCCATCTGGACAGGCTCTGTTTCGAGGAGGCGAGACCTTTAGTGCGCCCACCGAACGAAACGAACAGCTGCTCAGAACGCCTGAACGGGGCGGAGCACGTAATGTACAACCTCAGAGCTCTGACTGGGCAGAGGAGATTAACATCGCTTTCGCTATCGGATGCTGGCAGAGCCGATAGGGAAATGACCTGTGCTCTGAATGGGGTGCCAACCACTTAGGGAACGTAACCATGTCTAGGCTTGAGGATGACTTTAGAGTCTTTCGGGCCAAACTCAAGACACGACGCGCTTACAGATAGCGCGTGTAAATCCCCCACGCGTTTGACTGATGACAGTGCGATCAGAAAAACAGCTTTAAGCGACAGGTATTTTAGGTCCGCTGTGTCCAGTGGTTCAAAAGGGAATGCTTTCAGGGCCTCTAGGACCAGTGAAAGGTCTCACATAGGAACCGAGGGGGGGCGCGGGGGGGTTCATCCTTCTGGCTCCTCTGAGGAAGCGAATGACAAGCTCGTTTCTGCCTATTGACTGGCCGTGGATTGATTCAGAGAATGCTGCGACAGCCGCCACATAGACTTTGAGCGTGGAGGGGGATCTGCCCCTGTCCAGCAGCTCTTGGAGAAAACTGAGCAGCCGCGTGACCCCACATGTTCGCGGATCGAGGTTTTTATTTGTGCACCATTTGCAGAACACAGACCATTTGGATGCGTAGAGCCTTCTGGTAGAAGGTGCTCTAGACTGCACGATCGTGTTCATTACTGCATCTGGCAGGGATACCTGTTGATCACCCACGCGTGTAGCGACCAACGCTCCGGGTGGGGATGCCAGATCGAGCCGTGCGCCTGAGAGAGAAGGTCTGCTCTCAGCGGGACAGGCCATGGGGCTGTCTGTGACAGCCGCATCAGCTCTGGGAACCACGTCTGGTTCTCCCATCGCGGGGCTATAAGGAGCACTGGATGGCGCGTTTCCCTGATTCTCTTGATCACCTGTGGTAACAGAGATACCGGGGGAAAAGCATATAGCGGGTGGCTGGGCCACATCCGGGCGAGCGAAAAGAACATTGTCCTGTCCTTCGAAAAGAACATTGGGCAGTGAGCGTTGTCTCGTGACGCAAAAAGGTCGACTTCCGCTTTGCCGAAAAGGCGCCATAATAACTGGACTGTTAGGGGGTGCAGTGACCACTCCCCCGGGGGAACGTTGTCCCTGGACAGTCTGTCTGGGCCATCGTTCAGTTGACCCGGCACATGTGCGGCTCTCAGTGAGCGCAGATGGTGCTGAGACCAAACGAGGAGGCGTTCCGCCAGATTGCAGAGGTTCCTGGATCTGACGCCGCCCTGGCGATTTATATAGGACACCACCGACATGTTGTCCGAGCGGACTAGAACATGGTGGCCCTGAATGAACGGGAGGAAGCGTTTCAGCGCATTCTCGACCGCTATCATTTCCAGACAGTTTATGTGGAGGAGTTTTTCCCGGTCTGACCACAGTACGAAGACTGGTCTGCCCTCGAGGATGGCGCCCCAACCTGAGTTGGACGCGTCCGTCGAGATGACCTTCCTGAAAGAGACTGCCCCCATAGTCACTCCCCTCTGGTACCAGTCGGCCGCTGACCAGGGCTGCAGAGCTGTGACACAGCTCTGAGTCACTCTGATCCGCTCGCGACCCGACCTCCAAGCTCGGTGCGGCACACGGTGTGGCCAGCCAGTGCTGTAGCCGGCGCATGCGAAGTAAACCTAGCCGGAGTACCGCCGAGGCTGAAGCCATCAAGCCTAGCATCCTCTGGAAATTTTTCAGAGGGAAAACGCTGTCCGCCTTGAATGACATGGCCAGCTGCCGGATACAGCGCGCGCGCTGTGTAGACAGGCGAGCCGTCATGGTCACCGAGTCCAGTTCTATTCCTAAAAAGGATATTGACTGACTGGGCAGTAATGAGCTCTTGGTCCAGTTGACCGTGAGACCTAGGCATTTCAGATGGCTGAAGAGCGCAGTTTTGTGAGATATCAGTTCTGTCTCTGACTGCGCCATAATCAACCAATCGTCCAGATAGTTCAAAATTCGCATGCCCTGAGATCTCAAGGGGGCGAGAGACGCGTCCATGCACTTCGTGAATGTACGGGGGGCTAGGGACAGGCCGAACGGCAGGACTGTGTATTGATAAACCCGATCATCGAAGGCGAATCTCAAGAATGGCCTGTGACGGGGTATTATCTGAATCTGGAAATAGGCATCTTTCAGATCGAGAGATATAAACCAGTCCCCCTGGCGAATGTGCGGGAGGAGTTGTCTGGTTGTAAGCATTTTGAACGGTCTTTTCATAAGAGCTTTGTTCACGAGCCTCAAATCCAGTATGGGTCTGAGTCCCCCGTCCTTCTTGGGCACAAGAAAATAACGGCTGTAAAAGCCTGACTCGCTCAGAGAAGGCGGTATCGGTTCTATGGCCCCTTTGCACAGCAGCTTTGTTATTTCTGAGCGAAGTAGGTGTGCTACTTCTGCTTTCACTGTCGTCGCGGTCCGTGCTCGAAATCGAGGGAACGCATAACCCTGCTTTATAGTGCTCAGCACCCATTTCGATATCCCTGGGATATTTTCCCATGCTTTTATGTGCGCAGCTAAGGGTAGAATGGACTCCGGGCTCTGGTCGCTGTGCTGTGCGGGCTCGAGAGACTGAACCGGAGGGGCGCGCACGCGCTCTGTGTGCTTATATGGGGCGCCTCGCTGAAAACAGTGACAGGCTGTTTTAACTGTGGCTTCCCGATTACTGTGAATGGGGGGAGCTTTTTGATCACAATGTGATGCGCGAGCGGCGCCTTGTGAGGTGTGTAGGCTTGTAAGCGCGGGCGCCCGTGGGCGGTCGCGTGACTTACAGCCACAGAATGACTGGTATGAGCTTGCGCTTTGTGGCGTGTGTTTAACCGCACTGGTGAAGCGCGTGTCAGTAAGCGTGAGCGCTTGTGAGCGGGCACGAGATTTACGTTTATATTGTGGCTCATGTGGGACTGCGCACCGTGGTGCGAGAGCGGCTTTATGTGAAGCGCGCGACTTGGCCGTGTGACAGAGCGGGCAGATAAAATATGTGTGCGCGTGGGCACATCTGCTATGGGCAGCACTCGAGCGGAATTTGCCTGCTTTATGAGAGTGGGCTCTATGTGAGACACGGGAAGTGTTGTGTTTACATGTAGGGGTGAGCACTGGGTTGTGGGCTCTTTTTCTACACATAAAACACCTTCGGCATGAGCCGGGTAACCAGATAACTTGCTCTTTATGAGATTTCTCTGGGTCGCCGTAAAAACGGCGTTTGTGTGCAGGCGAGCGGGTTGTGTAACCGACTCGTTGACTGCTAAATGATCCACTGCAGTAGCCTGAGACGAGGGGACTGACAGGGCATAAAGTTTCGACGGTGGTCCGGCCGCGGCGAGACATAACCGTCTTTTCACTCCTGATGGTGCTAGGAGGGCTTCGTGTGCTCGGGCTTCAGTGCGATCTTCGGCCGGGGCCCTCGTGGGGGGTGCGGCCTGCTGCGGTTAGCAGAGCGCGATCTAGGGCGGCCGCCCTGTCGCTGCGAAGACTGGCTGTGCTGTCTGGGCTGAGCTGGGCGCTGTGTGGCGGCTCGTGCAGGCGGCTGATCACGTGAGCGACCTGCAGCGGAACTAGCGCGACGAGGCAGGAACAAATTCATGGCCTGTGACGTTTTCTGAACCTCAGAAAAGCGGTCGACGATGCCGTTCACTGCTGGGCCGAATAAACCGGAAGGAGAGAGAGGGGCGTCGAGGAAAACAGATCGCTCAGAATCTCTCATGTCGGCCAGCGTCAGCCAGAGGTGCCTCTCAGACACTGTCAACGAGGCCATACATCTCCCCAGGGCCTGGGCTGCAGACTTGGTTGCGCTTCTCAGGTCCGTAACAGCAGATGGGTCCCGGCCCTTCTCATCCCACTCACGGAGGAGATCTGCTTGGAGGATCTGTAGCACAGCCATTGAGTGCAGGGCGGAGGCTGCTTGTCGGAGGCTGCTTGTCCAACGGCGGCGTATGCACGACCGATCAGAGCAGACGTGGTCCTACAGCCGAGGCGGTCGACGGCCTGCGAGAGAAGGCGCATAAGTTCGGCTTCCGCTCCTGCGCATGTTCTCCCAGATTCCTGAATAGAAGAGGAGGCGGAGCGATGAGAGCTCGACCACTCCTCGCTATCCGAAGCTAGGATGGAATAGCTTTCTCCTGCGGCGGGTCCATCCGCGTCGTCCTCAGACTCGACAACAGGGCGGGCCGTAGCCGGCGGCTGTGCGTCGGTGAGAAGAGGCGGAGAGGGCGTCGGCGAGGCTTGAGGGAGGGACTCCGGCGAGCGCATCGCGGCGGCGGCAGGCTCCTGCGGCCTTTGGGAACGGCGCTTTTTCTTCCTGCGCGGTGCATCAAAGGGCGGAGAGAAAGCTTCGTCTTTGAAGGCTTCGAGTCGAGCCTGCAGGGTAGACATCAGAAGGTCCTCACAGTGCTCACATCCTCCCGAAGAGTTCCTGTCCCAGGCAGAGAGACGCAGATAACGTGGCGGTCTCCGACGCTGAGAGGGGCTCTGCACGAGCCGCAAGTGGAACGAGGCATCTTTAAAAAGACGCTCATGCTCTTTTAGATGCTCTGAATGCAATGAAAAAGGATACAACGCCGGATAGCGTAGCTCGCTTCGGAAGGCTGAAGGTGGCGAAGGCGGCCGGCTTCCTCAGGCACTGTCCTAGCTGGCTTGTCGCTGTTTCAACGGCGGCGGCTTTCTCAAGGTCCAGCGATGCGAAGAGCTTCGCTGAAGAGATGAAAATCAGAGAATCAGCCTTCGAGCCCCGCTTATATACGCTAAGCCACGCCCATTCTGGCGGGCTAGGACGCGGCGAGACGTGACGTCACGCCGGGCTCACTGGTAGGCTGTGCAGTTCCCGCAGGGCAGCCTATGAGCGCGCTAGGATGCCCGCTCAAGGTCTGCTAGCTGCTGCAACTGCGTTGACAACATGTTAGAGATGCACCGATGTGAAAATTGTGGCCGATACCGATAATAATATTGCTGTTATGGCCGATACCGATATTTACCGATGTCGATATCTCTGTATAGAAAACACATAGCGAGGATTAGGGCTGCACCATATTGGTAAAAAATGACGTTGCGATATAAAAACAATTTCACCAGATGACTTGAATAGCTCTATTTGGAAAGAATGAATCATTCTAGAATGACTGGGGTGGTTTTGTCATGGAGTAAATCCGCATAGAAACTAATATTAATAGAATGTTAACTAATGTAGTTAACTAGACTTTAATAAATTGAACCTTATTCAGGGTTTCTGCAGGGTTTAGTCAGTCAAATTTAAGACTTTTTAAGACCTTTTTATGACCATTATGATTTAAATTCATGACCTACACGAATTACGAAAAATAATTTTTATTTTATAATTTTTTTTTATTTACTTTCATTAAAAGTAATAAGTTTCATTATTTAAAGGTTCCATTTTCTTAAGAGTAACAAACTGAAGGCTCCCTTTTCTCAATAAGTCTCAATAACACAGGAACAACACTCAACAATTATCACGATAATATATATCAGTCAATATCGATAATTATCACGATAAATGTCAATTCTTTATTTCTTTCAAGTTTAAAGGCAAATTTTCTTCTCCTAACTGAAAGTTGTAGAAACCAGACCGTTAATTGTGGTTTTAAACTACTCTTTATTGTCAGAACATATCATGACAAACACTTGCCAAACAGGTAAACATTTCACAAACCTGAGGTAGAACATTCAAACATGTGTAATTTTTCCTTAACAAAATTAATATCTTTATTGGAAAATTAATTTCTTAGTTTCTGCATGTGCTAATGGGGGATATTGTTTCAAGTCTTGAAACAGGTTTGTGTTGCCTGACTTTGATGGCACGTTTCTTCATGAAATGTATGAAAAACAGTATAGCCTAAATACATTAAATACTGTAATTGTATTCCATTAGTCCTTTAATACATTGTCTATATTAATTATATAATACACTTCAATATGTATATCCCACATTTCATGGTGCAGTTAATATACTAGGCTAACGTTATAGTAGCCTAAATCCATGGTAATTATGGGAATTTGTAGACGGAAAAGCTTCCGCCTGTCTCGTTGCGCACAGTGTTTCTCCTGTTCGTCAGCGCCGTTTCATCTGCCTTTAAACTGGTTTAAATCACTGAGACATTTGTGTTCTAAGCTGAATTCAAGCGCTTCTCACTGGATCTCGTGAGCGAGACCGATTAGAGTAAACCAGAACGCGTCTGCTCTAGTGAGCTCGCGCTGCCGTTTGGACTTTGAGCCGAGCGGATAAACAGTCCGGGAGGCGCGCGCGGTTCAAATGAGTTTCGTTATAGAGAAAAAAATAAATCGCTATAATGAATGAATGAGCATATCAATTTAAGACGTGACTAAATGTAACTCATGACCTTGTATGGAAAATCCGGAGGTTTTTATGACTTTTTATGGCCTAAAATTCTTAATAAATTTAAGACGTTTTATGACTTTTTATGACTCCGCGGAAAGTAACCCTGCTTATAGAGGGAATGCATTAACGTCACTTCCCCGCCGGAACACGCCCCCCTCAGCCGGACTGAGTGGCAGAAGAGCTGCTGCGTGACTGGAGTTAATAGGGGAAACTGCGAAAACGCGAGTAAAACAAACTATTATCAGTTTAAACTAAAAGTTGGACTCGATATAGTGTTCCTTACAACTTATCAAAGATCCAGTCAGTGATCTATGGATATTGACATGCAGCCAGTGTTTCCTGACATTTATATGTGCCTGATTTCGACGCCGGGGAAACAAATTAAGAAAATTTGCCTGTAAACGTTTTATATAAATACAATATAGATAGGTCTAAATCCGAGTGATCACTTACATTAATGTTATACTGTATATCATCATATCGTCCAGCCCTAAAACTTGTATAGTTTTTTGTCAGTGTTTATTTAAAAACATCCAATTATGCAGAATATAGTCTGTTCTGTAGCTTTTTGCAGTCTGTAAAAATATATAGTAACTCAGATTTCTGGTCAAATCTAGTTGTACAGTCAATCGCAAAGCTCTTTCCCGTTTTAGATGTGTTTTGTGTGTTTTTCACGGCATTCACGCTGAAAACAAATGCTGCCGCTCAGTCTTTTTGCCACTTGTGGGCGTGACCGCATTCACTCCGGCCGACGGTGACGTCATGCGCATACTCTCTATTGTAAAGTGTTTCCGATTTATGTCTCTTGAGTTCAGTGTTGGACAGATCAGTTGTTTTAACCATTCATTAAAGTGAATCGGTTCAAAGGAGTCATTAGTTCGCGAATCGGACGTGTCATTAACGGACCACGGCACACGTTGTGTGATTGTCCCGGCAGTTTAGGACATCGCACAAGATTTGTCTCAACACAGAAAACATTTCATCACTAGATAGATTTTTGTTTTGTTTATTGAAAGTGTGGTTTATGTCATCTGAATGTGTGGAAAGCTTTTCAGAGAAGATAAGGCAACGTTATTTTAGCACAATTCACAACCGAGTGGTAGGTCAGAAAAAAAAACTTCGGTCTTCCGACCTTTTATCATCGTGTATTCTCAAAGATATTCAGTCAACTCAATGCATTAATATGCGCGAGGGAGGGAGAGAGAGCAAAACCGTCTGAAGACGGTGCGCGCGCGACCGGGGCTTTCACTCGCTCTGCTCGTTCTCTCAGTTAAGCGCAGCAGTCGGTCATCTACATCACTCACCGGTCAAATAAGGCTTCGACGGGACGCCTTAGTAAGGCTGACAGAAAACAGCGTGCAAGTTCCAGTCTTCTTGCGCTTGATGTTTGAACTGACAGGACTTGAGCTTGTAATGAATGCGCTCGTGCAAAAACAAACATCCCCACCCCCGCACTCACATCTACACACGAATGATTATCGGCCTGTTCACATCGGCCCTATTTTGACATTGGAACGATACCGATGTGTAAAAAATTGACCATATCAGCCGATGTTATATCGGCGGCTGATATATCGTGCATGTAAGGCCTGCTAAATCGATCCAATGGGGGTACTCGATTACAGGTGAAGGTTTCACGCGTGTTCCGTCTTTCCCATGGCAAAGTGATTTTCAATTAAATGCAATACATTTTATCTTATGTATTAACTCGTTTCATCTGACTCCATAAAATGAAAAAGGTTTAACAATGATATCTGTGCATCATTAAATACACGTTAATGTTTGACTATTCCTTTATCTCCAATGAACATAAAGTCAAAGTCTGTTAGAATAATCAAATATAACAATTTATTATGTCAGGTAAAAGTATTATGCCAATTTCATAATACTTTTCAAAGACCATCAATACAAAACATCAAATGCTCTGATAAGAGAAATAGATGCAAACCCAACATTTAAGAAATAGGCTACATGAGCTTAACCTCATGGGCTATCTGAAATACAGAAAGAGCCCCGATTCCTTGCTGCATTCCATTAAATAGCCAGAACTTCTTTTCAATGGTAATTTGCATTCAGGTTACACCTTATTTTGGGGGTAGGGGAGAAAGGCCATTAGCATTGAGTCCACCTTCCTTTGTGTATCAGTTTCTCTAAACTTCTAAAAACCTTATTTCCTTTTGTTTTACTTATTTGGAATGAGACATCTGAACCAGCCACCCTGAGACCTTTAAATTGATACTAAACACAATAATCATTCACATTAAACCATATATATACTTGTGTGCGTTTTTTAGTGTTATTGACTGAGAGAGAGAGAAAATGTAGATAAGGTGAAGGGGGGTGCGGGGTGTGTGTGTGTGTGAGATGTTCAAATGTTAATGTGCAAGCAAGGTCCTTTGCCTTATAGATCTGTGGTGAGGTTAATTCCTTCAACCAGTTTTCTTCAGTCTTACAGATTTCCCTCCTTGACCCCGTGGGTCACATTCAGACACTTAAGGGGTCACAGTAAGACGTTTGTCGTGATTGAGATGTAACTCAACAATTGTCTTTGCAATGTCAGCATCTGTAGAAGCTCAGAGGGCTGTGTTCACCTGCAGAACACCTGTTCTCACCAGGTGTATGTAGCTTGAGTCCAGCAGGTGGATGAGGCGTTCAGGCTTTCTTCCGGTGATCCAGTGATGTGAGCAAAGTTCATAGAATCAATCTAGACCTTTCGACTGGTTCAGTTGACGTGTCATTCCTTCATGGAGAAACTTCCGTTTCCCTGGCACCTTCCCCAGGGAGATAATCTGTCCCTTCTTGACCAATCCTGTCACCTTCAGCGGTGCGGTTGTCTGGACAGACCTCAGTGGGTGAAGGGGCTCTCCTTGGCTTCACACTGCCTTGTGTGAGACACCTGAAAAGCATCTTAAATGTCCGCTTCACGATTGAACACATATGAACTTGAACTCGCGAAGAAATCCATAGAAACGCATAATGCAACAAAACAAAATCATGTCATGTTCAATGTAAAATACCATGTTCTTGTCAGCAGGTGTGAATGGTACATCTGTCTCATATGTTTCTCAAGGTCCTGAATGGTAACGATGTCTCATATTAAATATCCAATTCTTAAATATATATATATATATATATATATATATATATATATATATATATATATATATTTTTTTTTTGGTCTGAGTTATTCAAAGGAAATGCAGCAAGAGGTCAGTGCAACTCAAATAATCAGATAAATGGTATGCATCAATACGTCTTGTAATAACAATAATATTCAAAAATAAAAAAATATGAAGAATCACTGTTTGTTCAGGAATCTTCCAATGTAAGCCACTTATGCAAATCTAAGAAGTGACTTGGAACAGGATCAAATGTATTCAAGAATGGAGATTGTTCATTCCTTGCAACAGGTGTGAGATTGTGTGTTTGTGTGAGGGTGTGTGTGTGCGTCTGTGTGTGAGTGTGAGAGTTTGTGTGAGAGAAAGAGAGAGAGAGAGTGTGTGTGTGTGTGTGTGTGTGTGTGTGTGTGTGTTGTTGGCTAAGTAACAGTCAATGACAGGGTTGAATTGTAAATTCTGTAATTGATCGAAGCGCTCATACGAAGCGATCTATTTAGTTAGGATGTTTCTGTTATTAGTGGTTTGTTGAGAAATCAGGGGCCCTCTGATTTTCCAACCCCCCTAATAACAATCAGAAAGTTTAAACATTTTGAAAATTAATAGCAGGTCTGCCTCTGCTTTTTGATGCATTGCATTGATTTGTGACTGTAGCCATTAATATGTATTTCCAGTATTTTCCCCTGAGTTGGCAGAGTGTTGTGAATAGTGTCATGGGATCAGCTTTCCCATCCTATGTGTGTGAAGCTATCCGGTTCTGTTAGTGTGAAGATGCACAATGGATCTTTAGTGAAGTGACACTTTTGGACTCTATGTCATTTTTATCTTCTTATGATGTGTAGTGTTCAGTCTGGATGGACTTGATCTATTCCAGGTCATGATGCTGTGAGGGTGTAGGTGATGGAGGAGTGTGTTCAGTGTTTATGTCTAGGAGATGGGTGGAATCTACTGGATAACAATTGTGTTGCAAATTTTAGTTCCAGTTCTAAACTGGGAGGCCATGCTAATGTAGTGATGTGCTATTGTGAGATGTAAATGGCCTCTTGAATTGTCTTTTCACCCATCTCCCGAGTCTCAGGTTATGTTCTAACAATCGTGAGGTCCGGCCGTCCTGGCATCCATCCTCCACGGAATTGCAGAAGTAAACCTGACAGAAACAAATGCAGAGAGAACCACAGTTAATTCTGATGTTTTCAACAGTTTCAAATTCAGACATGTGGAATTCTTCTGCTTGCTCCATTATCATGTCCATTGCAATTTTAATTCCAGCTGTCACATGAAACCGAGTTTCATTGACCAGGTCTGAATTATTGCTGTTGCTTCAGTGCAGTGTGCGACACCTTAAAGCTGCTCTTGCAGTCGAGCCTTCACAGTCTGCTGTGTCACAGCATTAGAGATCCCAGATTTCGGGTTTTACAAGTTGCTTTCATTACAGCCAGATCTGTGCGCATGAATTAGTTCATGGTGTCGTTCCCACGTTTGGTTAGTGCAGGTCTCTAGTTACCTGCAAAAGGCTGTGGTCTGTCTGATGTTTAGTTCACACCCTCCTTGTAAATTTGCTTAACTGTGCCACACTTCTGGGAGTGTTTTTTAAAGGCAAAAAATTAAAACACACCTCCGCCCTTTTGGCACTGGGTAGCAGGCCAACGAAATCGAACTGTAAGGATTAATGTCACACTTCTCCAATTAATGCCTGCTTGGCGATTACAATATAAAAAAAATCTCTGCTTGTTCTCGTGTCAATACATTTGAGGGAAAAATGTGACAGATTCAATAAATTTAGATGTTAAACTATTAAGCTATTTGCTATTGGGATGCTACCCGACTAGCAAATGACGCTAATAGTTGAAGGCCTTGAGTGACCAAAGTTGTTAGCTCAGTGAGGGGTTTTGATGCATTTTTGCTTTGGTTCCTTGCAGGGCGCTGGTTTGTGTCATCAGAGTGTGGTTGTCTGCGTTTTTTGAAATAGGGTGGAGGTCTGCCTCTGCCCAACGACCAGCACTTTTCCTCTGTATGGCCTGTTTTGTGACAGGAATGACAGAATCTGCTCAGTTTGCCACCGTGTGGCTTTCTGAATTCTCCTGCAAATGGAGGATTTTCATGACATTCTAACACAGCTACCTCACCATGCATTTGTTTTCGTGACTCAATTCTTGTTGCCCAGCTAACAATACCTTCGAATGTATTTTTTGCTGGAGAAGCACCATACATGAGCGATTGCTGTACACGCGGCCCTGCATTTGTAAGTAGTAATTCAAGGAAAGTTACATTGTTGTGGTTAACACCTTCAATTCCAGAATACTCCTCAAACAGTTCAAACATTTTTTCTGCATATGTCTCAAACGATTCTCCAGTACTCTGTTTCCGATTGAAAATCAATTCCCATCCAACAGGACTACAACCACGTAGATCGCGGAGACATTGTTTTAATCTATTAAAGATTTCACTCTCAGGCTCGTTTTGATGCATTGACTGCACAATGTTGCCTGTCATCAAAGCCTGTGGTATCTTATAGTTCAGGACATCTGGAATTGAGCTGATAACAATTTGCCAAATATCTTTTGGTTCAAGTTGGAATGCATGTTTTAGGCTAACAATGCGTCTCCACCATGGTTCGAATGGCCCTTTCAAAGGGAATGGTCCGATCTCTGCTTTAAACAAGCTACATTCAGTTACCGTTAGAGGACACCGAATGGTTGACTCTGTGCCGTTTGGGTGCCGTATCACCTTAAAGGCTGAAACAGGCACTTTGTTCAAAACTTTATCACATGCTTCACCTGTCTGAAAAGATTCAGGGTGATTAGAGCAGGCTGACTCATTTAGGAAGTGCACATTTTTAGTCCCCTCGCTGTTGAGTGTTCTGGGAGAAATTGACTTTTTAACAATTAGTTTAGCTTTAAGATCTGCAATGATGTATTTGTGATTTTTACACTTTTCAGTCAGGGCTAACTGCTCAGCTAGTAATTTATCTAGCTGTGTTTGAAGATCTTGAGTCTTTGCCTCAGACATTTTTGCCTCTGCATTTTTAGAATGCACTTCTTCACATTTAACATCCATAAGCGAAGATAGAAATGTTGTTGACTTATCTAGCCGTTTATAACTTATGAAGTTTAAAGCTTCAATTATTTCACCATGTTTTGATTTCTTCTGCTTACTACCCACTGTTCTCCACCAAGTGAGAATTTCATTGTCAATAGCGTCCATGTTAAGACCTTTTTTACTGAGTTTGTGCAGTGTAGGCTCGACCTTTTCGGCCCATAGTGTAAACAGGACAGGATCTTTATACATGTTCCAATTTATATTTGGGGAAATTTCTTTCCCTGAAGCTTTGAATATAAAAAGGGTTTTTGTTTCAGGATTAATAAGATACGCATTCACAGTTTCTGATTCTCATCTATGTTCCTTTGCGTGGTTTTCCCGCAGCTATGAGAGTTTTCCACCAAGGATACAAAAATTCAGACTATACGAAGGTAAAGTCATTTTAACGTTTGATAATTCTTTACTTCTATTTTCCCCGTTTTTAGATTAGGAAATTATATCACTCTGCGGTCCTTCTCTAAAGTCCGCATGCCACACTCTCGCCAGGTCCGGTCATCAAATCAGAGGTAATTTGACTAAATATCTAGGATTTGCCGTATCCAGACGTACATAATCAAAGACATATCTGTAAGTCCCCTTAAACGCCTCCTCGTTTAAGTACACGTAAAATGATACCGGATGTTAGCCATCGCTAAACTGACGCAAAAGATGTGGAAATATACAAATCCGATCATCTACTTGGGAAAATAATCATCAATTCAGAATGAGTTCAAACGTGGCAATATTTCGTTTTCCGAATATGAAAAGTATTTCTGTCTCAATTTTCAAGAATTAATGAGCATTGTGAATCACATTATAACCACATTCAGCATAGACACACACACATGTGTTTAATTCAGTTTACACAGGATACATATGGCCTAGAATACAACATCAACAGCCCTTACCTAAGTGTTACAAAAAACACTTACAGTAAAGCAATCCTGTGTTTAAAGAATAAACTTACATTTAGCCTATGTGCACATATAGTAGCACAAACAACTATACAGTGTGTTCTATGGGTGCGTTACATTGTGTGAAGCACAACTCCAAATTTGAAAATACAAATTATTGCATTATTGCTTTTTAATCCCATCTGTGTGATGGAAGTGGAAGCTTTCAAATGCAATATAGAGTTTGTCAAGATTAGTTTAGGTTTATTCTAGAATATTATTCATGTGGTCACACAAAGGGTTAAGCGTTTTTTGAATGCAGCATGGCTTTAGCATTTAGCATTAGCCTCGTTTTGGAAGCAGCATGGCTCTAGCGTTTAGCATTAGCGTCGTTTTGGAAGCGGTATGCCTTTAGCATTTAGCTTAGCCTTGTTTTGGAAGCAGCATGGACAATAGCATTTAGCTTAGCCTTGTTTTGGAAGCAGCATGGACAATAGCATTTAGCTTAGTCTTGTTTTGGAAGCAGCATGGACAATAGCATTAAGCTTAGCCTTGAGATCCGATTTTAGCCTGTAAATCATATTATCCTGTTTTCCCAAATTTAGCTTTTTATAAAAAATGCATCGATCTGCCTTTTTATTTATAAAATCATGTGTTTTCCGATCGTTTATAAACTTAGATTTTTCTTTCTGTTGTTCGCTGATTCTCTTCACGTGCTGGTTTGTTTCAACAAAGATAATACAACAATGGCGGCAAACATGTGGCTGGTTTGAAAACTTTTAGAGTTTGTTTTACAGCTCCTTGAGTAACGTTAGGCTACCAGAAAATCATTTGGAAGATGTTATTCCAATTTTAGGTTTCGTTTCGTGTTGCTTAGGCAAACAAGGATATCTTTAATCTATTAACAAGGGTTTTCATTCTTCATCTGCGCTGCCGCTATCACGTCCTCACGTATTTCAGTTTCGGACTAAACAAAGGGCTTTCTGACCCGTAACAATGCAAACAACATTTTCTCAACACTTTTCAAAAGGGAAGAAAAAGTTGACTTACCACAGCGGCAGAAGAAAGAGAAGATGTTCAAACCTCGTATTGATTTTAAAATCCCCATACTTTGCTGGAAAAGACGTTGCTCGCGAAATTCATTTGTTGCGACATCACGTCCAGGGGCTCACCAATTTGTAAGGCCTGCTAAATCGATCCAATGGGGGTACTCGATTACAGGTGAAGGTTTCACGCGTGTTCCGTCTTTCCCATGGCAAAGTGATTTTCAATTAAATGCAATACATTTTATCTTATGTATTAACTCGTTTCATCTGACTCCATAAAATGAAAAAGGTTTAACAATGATATCTGTGCATCATTAAATACACGTTAATGTTTGACTATTCCTTTATCTCCAATGAACATAAAGTCAAAGTCTGTTAGAATAATCAAATATAACAATTTATTATGTCAGGTAAAAGTATTATGCCAATTTCATAATACTTTTCAAAGACCATCAATACAAAACATCAAATGCTCTGATAAGAGAAATAGATGCAAACCCAACATTTAAGAAATAGGCTACATGAGCTTAACCTCATGGGCTATCTGAAATACAGAAAGAGCCCCGATTCCTTGCTGCATTCCATTAAATAGCCAGAACTTATTTTCAATGGTAATTTGCATTCAGGTTACACCTTATTTTGGGGGTAGGGGAGAAAGGCCATTAGCATTGAGTCCACCTTCCTTTGTGTATCAGTTTCTCTAAACTTCTAAAAACCTTATTTCCTTTTGTTTTACTTATTTGGAATGAGACATCTGAACCAGCCACCCTGAGACCTTTAAATTGATACTAAACACAATAATCATTCACATTAAACCATATATATACTTGTGTGCGTTTTTTAGTGTTATTGACTGAGAGAGAGAGAAAATGTAGATAAGGTGAAGGGGGGTGCGGGGTGTGTGTGTGTGTGAGATGTTCAAATGTTAATGTGCAAGCAAGGTCCTTTGCCTTATAGATCTGTGGTGAGGTTAATTCCTTCAACCAGTTTTCTTCAGTCTTACAGTGCACCACTACAACATATACAAAATTAAGGATAATTTTTGGCTTCAATATCTCGAGAACATGAATCTTTCCCGTAGCGTAAGCTAAACTTACGCAATAGAGTGCCGAAGTGATGACGTCACTTTGTAGGACAACTCGGAAGCTAGCGGCGCATGGGTTCCCTCGATCGAAAAGCTATGCATTTTCCCCATAGACTTTTGGAAAATCGCAAAAAATAAGATCTGTGTTTAACAAAGAGTTGTGACCCTTACACGTTTTGTCTATCAAGATAATCTTTACAAGTTAATCCAAAATGTATACATTTTGAAGCCTATATAAAGTTTTTAAAAAACACAAGCAGACACAATAAAGTTTAAAAAAACACAAGCAAGTTATAACTGTGTGTTCTATGTCATAGATCAAAACGTGAAAATATTTAGAGGCTTTGTTCCCCACAGACCTTATTTCAGGCGATTTAGCAAAAACCCATTCAAACATCCCATAGACTTTAGAGCGAGGGAACCGGGAGTGCTAAAATGCTAACTCACTTCCGTGTTTTGGCCTACAGAGTGACGTCATCACTTCGGCACTCTATACGTAAGAGAACCTCCATAACGAACAAAATACGAACAGGTGGGATCTAATTAACGAGTAACCAAGGTGACAAACTAGTGGCAGGAAACAAAGGAAAACCAAGTAGATAACTAATAAGGCAGTGTCTACATTAATTCGGATACATTTGAAAACGGCATTTTCGTTTAAAAACTGATGCATCCAGACCGGTCATCATATATTTGGTCTAAAACGAGAATGCTCTCATGTATTGCCGCAGGACAGCAAATGCGAGTGAATTTCCTGTCATCTTTGCAGGACTGTGATATGAAGAGTGTTCAAGTAACATATTTTAGCAACAGTGTGAAAGTGACTGTTCGTCATTGTTTTTAGATACCTCCGTTTTGACAGTCCACACTACAAAGCGTAAAACGGCTTTTTCAAATTTATCCACTTTGAAGAGAGTTTTCAAAAAGCCGTCTCAGTGTGTACGGAAGGCCAAAACAGAGAGAAAAAGATGCGTTTTCAAACGTAAACCTATGCACAAGGCCTTAATTAGGACACTCATATGAAATGAAAATATCATTCATTTCTGTAGATCATTTTAATAAGGATTGAATAAACTAACCTGTTTGTTCCTCAGTATCTTCATGTTTCACGCTGGCTGAACACTTCTTCAATCTTTATATCTTCACTCTCCTCTTTAATCAACGCCATCTTAATGGTGTCACGTGGATCTCAGATGTTTCTCCAGGAGTTGTCCTGTGTGTTTGGACAATTTGTCATGTTTAAGATGAGAATAATTAACAGAAAGACATCCACAGCAAATCTCTGTGTGCGTCTCAATCAGCTCTAGTTCAGTAGTTCAGCGCACTGGTGAGGGAATCAGTCAGAGAGAGAGTTAAAGGACTTAAATCAACTGATCTGACAAAAATCACTCAAATTAATAGGCTAAAATAACAAATTATACAGTACTTCATACAGAATAATTTGTAGATTTTACATATCACGTCGTCATGAAAATATTTGCTATTTGTTCATAAAAGTTGTCATTATTAATCATAATATTTGTGCTTTCGTTGTATTTTTACACTTTTGAGCGGCAGGATTCGTCATCGCGCGGTGATTCAAGCGCTTTGAATCAGTGAGTCATTTGGCAAAGCATTAGATTCAATTGACTCAATTTCTCCATCACCACTTTACAAAACCCGAATTCGTGTGTTACAACTGATACACGATAGTGTGCGAAATGAGACGTTCACTAATACATGGTCATATTCCTCTTGTAAAAACGATCAAATCGATGGTATCAATTAAAAAACAATAAATGCATAAAACCACAAACCTTTCTTCAGTCTAATAACAGTTGCAGGAGCACGGAGCAGCTTCATGATGTCATATGGCCAGGACAAAATAAAAGTCCTGTTCAATCTGCTGTCCAATATCCATAGTCCATTTATATATTTAATACATGTTATGGGAATTCATGGTGAAATATATATTTTAATACATGTTGTACAGTTATGTGATGAAAAAGATTAAGAATTACTAACTTGTGTTCTATAATAAACATATTCTGATAACAACATTACTATCTTTGTCTGTGACAGATCTCCATCCTGTTAAGAATTTACAATGACTTCATAAAGTCAGCAATAAATAAAGTGTCAATGAAAATGTATTGATGTCAAAACTTACAAACAAAACTTAAAAAGTTTTTTCTTTAAAAACATTAAGTACAATTCATACATATTTGGTCTTTTACCTTAATAAAGGTTTAATTTGATTGAAAAACCTTGTTTATTCTATAATAATAAAATATTAGTTTATGATAAAGTTTATTATACTTCATTTGGTCTTTTATTTAGACAGAGGCTAGGTTCAGCCCCGACAAAAAGTTGCAAAACTTTTTTTAAATGAAAACGGTGGTGCGTTGAACACCCTGTTCTGATGCCGCAAGAGTTGCAAATATGGCAGCTGTATGTTTAATAGGTAGTTGTGACAGTTGTGACATTTGTTTGTGATGTTATGTTGAATTTATTGTGCTTCGGTCGTTAATCGCTATTGGCTAAGATGGTCAGTTTAGCAGTAAGATCGCAGCACATCTCAATTCTCACAAAGATGCGCTCTTTGTTTTCGCGTCCTTCCCAGTTTGCTCTTTTAAGGCCTGCGAGGATTTCCAGTCAAGATTTAGACCGTACCATAGTACTGAGGCAGCTCTCATTAGGCAAGGCAAGGCAAGTTTATTTATATTGCACATTTCATACACTATGGCAATTCAAAGTGCTTTACATAAAGCAATTAAAATAATTGATTTGATTTGATTGATTTTTTATTTGTCCTCGAGAGGAAATTCGTTTCCACCATCGATGCGTATAATACAAAACACACATAACATACTGAAAAACATAACATATAACCTCTACAAAACAAAACAAAAAGAGAGCATACCTGACGTATCACTGATTCCCTATGTATTTAGGGCTCGTATGGATACAGGAATAAAACTTTTACTGAACTTGGCTTTTCTACACATCGGTAGCCTATACCTACGGCCAGAAGGCAGGAGAATAAAATATTTATACAGAGGATGTTCTGGGTCATTTATGATTTTTTGTGCCTTGCGCAACGTTAATGTCGAAACGCTCTCCGATAGATTAGGGGTAGGGATACCAATAATTTTACTTGCTAATATAGTTATCTTTAAAAATTTGTTCTTATTGGTAACTGTAAGCATATAAAAAAAACAAATGGCCCAATACGTAAGGACTGGCTCAATAATACTGTGATACAGAATCAGAAGAAGTCGTGGCTGAACAGACAAATGCCTAAGTTTACGAATAGCTGTCAGTCTTTGTTGACAGCGTTTGTAAACTCCTAGAGTGTGCTGATTAAAATTGAGATTTCGGTCCAAAATAATGCCAAGATATTTGAAATGATCTACTCTCTCAACTATCTCTCCATCAATGAAAATGCTGGAAGAATGGATCTGTGCTTTTGAGGTGCTAAAGACCAATTCCTTAGTCTTTAAAATATTGAGGTGCAGAAAGTTATCCTCACACCACGTTCTAAAATGTGCTGTAGAACGTTGATAGTCCAAGAAAGAGTCATTGTCCTCATTAAGCAGAGCAAGAATGGCTGTATCATCTGCATATTTAAAATAATGAGTTGTTGTAAATGAACTCTGACAGTCATTTGTATAAAGACTAAAGAGGTATGGGCTAAGTACGCACCCCTGGGGGGCGCCGGTATTGAGGACAATGGGTGGTGATAGTGCATTGCCCACCTTAACCACTTGAGGTCTATTTGAATGAAAATTATGGATCCAATATATTAGAGATGATGGAACTTGCATTCTCTGTAGTTTCCGTATCACCTGGTGACGCTGAATCGAATTAAAGGCGGAACTAAAGTCAATAAAAAGAAGTCTGGCATAATTCCCAGAAGTGTCCAGATGTTGAAGTAGACAATGCAAGAGCCACTGCATCATCTGTCCCTCTCTTCTCCTTGTATGCAAATTGTAGACAATCCAAAGATGATGTCACATATGGAAGCATAATGTTTTTAATGATTTTCTCAAAACATTTAATTATAATAGAGGTTCATGATACAGGCCTGTATCATTAACCTCTATTAATCTTAATCTTAATCGTATCTTAATCACAAAATAACCGAGTCAAGGGGTAACCTCGGAGTCACAAATGATTTGCTCTTATCCGATCGTGGTTGTATCTCTCTATTAGTGTTACTCGATCTTAGTGCTGCATTTGATAGCATTGACCACAACATTCTTTTAAATAGACTTAAAAATTATGTTGGCATTAGTGGAATTGCATTAGCATGGTTTAAATCATACTTATCTGACCGTTATCAGTTTGTAGAAGTAAATGAAGAAATGTCTTATCCATCACAAGTTCAGTATGGCGTACCTCAAGGCTCAGTACTAGGACCGTTGCTGTTCACTCTGTACATGCAACCCTTGGGAGATATCATTAGGAAGCATGGCATTAGTTTTCACTGTTATGCTGATTATACTCAGCTCTATATTTCTTCACGACCCTGACGAATACCAATGCGCAAAATTAACGGAATGCATAGCTGATATAAAAAACTGGATGACTAGTAATTTCCTACTACTTAATTCTGAAAAAAGAGTTGATTCTAATTATTGGACAAAAAACTTCCTCACAACCTAGAATACTGTCTAACACGTGATGGCTGCTCTGTCAAGTCTTCGTCGTCAGTTAGGAACCTGGTTGCGCTCTTGATACCAATCTTTAATTTGAAAGTCACATTTCTAGTATCTGTAAAACCGCTAGTATTCTTAGAATTCTTCCATCTTAAAAATGTATCTAAATTCCAACATATGCTTTCAATGACAAATGCAGAACGATTAGTTCATGCGTTCATGACATCAAGACTAGATTATTGTAATGCTCTTATGGGTGGTTGCCCTGCAAGCTTAATAAACAAACTTCAGCTGGTCCAAAACGCAGCAGCTCGAGTTCTTACCAGAACCAGGTAGTATGACCATATTAGCCGGTTCTAACAACACTGCATTAGCTCCCTATTAAACATTGTATACATTTTAAAATATTGCTGATTACTTACAAGGCACTAAATAGTTTAGCTACCCGCTACTTGTGCGAGCTCTTAGCACATTTTAGTTTGCAACATCTGTTGCGATTTCAAAATTCCGGCCTGTTGATAACACCTAGAATATGAAAATCGACTGCTGGTGGTAGATCCTTTTACTATTTAGCACCAAAACTTTGGAACAGTCTTCCTAACATTGTCTGGGAAGCTGACACACTCTTATGTGTCTGTCACACACAGCCTAGACACGTGTTAGGCTGCATAGATTAGGTCAGCCAGAACCGGAAACACTTCCCATAAATCCTGATGTACTCGTTACATCATAAGAAGAATGGCAACTATGCTTATATTAGTCTCTTTGTTTATCCCGAGGTTTACCACAGTACGCCGGATCCAGATCTGATGAAAGACATGCGCCTGGACACGAAGTATCCACACTGAAGTATCAACTAGTCTCTCCCCTGTGAAGGCCTCCTTCCCTTTACCCGTGTACAGATAAAACATTGTCAAAATGATTCCAGTTCACATGGATATGCGGAAGCGATAAAAAAATGTGGTATTATGAATTAAGGCCAGACAAGTAATTTGTTGGTCAATTTGTTAAAGTCCCCGTGAACCGGAAGTTGCAAACGACTTTTCTCCAGTGTTGTGACGTATTTCCGAGAGAAACGGAATACTAAATGAGGCAAAATAGTGGGCGTGGCTTTTTTTCCAACTAGCACCTGATTGGATCTAGAAAAGTAGGTGTTTTCATTCCCCCTGTCTACTGTCAGTTGGAGGGGCGTGGTTACGGATGTTAAGCAGACACCCAAAACGTCAAACCTACGTCATCAGGGAAGGTCCTCCAATGCAGAGGGGAGGGGACATTTCAGATTTTGATTAAAGATTACGAAGCCAAAAAAATTTTTTGTGTGGATTGACTTGCATAGATGAATTGTTCACCACAAAACGATCAATTTAGGCAAACAAAGTAAGTATGGTCAATTTTGAATTCATGGGGACTTTAAGAAAGACTACACGCCTGCGCACATATATATTCAAATGCGCATACCTATAGACTAAACAAGTAATACGCATGTGCAGGCTGTCAGCGTTTTCACAGATTTGCGTTTATGAAGTTTACGCGCCGATGATAAAAATTTTCAAAGGCTTGCGTTGTTGTGCGAATTAGTGGGCCGGAGCACATCAAGGTTGTGTAAGCGGCCCCTAAGTTAATAACTAAAGATCTTTGCAACGGAAGTGAAACGATCAAAATTAACTTTAGCTGGACAATAACTTTATTCTAGAGCTGCTGTAAAGCCAAATGACTTTAATTTCCTATTATCACTGTAAAGATGCTTTGAAATAATTTATATTGTTAAAAGCGCTATATAAATATAGGTGACTTGTCTTGACATCTATGTGTGTAGTTGCTTTTCATTCAAGGGAGCGGGTTTTCTCACAATTCTGCCCAGAACAAATTTGGTGATGATCTGTGCATTTTCCAGCATGATGGACCACCATGTCACAAGGCAAGAGTGATAATTGGGACTGCAAATGGGTGAGTGCTCCGGGTGTGTGTGTTCACTACTCACGTGTGTTGACTAACTTGCATGGTTTGAAGGTAGTAAACAAATTACAAGCATGGGCTACCATACTTGGCCTTCATGTCAAGTCACATCACATCATAATGAAGTGGCTCGGCATTCATTACATTGACATTTTGGATCCGTGGCCAGGCAACTACCCAGATCTTAATCCCATAGAGAACCTGTGGTCAATCCTCAAAAGGCAAGTGGACACGAGAAGCCCGGAAATTGTGATCAACTCCGAGCACTAATAAGGCAAGAATGGATTGCCAATAATCAAGATTTGGCCCAGAAGCTGATATCCAGCAAGCCAGACTGAATTGCAGAGGTTATGAAGAAGGGTCAACACTGTAAATATTGACTCTTTTCATATATTGAATGTTTTTGCTAATAAAAGCCTTTAAAATTGCAGATTATATTTTTCACATGTTTCTATGTTATACTGGAAAATAATGGTGAACATTTCAGAACTTTTAATCTAAAAGTAAAATGTGTGAAACACATTAGTCACTGCCAATATATTGGCCACAGCTGTAGTGCACACAACTCATCAGGTACTGGTGGAATACAACAAAAACTGAAGAGGATATTTAACTGGAAGTAACTCATTTGTAAACTTGCAGAGAGTAAGAGCAAAGATGAGGAAACACGAAGGACATGAAGCCAGATAAACAATACACTAAAAAAGTCTCAAATTGGTCATGAAGTCTTTCTTCTGTCTTACTCATACAGTTTTACAGGGTAATACAATGGAGAGACCAGACGCTGACTGTGTGTCTGTGCTGGGGTGATATAGTGTCCGTGATGAAGGGATAAAGTGAAATAGGTAAGCTTGATTAGAACTCTGGTAAGTGTGAGTGATGCATATAATCTTGACAATAGTGTTCTTGGACGCACAGTGGGACACAGTGAAGATGAATCACATGAAGAACAATGCCCATCTGGCCCTGGAGAGGGTTCAACCATTTGGTGTTGTGAAGGTATTCTAGGGCCTAGGTTCTCACTAGGACCTCCAGGCAGTGACTCAACACTTGATAGCAAGGAGCTCACAGTCACCAATGTCGCAGTTCTGCTCTACTGGGAAGAGCTTTGTGAAGTAGGCGCATGGATGGTGCGTGGACAGATTCCTCTGCTGCTGAGACAACACTGATCCAATGCCTAAGGTGGCGACATCCACTTCTACCACAAAGGGGAGGTAGGGGTTGGCATGAATTATCATAGGCATGTTGGTGGATTGCAGTGGCTTCCTGCTAAATTTTTCATTCTAGATGAAGAGGCGGCCGCATCCCTTCCCCAAGATTATAGCAAACATTGCTTCTTTTTTTTAATCTTTTTGCTCTCTGGATGCATTTTGCAATGGGCAAATTCTACTTGGAAGTAGTCCTCATCATGCAATTAGCAGTGAGGCAGGATCAGTGGTGAAGCACCTGCAGCTCTAACAAACTTCCAGATGTCACCAGATGAGCCCAAACAGTATCCATATTCAAGTTCAGATTGAAGACATTATCAAAGCATTCTCTCACTAACAATTAAGCAAATAATGTGGTGTAATGTTCTTATTTCATTCAGTTTTTGAAATTTTATGTATAATCATTCAGTTACATAATGGCATTTCACAGCAAGACAGCATTTTCAACACGTGAACCGCTTCCCTCCAGTGCAAGTACTTGTGTGAGCATTAAGATTTCCTTTTGTGAAAAACTCTTTCCACACAGTTTACAGATGAAACGTTTCTCTCCAGTGTGAAGTCTCATGTGAGAGTTGAGGCTACTTTTATGACTGAAACTTTCCACAGTGATGACATATAAAAATGTTTTCTCCTGAGTGAATCCTCATGTGGCAATTAAGGGTAACTTTACGTGTGAAACTCTTTCCACACTGATCACATGTGAATGTTTTTTTTTCTTCCAGTAAACGGTTTCTCTCCAGCGTAAATGATAATGTGAAACCTAAGATTTACAACGGTTGTAAAGCTTTTCTCCAGTGTGGGATTCTCATGTGGACATTAAGGTTGTGTTTATGAGTGAAACTCTTTCCACACTGTTGACAGGTGAAAGGACTCTCTCCAGTGTGAACTCTCATGTGGGCTTTAAGGGTTTGGTTTTGAGTGAAACATTTTCCACACTGTTGACAGGAGAAAGGCTTTTCTCCAGTGTGATTTCTCATGTGGACATTAAGTGAGTTTTTATGTGAAAAACTCTGTTCACAATGAGAGCAAGTATAAGGCTTTTCTCCAGTGTGAACTCTCATGTGGGCTTTAAGGTTTTGTTTTTGAGTGAAACTCTTTCCACACTTTTGGCAGGTGAAAGGCTTTTCTCCAGTGTGAATTCTCATGTGGCAATTAAGTGAGATTTTATGTGAAAAACTCTGTTCACAATGAGAGCAAGTATAAGGCTTTTCTCCAGTGTGAATTCTCATGTGGGAATTAAGGTTTTTTTTTTGAGTGAAACTCTTTCCACACTGTTGGCAGGTGAAAGGACTCTCTCCAGTGTGAATTCTCATGTGGTCTTTAAGGTTTTGTTTTCGATTGAAACTTTTTCCACACTGTTGGCATGTGAAAGGCTTCTCTCCAGTGTGAACAATCATGTGGAAATTAAGGTTTCTTTTTTGACTGAAACTTTTTCCACATTCAAGGCAAGGGAAATAACTGTTAGGTTTGGTCTTCTGAGTCTTTTCCATCTTTGTTGATTTCTCTTCAGTCTTGAAATCATGATGTTCATCTTTCATATTTTTCAGTTCTTGACTCTCCTCTTTCAGCGGCATCAGGTCTAAAGCGAAAAACAACAAATACAAGTTAACACCAGTTTAATGGCAACACACCGCTGACAACCTCACAGCTTAACTAATTGATGACTTACTGGGAAAGTGTTTGCATGCGTTTACGATAATTCACAAACATTGTGGCAGCAAACTCTCCCGGATGGGTGAAATGGGACTCAGTAGCCAGTTTTGCGCATACACTTCAGCTGGTGGTTAACGACAGTTTTAATGTGTTTGTGCATCGGGTTATCATTACAGCTGGGCAGCTTGTCTGGCACTTCAACCACAGCACCCCAACATGCAAGGCACTGGAGGCAAAACAAGAACAAATGCAATTTACGAAATTCCAGCTAATTCAATTGTGCAAAACAAGATGAAACTCAGCACGTGAGGTGTTTGGAAGACTTCTTGTTCTGTCTGACCGAACAGTAACAAAGCTGCAAGAAGCCCGGGGTCCGTTCTTCGTACGTCGCTAAATACATCCGAGATCAAATGGCACATCCAAGATGATATCACCATGCTAATCATGATCTGGTTAAATAGCTTCTTCTAACACACCTGTTGTTTATGATTAGTATCGCTGGATTGAGTTATCTGAGATAACTAGAAGTCCCCCAAGGAACCCAAGCTTGCGCCAGGCTGCGGCCTTGTCTTTACATTCACCAAAGATCCTCTGATTCCCACTGGTTCTTTCTCATCAAGACCACATCAGCAAAGATCAACCGGAGCCTCAACAAATTGCATCAGGACAGTTTAATGGAAATGGACGAGACATGCAAGTATCAAACTTAGTCTTATTATTTGATACATTAAGTATCCTTACCCCTTTTTAAGAAGGGCGTGTTAGAACTAAACTGATGGTTTGCTCACGCTGTTGATCTGCTGAACATCAAACAATACTATAACTTCTTGCTTTCCTGTATTCTGCTTCAGCTCTCTTTCCCTTGGTAAACTGTTTGCATGTATGTATGTGTATTTTAGAGTAGTATAAATGTTTAGTCTAGTTAAAGTCTTTTTCATATCACACGTAAAGTTGTCCATGTCTCAAGCTCATATCTGGACTGGAGTCACTAATCATAGATCGTATCTACTTGCTCTTAGTAGTACTTAGTAAGACAGACATTTCCCATTCCCTGGAAATGTACATTTCTATTAATTAATTAATAACCAATATTGAGTGTTCACGGGATGAACCGAGTAATTGGTTGTATTGTAAAATGTAGCTACATCAAGTTAACCCGATTAACTGATCCAAATATTCATAACCAATTATAACAAGTTATGATTGATTAATATTTCATAGAGCTAATTTGCTACAGGGCCCAGTAGCAGAAGACATGTGGCGCAAACCAAAGACATCATTTGAGCACAAGAACCTCATTCCAACTGTGAAGCATGGGGGTGGAAATGTCATGGTTTGGGGCTGCTTTGCTGCAGCAGGGCCTGGCCAACTCACTATTATAGAATCCACTATGAATTCTTCATTGTATCAGAGGGTACTTGAGGAAAATGTAAGACCATCCACCAAGGAATGGCTCAAAAGAAAGAAATGGAGAGTCCTGGAATGGCCAAGTCAAAGCCCGGATCTTAATCCTATCGAGATGCTGTGGGGTGATTTGAAACGGGCTGTGCATGCAAGAAGCCCCTCAAACATCACACAGCTGAAATAATTCTGTATGGAGGAGTGGGAAAAACTTTCTCCCAGTCGATGTCAGAAACTTGTAGACAGTTATAGGAAACGTTTGCTGGTGTTTTTCATTGCACTTTTTTTTTTAAAGGTTTAAAGGGGGGCACGACAAAAAAAGTTTGAGAACCACTGATTTACCCCATCACATTTAACCTCCTAAACATACACCTGATCAGAGCAGAGGATGACAGCCAAAGAGTGACAGAGTTCAAGGCGAAGATTCCGCAGTCTATAAGTGACCACATGGGGTAGTTGTTTTATTATTATTATAAGCATTATTATTATTATCATTCCTTCAAATTGGTATAATACCTAGCATGTGTTACATTAACCTAGTTCATTAAAAATATCATGTTGTGTTACAAATTAATACAAACATTAATTAGGAGGATATTGTTCATCACAGGTTGACACGGATGAGTTGGAATGAAAGGCCTGCAGTCATACAGTCACACAGAGCGGCTGCAGAGTGTGACAGTGAAGAGAGGGCATCCTTCATCCTTTAAAGTTTTAACTCCCAGAATGTTATCTTTCTAGGCCAATTATGGCATTTCAACCATATGTGGAACATTCTTAGACTTGTTCATCATATTTTATCCTTGAGTGGAGGCCCTCCTGTCATGTACTAACAACACTAATGTACTAACTAATACAATTCCATATTAGAATAAGTTCTGTCAGGACCACTATTGTCAAATACGATTGACAATTAGCATACAGTTAGGATTGGCGGTATGGTTCCGTTCTGGGTGAGAACTCCCTGCGCATCCATGCAGCCTAGCATGGATAAGAGCAGGGAGGGCAGCAATAATCCCCCTTATGGTAAACAAAACAGAACCAACATGAATGTATTGCAGATATCATTAATTCAAGATTTTAAAATACAACATAATTCGAGAATTTATTCTGATTCAAGGGGAATTAGAATGCCAAATGCTGACTAGGCTGACTGACTGTTCTATTATTTTACTTGTGTTGGTTAATGCAATGTTTAATTAATTGCATTGACTCAGAATGCCTAATGTGTTTTATTGCTTGTCTTAGGCTATGATAACACTATTTTTGTCAAAAGTTATCTCATGTAGGAGATTTAATGCGGGTGCAGTTCGGGTTGCGTTTTTAATGTCAAACGGGTCAGGACAAGTGTCAGGACAAGTGTCTCGTTTCCTGTTCTCAGGGAATATAGGTTACAGTCGTTACAGCGCTTTTGAAATCATTGCAAACAAAGGGAGTAACTCTAAAGCACTGTGTAGATCTAGGATCGAGTAAAGCATTGTGGAGGCTGGGAACTCTAAAAAGGGGACCCTAATAAGGGGAGCGCCTCCAGCTTTAGGGCTGATCTAACAGGGAGGCCTTGTGAGAGTCCTTCGACCTTCCAATCAGTTTTAGGGAGCTTAGTATTCATACAGAGTGTTCCAGACACTACCTGTGGTTCCCTATGCTCAACCTGATATACAGTATATTGACTAGGCTCTGGGCTAGAATCAGGAAGGCTCCAAGGATGATTAATGCAAAAAACTCGTTGGGGAGCCGCTTTCAAGGAGGCCATGTGAAGGCCTGACTACTTGAAAGCGATCCGTGTTAGCAAAGCTAGCCTCAGACATTCTTAGGTGCTCGTTACAGACATTTCTTTGGCCCTGGTTATACTTAGTTTACATCGCCAACAGGCAGTCTTCTCAGCAGAAGTGCTATCAACCCTTTAAACAAGGGGAATACAATCTTATGCTTCCGGACTATTGAGGAGGCCTACTGGAGACCTACAGCTTTGACTGTCAAGAGCGTAAGGCTGGGCAGTGCTAGAGTCTAAGGGAGGGAAGTTAACAGATAATATTGAATGGGCACGAATGCAATTTAAGCCCTCTAAATCAAGGAGCATCTCGATAGTTAAAGGAAAGGTAGTAGATAAAACATTCTTCATTAATGGTGAGGTAATTCCAACAGTTTCTGATAAGCCAGTGAAGAATCTCGGGAGATGGTACGATGGGGATCTAAAGGACACAGTTCGAGTGGGAGAAGTTAGACGACAAGCAGTGGAAGGGTTGAAGAGCATAAACAGCTGTGCTCTACCAGGCAAACTAAAACTCTGGTGCTTTCAGTTTAGTCTACTGCCGAGGTTGCTGTGGCCACTGACTGTGTACGAGGTTTCTTTGACAACAGTGGATAAGCTGGAAGCGTTAATAAGTTCATACATCAGGAAATGGTTGGGAGTTCCACGCTGCCTCAGCAGAGTGAGACTTTATAGTAAAGGAATATTGCAGCTGCCAGTCTCTGCTTTAACCGAGGAGTTTAAGTGTGCCAAGGTCAGACTGGAAATGACCTTAGTAGAGTCACGCGACAAATGTGTAAGGGAGGCAGCCCCTGTGTTAAAAACTGGTAGAAAGTGGTCAGCAAAGAAATCTGTAATAGAGGCAAAGGCTGACCTTCAACAACTTGGGGATATCGTGGGACAGGTACAGCATGGAAGAGGGGGTTTTGGGCTCAGTTTAGCTCCTCCTAAATGGCACAAGGCAGGCCCAGACCTTTGGTCAATGGAAGAGAGTAGGATCAGTTTCCTTATTAGGTCAACATATGATGTTCTCCCATCACCGCAGAACCTAAACCTCTGGGTAGGAGAGGATCCCTCTTGTCCTTTGTATTCATCACCTGCCACATTAAGGCACATTTTGACAGGATGTAAGGTGGCTTTTAGCCAAGGTCGGTTTACTTGGCGCCATGACCAAGTACTGCGATGTTTGGCTTTAGCATTGGAAGGCAAGCGTAGTGTGACCAATAAGTTGCCGCCTGTTCTAGCAAAACATTACACGCAGAAGACAATATTCCTCCGCCCAGGCGAGCAACCACCAAGAAAAGGTGTTAACACCAATTCTCGCCCAGGACAACTGGAAGCTGCTGGGGACTGGAAGATGCTGGCTGATCTTGATCAACGGCTTATTTTTACACCTGAGATTGCCACCACTAACCTACGACCAGATATTGTTTTGTGGTCTAGATCAGCACGCATTGTTCAACTGATAGAGTTAACAGTGCCATGGGAGGATGCGGTAGATGAGGCATATGAGAGGAAGAAACTGCGGTATGCTCATCTGGCCACTGAAGCAAAACAGCGAGGATGGGGAGTCCAGGTTTATCCAGTGGAAGTGGGTTGTCGAGGTTTTGTGGCACACTCTACAACCCGGTTCCTCAGAGACGTCGGATTCAGTGGCCAAGAGTTGCGTCGCACAGTATAGAACTTATCTTAAGCAGCAGAAAGGAGCAGCAACTGGCTGTGGTTGAGACGGAAAGATTCTGGCTGGCTGTGTACAGGCCGCCACGCTACGGTTTCGTAGAATTCTTGAAAAACTTGAAGAGTCTGTTGGTTTATTTGTATAGGTTGTATAGTATTTACAGTCATTACGTTCCTGTGTATATTGCGTGAATGACGGGTGGTTGGACAGATATTGTGTTTTGCGGTAGGTGGTATGCCATACGGAACCGTTGCCACTGAAACTGCATTAACGCACCAGTGGGGCTCGACAGCCTTAGTCAAACGGGTTGGCACGTATGGTTGGGTTGCGGAGAGATTGTGGTTAGGTCTTAACAGCAGGAGGGATGTAGAGGTCAGTAAGCTGGCCTGAGTTGAGTGGGGGACGGAGGGGGGTGACTCTGGGACGCCAGAGTCACTGTCGAGCCCTCTTGAGGTGTCGTGGGCTAGTCGACGAAACACTGAGGATGGAAGGTGCCCACTTGAAGACCCTAGAGATGTCCCCTACTCGGCTCAATCCAGACGGTTGTCGTGCTGGTCCACTAGGGAGACCACACTGTAGTTGCAGCCGTCGTGTGTGCTGACGCGCCGAGTACACTGCAGCCATTAACGCCGGACAGAAGAAGAGTCACACCACCATATGGAAAGAAGCGTAAATGGATGGAGAAGCATAGTTTACTGTAAAGCTACGTCTTAGTGTTGCTTATCTTGGCGAAAGCCGAGTACAAATCAGCATGAAGTTTTAACATCTACTCTCGTGTAATGGAAATCAAATGAGAACTCGCACTGAGTTCTACAAAAAAACAAAACAAACAAAAAATTCTGGTAGCACTGGGGCTGACAATAAATCACTAAGCTTAATTTAGGGTGTAGATGAAATTAACTTTTGTTATTATTATCATTCATAATGTCTTAATATTAATTAAAAAACAAAAGGAGTGAAAAAATGTATATTAAGGAGTGAACATACCCAATAAACATCCTACTGTTTACAATGGTATTTTTTTTTTAATAAGTGTTTAAATAAGAGTTATCCAACATCTTAAAATTTTTAGTTTTAGGACAATCTTTGAAGGATGAACAAAAAATGTGTTGGTCATCACATAAAAAATAAATTTAAAAAAGCATTTATATATGATATTATAGTTTTGAAGTGCTAGAAAAGATGTGTAGGCTGCGTTTGACTATTTCTGTCACATTATCATATTTATGGTTAGAGTTACTTACTACATCAGCCTAAATCCATGGTGAATGTTGCTGATTTGTGGACTGAAAGCCTTCTATAAGTTTTTCTCCTGGTTTCCACTTCAGCACTGTTTGATCTGATATCTATGGTTTATAACAGAACTGCGCCGAATCGGAATGTTTCTCACTGGATCTCGTAGCGATGATGTTATTCATTCTGAGGCAAATTCAATGGATTTCTTCACTGGATCTCCTAGTAACAGTGTCGCGTGAGCGAGACTGACAGTAAAATAAAGACCCGAACTTGCCAATGGTTCGGGGCGCTGCTCTATAGATATACATAAGAAAGGCTATGCGCTGCTCTGTCTCTTATTGGTCCGGAATAATTAACGGTCCGTGAAGCATAAATGAGTAGCGTATTTTCGTTCCACTTTCATTTTGTTTGCATTCGCTGCTTGGGAACGAATCGATAGATCGCTCATTGCTCAGACGCACATAGCAGCTTGTGATTTGTCTCCGTCTCCTTCCCACAGACGTTTACGCGCGCTCTCTATTCTTGTCACACTCACTCATTCCAGATTTATTGACGCGCCCCTTCCACGCTTAACCATGTGTTTAACGTGAGGCCATTTTACTGGTCGCACATGTGCGGCTGGATGTAAAATTCAGTCGCACACTCCCAAATTTTAGTCGCAAAATGCGACCATTTGGTCGCAGTCTGGAGCCCTGTTTGGGCTTTGATGTTTCGGTAGTAATCAAAACCGAAAATCCGAAGCTTTTAGGGGAGGGGGCTGAACATATTCTTCTCTCTAATAAACCCATCCCGAGGACCCAAGGAAGTGCAGTGTCCCATTTGGTGCAATATGGACATACAACACATTCAGAATTAATAAACTTTTAATAAACTACAGAACAGTACGAGCCGGAAGCGTCACGCCTCACTCAGGCATTAGGGCTGTGCAAGTTAACTTGACAACCGCATTACTACTGGTTTTGTATTTGGTTTTGCAATCTGGTCACCCTATTATCAGTGAATTTAAAAATATTTCATTGGACATGGAATATCATATTTCCTTTCCCAAATCTTTACTCACGTTATAGAAAAGTTTCTTAATTTGGTTCGCTTTTCATTTGTCCTACAGTGTTTTTTATTCTACTTTACCACAGAAAAAATGCGAATGTAATAGGCCTAATACCTAATAGAATGGTAAATCAGACATACACTCACCTAAAGGATTATTAGGAACACCTGTTCAATTTCTCATTAATGCAATTATCTAATAAACCAATCACATGGCAGTTGCTTCAATGCATTTAGGGGTGTGGTCCTGGTCAAGACAATCTCCTGAACTCCAAACTGAATGTCAGAATGGGAAAGAAAGGTGATAAGCAATTTTGAGCGTGGCATGGTTGTTGGTGCCAGACGGGCCGGTCTGAGTATTTCACAATCTTCTCAGTTACTGGGATTTTCACGCACAACCATTTCTAGGGTTTACAAAGAATGGTGTGAAAAGGGAAAAACATCCAGTATGCGTCAGTCCTGTGGGCGAAAATGCCTTGTTGATGCTAGAGGTCAGAGGAGAATGGGCCGACTGATTCAAGCTGATAGAAGAGCAACTTTGACTGAAATAACCACTCGTTACAACCGAGGTATGCAGCAAAGCATTTGTGAAGCCACAACACGCACAACCTTGAGGCGGATGGGCTACAACAGCAGAAGACCCCACCGGGTACCACTCATCTCCACTACAAATAGGAAAAAGATGCTACAATTTGCAAGAGCTCACCAAAATTGGACAGTTGAAGACTGGAAAAATGTTGCCTGGTCTGATGAGTCTCGATTTCTGTTGAGACAATCAGATGGTAGAGTCAGAATTTGGCGTAAAAAGAATGAGAACATGGATTAGGGCTGAACGATTATGGAAAAGAATCTAATTGCGATTTTTTTTAACCAATATTGCGATTGAATATGCGATTACTTTTTAAGTTCTTTACCTTCTGTATTAGTCGACAAAGACAAGCAATAAATCATTGTACAGTAGGGATGGGAATCTTTAGGCAGCTCATGAATCAATCTACTTTTTTTCTTATTAATTAATCTTAATAACACTTAAAATATGTATTTAATTACATGTGTAAAAATACATACTTTAAAAATATATATATATATATAAAAAAATATTTAATTAAACCAATTACATGTTAAGAATTTTAAATAGGCTATATAAACTAATATAGCTTCAAAATATAAAAGCTAGTAAATAAAGACGAACAAAAAAAAAGCATTACAAGCAATAAACAAAGAGTGCTTTCAGTATTTAAAAGTAGGCTGTCTGAATATTTTTCATTCAAGAGCTGGAGTGATTTTCCCCCCTCAGTTTAGATACAATAAGCTGCATTCACACTAATGCACATATCTCTTTTGAAATTGTAAATGTGGTTTGCCCTGTTGGTTTAAGATATAACTGACCGTGTTTACATTAATTTCGCATCATAAAAGTACATTTAACCAATGAGTCGCTCACAGCCGCATGCACGAGCGCTCTTCACAAAGCGCGCTTAAGTATTTTAAAATGAAAGCAGCCTTCTCAGTGATTTTCATATTTTAATATATAAGCCAACTGCATTCCAAAAGACATAAATAATGCCTTCGTGGAGCATTTGTAAGGAAAATTCCGGGGGCCAAGACCGCGCACTGCAAGAGTAACGTTATAACATCAAGCAAAGCGGCAAAACCTGTGCAATGAAGCCCGCCAATGTCCTTGTAATTCGGTTAAACCCCGAACTTTATGAAATATTATTTTTTCGGAAGGTTCGAGCGGTGTCATGTGTGTGTGAGAGAGAGAAATTAGAAGCAAGCAGAATACGGTTTGTTTCTAAAGTACGCGCAGCTCATCACGCATCTGTGTTTACAAAACTAAGCTCAGACTCGATTCTGAAATTCCATGAATCGATCCAGAATTGTTGGAGAGAGAATAAATAACACAATTAGGGCTGTATTGTCCCAGTCGATTAGTCGATTAGTTGGTCGATACGTTCTGGTTCGACCAAAATTCTGATTGGTCGATTTTTTGCCGCGTTCATTTCATCAGTTTTGCCGCGCTGAGGCGCGCTCATTTCATCAGGTGGAAAGCACTAACTGCTGGGGGGGGGGGGGGGGGGGGGGTTCAGAGTAAATTTGTTACATTTTCAGATACCCTTGTTTCACAGGTAACAGTCTGTCTTCAGAACACCCCCCTTGTTTTCACCTTTTTTGGATTAGCCCAAACCAAGAGAGAACGATAAGTATAGAAGCTTTGATGCTGAATACTATTTATTTAATTTTGAGAGGATTTAATTGTCAGTCCTCAGTGTGGTAGCATGTTGTTAAAATTAATAACGGGAAAAAGGTCGAATGCAAAGTTTGCAAGCAACAGTTTTCCACAGCTCGACGACAAACATGACATATCATCTAAAAGTGGTAAGCTCACTTGTCTGCGTTAGCTTGCCCTTTCTGTTTTGAGTAGGCTATGAACATATCAGAATGTGCATATTTCAATGTTTTAGTGTGATAACCTAACTTTTTATTTTTTATTTGGAGCCTATATATGCGCAACTGCGCTGTGCCGACTGTGTGTTAGTTTTGAGCCTAAGATGCTTTATTTTTTTCAGTTATGCACTTTATTTCGTTTCTGCTCTTGATCTGGTTTGTTTAATAAATATAATTTTTTTATTAAAGTGGACGTGCCTTTTGTGTTTATTAAGAGTAAAAGCTTTAAGTTAATAGTCTATTCGTGTCTCAGCCGCGAAGCTGAGCTCATGTTCAGCCTAGCTCGGTGCGAGAACATGCAGAGCGGCTGAAACGATAGTGTCTGACAGTTATAACTTATTATTATAACATATGACAAAACTAATTGTCTAAATTATGTTGCATATTCCTCAACAGTTCTTGTGATGATATCACTAGTTGACAACATAGTAGCCTACTATTTTCGGAAATCATAGGCTATGACATTGCGCAGGTGCAGGGATGCAGCGCTGTCAGAGCCGACAGACTCGTTTGTCAGACTCATGTCAGTGCAAAATAATTAGGTCAAAAACGATTTAATATACTGCAAATAGCCTACTAGTTTTTTATGTTTATTTATAATTCATTTAGGCGGACAACAAGTAGGCCTACTGCGCACAGCTAATTAATTTAACGTTTTTTTTTTCTAACGTCATTTTTAGTCGATTTTAGTCGATTTTTAGTCGAAAATTTCAGGACTTCAGTCGACCAAGATTTTCTTTGGTTGAATACAGCCCTAAACACAATATCACATTAAAAGTAAACTGTTCTTTCCTGTATGCCAGACCGCGTAGCGTGCCAAGTTGATGCTTGATCTTGCAGACTGCTTTTCTCTCACGTGTCACGTGACCAGTGTAATCGCAGCTTTTGCGGTTACAAAATCGCGTTTCATCATATCGCGATATTATCGCAAATGTAATTAATCGTTCAGCCCTAACATGGATCCATCATGCCTTGGTACCACTGTGGAGGCTGGTGGTGGTGGTGTAATGGTGTGGGGGATGTTTTCTTGGCACACTTTAGGCCCCTTAGTGCCAATTGGGCATCGTTTAAATGCCACGGCCTACCTGAGCATTGTTTCTGATCATGTCCATCCCTTTATATCCTCTGATGGCTACTTCCAGCAGGATAATGCACCATGTCACAAAGCTCGAATCATTTCAAATTGGTTTCTTGAACATGACAATGAGTACACTGTAGTAAAATGGCCCCCACAGTCACCAGATCTCAAACCAATAGAGCATCTTTGGGATGTGGTGGAACGGGAGCTTCGTGCCCTGGATGTGCATCCCACAAATCTCCATCAACTGCAAGATGCTATCCTATCAATATGGGCCAACATTTCGAAAGAATCCTTTCCGCCTTGACGCTCTTACGTCGTCATATTATATTAGCGCGCGCATCATCTGCTCCTCAGATTTCTCTGCCGAAAAAGGAAGCTTGTCGGCAGCGCGAGGAGTTTGGCAGCGAACGCAGCGTCTCGTTCCCTATTCAGAGAACATGGGTTACACCAGTAACCAGAGACGTTCTCTTTCATAGGTTTACTCAAAGCTGCGTAGCAAAGACGCAGTGGGAACGAAATACCAAACTCGCCAAGCTAAGCTCTGCGTAACTAGTACAATGCCCAGATAACTTACATGACTGGTTCAAGCAGACAAAACATGGGAACCTGTAGCGATGTCGATGTTAGATTACCCTGGTTGTAATCTCTATTAATCTCCAGTATTATTACATTGTTTGATACAATACTGTTTTATTTGATATTATGTAAATGTGATTTTCTTTTTTATATTGGTTTATTTATTATTACCATATGTTACTTTATTTATATTGTTTAAAGATTTAAGTTAATATTGTGTCCAGTTTGGCCCTGTAAATAAAAGGGTATTATTTTTTGACAAAGTGTGAGCGGTTTTGTTTTCTTAAGTACCGTTTCAAGCACCGGAACCGTTTAAAAAATACCGAGTAGGTACTGGTATCGGATAAAACCCAACCCTAGATTTCGCACACAGCGTCTGAGTGAAGACTGTGCGCGAGCCACAAGAGAACACTGTATCCGCGGCACTGATGGCAGCGGCAACGAGCACTCAGCTGCTTGATTTATAAAAACAACATGTCAGCGATAGAACTCCTCTTATTTAACAAACAAACTAAAAGAATGCTCTGCTAGTCACCTGGAAATGTTTTATTTATTTGTATTAGGTACATTCGTGCCACGAGATGTTTCAAAAAGTGCTGGGGACAATATCAAAACTGGCAAAAAGTGGTGGGACAGTAGTGGTTTCCCGTCCCACCCATAAATTACGCCTAAGACTGTCTCTTCCCTGCTCGTGTCCCTTATCTCAAAGTGCAAAGCGGTAGGATATATGACATCTTCTTCAGGAAATATAAAACGAATGTTTTTTAAATAATATGTAACTTTCTTATATTATTTAGGTTACCAACATTTACTGAATTTTAAAAAAATGTTTTATAGGCTGTTGTGTGGTGTTTCACTGATCGAAGTGCAAAAATAAACTTGCATCTGTTACAAAATGGATGTCTGAGTTTAAATAAAATTAAATGAATTCCCTTAAGTATAATTAAACAAACTTTAATAGGCTAAATAGAACATGGTGACATTTCAATAAACGTTCACATTTCAATAAACGTGACATCCCAGTAAAATCTCACATTTGACTTTTAACAAGCTCCTAGCTTTATTCAGATGGATAAGAATGGGTAAAAAGGCTTACAAAAGATGAACTGACGGGCTCTAGCTCTAATGAACCTACATTCAGATACACTGAGGGGCTCGGGGCGAGGATTCTTCTAGCAGATCGCCTCCAAAAATTCTTATTACGCATGCCTAATCTAGATATTGAAGCGGCCCCCGCGAGGGCCGACCCATGAATATCCTCTGTCTGAAGTTCAGAGCTATAGTCTCATTTCTAACGACTCTCTAAAGTGAGAGGAGATCTGCTATCAAGGTGGATATCAAGGTGCCGATTGCGGCAGCGGGGACAGACCCTGGTCCAAATCCTTCAGCAGCTCGGCCTGGTACGCTTGTAACACAGACATCGTGTGTATAGCAGGACCAGCCTGACCCGCCGCCACGTCTGCTCTGCCATTCAAGCGAGATGTCATCTGGAGTGGATTAGAAGGCAGGGCCAGCGACGAGACGTCAATTGGGGGCATCGACACATACCCGTGTTCACGCATCCCTCAACATCAGTAGAGGTTCTTCCGTACCTTCTTGATCTCAGTGTAGATCAGGAAGGAATGGAAGGCTCACGGGAGATGGGGAATTATGGTCAGAAAGGAACCGTTCGTCAAGCCTGCCATAAACAAGCCTTTCCTCACGCACTCCCACGGCAGCTGAAGTCTCGCTGAAGAGCACTCCATGACACTCAACAGCTCATTATACGCGGGGCAGGGAGGCTGTGAGGGTTCAGGTTGTAGATCATCTTCACCCTCATCAACCATCTCCTGCTCTCTTGGACTGATTGTAAGTGAAAACACATCCTCTTCCAGCACTCTCACAAGCTTCTGAAAGGCGGGAGACAGGACATTCTGCACAACCAGGTCTCAAGAGCTGATCGTGCGTGCTCATGTGTGTCATCGGGTGTCAGAAACCTGAGACACGGATCCACACGACTGATTTTCATTAAACCATATTGTTTAGGAAAATAATACAAGAAAAAAAAAAAAGCTAATTATTATTAATAATACATCAATGTTTTTTGTTTTTGTAAAAGAAACATCTAACATTAATATTACAGTTTCAAATAGCATCATTCCTGTTTGAGTTGCGCTGAAGCTGAATGCACACCGGGAAACTGAAGCCCTTTATTAAGCTCTGACGCCAAGTCACCTGATTGTTTCACGCAACAGAGGCGCTTCGCCATAGGATGTGCAGTTGCCGCAGCACAGCCAATGGGCAAGCTAGACGTTCTGCTGTGTTCGTCGTGCAGCTGCACTGCGTTTTAAAATATCGGCTCCAATATTTCTCGAAGAAAGGAGTTTCACCACTGCGTATTAGCAACGCAATACAAAGTGACCGTTCTCGAAAGGGAACGATTTTTTTTTTAGAAACATTTGGATTGTGGGCTTGTTGTCATTTGCTAACTGCAGTGATCTCATGTCAAATGAAATAACTGACTTGTTTAGGACTTAAAATAATATGGATGTCAATACATCTAAATAATAATTGTAACTACTCTCATGATATTTGGCAATATCAATATTCTTTCACAAACAAACTTGATTGTTTTTAAGTGTATTATTGTAATAAGAGCCACCTTTCATAAAATGTTAACATTGTCATTAATATAGCTGTTTTTGGTATCAATCTTTGGTTTAGTGAAAGGTACTTGATGGGGCTGTGGTGATACTTAAAGGGATATTCATCCAAAATTAATGTTCTATCATTTACTCACTTATACCATCCCAGATGTATATGATTTCCTTTCTTCGGATCAACACAGAGAATTATAATCCATATAAATAATCCATCTAGTCCATATAATGCAAGTGTACAGGTCCTCTAAAGTTCACGCGGAAACACTTTTTCCAATTGTCTGGTCATGTGACCTCAACAAACATGTCTGTCCTCATGAGAAGACCCGCTCCATGTCAAATAAAACCGCTTTAATTTGGACACTCATATGATATTCTTTAAAAATATCATTCATTTCTGAAGATCATTTCAATAAGGACAGAATGAAACTAACCTGTTTGTTCCTCAGTATCTTCATGTTTCACGCTGAACACTTCTTCAATCTTTATGTCTTCACTCTCCTGTTTAACCAACGCCATCTTTATAATAGTGTCACGTGGATCTCAGATGTTTCTCCAGGAGTTTACCTGTGTGATTGGACAATGTCTCATGTTTAAGATGAGAATAATTAACAGAAAGAGAAATAAATCCACAGTAAATCTCTGTGTGTATCAGCAGTAGTTCAGCGCACTGGTGAGGGAATCAGTCAGAGAGAGAAATAATGGACTTAAATCAACTGATCTGACAGTCACTCAAAACAAGCACTACAAAAAAATAAAATAAATTATACAGACACTTCATAGTTAATCTTTTGTAGATTTAACAGATTACGTCGTCATGAAAACATTTGCAATTAATTAAAGTTGTCACTATTAATAATAATAATATTTGTTTCGTTGTATTTTCACACTGTTTTGAGCGGCAGGATTCGTCTGCGCGCGGTGATTCAAGCGCTTTGAATCAGTGAGTCATTTGGCAAAGCATTAGATTCAATTGACTCCACCACCACTTTCCAAAACCCGAATTCTTGTTTACAATAAACTGATACACAATAGGCCTATAGTGAGCGAAATGAGACGTGCAACTTTTCTTTAACTCACATTCAAATACACTAAACTCACACAAAAATTTATTACATTACAAATATATGTTTAATAATACATGGCCACATACCTCTTGTAAAAACGATCAAATTGATGTGTATCGATTTAAAACCTTTAAATGCTTAAAACCACAAGCATTTCTTCAGTCTAATCACAACAGGTGCAGGAGCACTGCGCAGGTTTATGATGTCATATCGCCAGACCAAAATAAAAGTCCTGTTCAATCTGCTGTCCAATATCCAGATTCCATCAGAGGTGTCAAAAGTATTCACATTCATTCCTCGGGTAGAAGTAGATACAGAGTTTAAAAAAAGAGTTCTGTAGAAGTTGAAGTATCAACTAAAGCTTTTTACTCAAGTAAAAGTGTAAAAGTACTGAGTAAAATTAATGTAAGGGGAAAAAATGCCATTAAGGACAAAAGCTTAGACCGCGCCACAGGGGCCTATAGTGCACTGCCACCTCCTCCAAAAAAAAAAACCTCTAAAGGCCATAATGACTATAATGTTATATTAAAATGTTAATGTTGACAAATTTGGGATGCACTATCTACCCGTTTCAGCCGCATATATTAATATATATAAATATATAAATTTCAGTTTATTTGCAATTTTAGTACAATGCAAATACATTAAAGAACCACATACCGGCATGTGTACTACTGAGCATTAACATGTGTTTCATGGAGCGGAAGATATGATGACTAGTTATATAAGCATTGTAATGGTGCAAAAAGTAAAACTTCAGAGGCATGTTATCTCGGAATGGTATATGTTTATACTTCTCATCAAGGGTGTAGGTTTGATTTTGAGATTGGTGGGGAATGGGAACATCCCCAGAAGCGGAGGAATCAGGAAATTAATAGGATAATGTATTGAGGTTTTTAGTCTGTATTGACCTTAACGATATGTAAATGAATTAATTCTGTAATGTTACGGGTAACTAATAAAGACAAGGAGGCAGTTTAACAGAGACTTAACCTTACTCCGTTCATAGTGCAATGCAATAGTGCAATACTGTCTTGTTCCTTGCTTTTGGAAGAAGAAGCCAAACATATGTCTGCATCTGTCATTAAAGGGACAGTTCGCCCAAAAATGAAAATCATTTACTCACCCTCAAGTTGTTTCAAACCTGTATGAATTTCTTTCTTCTGCTGAACACAAAAGATGATATTTTGAAGAATGTCGATAACCAGACAGTGGATGGACCCCATTGACTTCCATAGTATTTTTATTTTCCTACTGTGGAAGTCAATGGGGTCCATCCACTGTCTGGTTATCGACATTCTTCAAAATATCTTCTTTTGTGTTCAGCAGAAGAAAGAAATTGGTTTGAAACAACTTGAGAGTGATGATGTAATGATGACAGAATTTTTAAATAAGTGAACTATCCCTTTAACAGAAATTAAAAGGTTGGCATATATGTTCCACATCAATACTGTCCAGTTTGTCCAGTTGGAAACGAGCAATACTGTCAAGTGTCACGCTCTCACGCCACACCCCCGATTTCTCACGCTGAAGTGTCAACTAGGTCAGTCAAATGCCTGGAAGATAAGTTTATCTATAGATCTACCAGTTGAGCCATTCATAATCGACTATAGTTTTACCGCAAGTTAGTTAAAATATCCTGTAATCTAGATCGAGCGTGCATGATCGGAAATCGGAATCCATGCGCTTTTTTCCTGCTTACACGTTCATGGGTCATATCCGATCTGTGCCACATGAGAGGAAAAAATCGGGTTTGGGTCACTTGAACCATGCAGTGTAAATGGGACCTTAAAGACACATGCACTTAAATGGCGTGCTGAAAACAGAGCTGTTTTTGACCAAGTAAAATGAGTTTATTTATAATACTACTGAGAATGTTTACTTAAAGTATATTACAAACTTTTTATTTAGACCCTAAAGAATCATATTAACTTGTATAATAATGGCATTATATGACCCCTTTAAGACAGTAATATGCTAATCATAAAATAATTTATGAATGTTTTATTTTTATATAACCTAACCTTGTGTTTGTGTTATATTTCTTTGTTGGTCTCTTTTTGCTTATTCTATTATACTGAGCTTTTTCCTCCCAAAAAAGTGGACTTTAAAGATACAAGTAAATGTTGTTTTTTTAGACAATTCAAGAAATTATCCATTTAAAAAAAGTTTAAACTTTAAACTGCATCCCGCACCTAAACAGGTGTCCTGGTTGAATCAGCCGGCACAGACTGGGGGAGGGGCCACAAACCCAAGAGTACAATTTACAAACCCGTGGAACGGATTGCGAAAGCGTGGGCACGGTTTATGAATTTGTGGGTACAGATTGCAAAGACTGAAGGAACGGTTTATTAATCTGAGAGCGCGGATAAGGAACTTGTGGGTACGGTTTATTAATCCGTGGGCACGATTTGTTAAGCCGAGGGAACAGTTTAAGAATTTGTGAGTACGGTTTATAAACTGAGGGGATGGATTGCAAAACAGTCGCCACGGATTGTTGTTTTTTTCCCCCACAGGTGACTTCCCCGGCTCCATAGGACAGTGTTTCCCAAACCTGTTCCTGGCGGCACACCAACACTGCGTGTATTATTTTTCTCCCTAATCAAACACACCTGATTCAACTCATCAGCTCATTAACCCATGTGATTATAAGCTAATAGGTTGAATCAGGTGTGTTTGATTAGGGAGACAAAGAATACGCAGTGTTGTTGTGCCGCCATGAACAGGGTTGGGAAACACTGCCATAGGAGACTGACGAACGAGACTGAAGAAATAAATAAATCCATAAAAATATAATAAATAAGGGGAGATGTCTCCCTGGACAACTGCGCTCGTGTGTTGATTTTGAGGCTGGCGAGCAGGAACAAGCACAGGCAGTCGTCCAGGGAGGTGGTTTGATGGGCGAGATCCAAATAATTGTTAAATATTCCTCAAGTGAGCAATTTCCCTGTTCAAGGCAAAGTAGTTGAACAGCGGGAATGTCCATGGTGCAAAACAAAAAAGAAATTAAAAATAAAACACGAACAAGATGATGAAGAATAGAATAGAATAGAATAAGACATTAATATAGCGCTTTCATATGTACTACTGTACACCCAAAGCGCTTTACAATCATATCAGGGGGTCTCTCCTCAACCACCACCAGAGATGAAGAGAAAAGTCAGTCTTTAATTAATGCACAGACATAAATTCAAAACCGAGATAGCCACAGAGACCAATTAAAATAATCACAAAATAAAAGCAAGGAAAATTAAAACAGTTATAAAAGAAATTAAAAGAGATATATGATACAGTTATAAAATTAATTAAAAGAGTAAAAATATGATACATAGATAAACGTTCTATCTGGCAAAACACAGGTCTATCATATTTATCACAACTCCCAGTTTTACTCTGAGATTTTCCCATGGTGATTAAAATGTGTCTGTGGTGTAATTTCGGCGCCTAAGAAATCTATTGGACGTCTCCGATGGACCAGATTTTTCCCTAAAATCCGACAGGAGGAGCTCTAGGACTGAGTCACGGGGAATCACAAATGATTTGCTCTTATCATCCGCTCGTGGTTGTATTTCTCTATTAGTGTTACTCGATCTTAGTGCTGCATTTGATATCATTGACCACAACATTCTTTTAAATACTTAAAAATTATGTTGGCATTAGTGGAATTGCATTAGCATGGTTTAAGAGACATGAAGAGATTCGATCACAAGTTCAGTATGGCGTACCTCAAGGCTCAGTACTAGGACCGTTGTTGTTCACTCTGTACATGCTACCATTAGGAGATATCATTAGGAAGCATGGCATTAGTTTTCACTGTTATGCTGATTATACTCAGCTCTATATTTCTTCACGCCCTGATGAAACTTACCAATTCACAAAGTTAACGGAATGCATAGCTGATATAAAAAACTACTTAGTTCTGAAAAAAAAAAAAAAAATCTAATTATTGGACAAAAAACTTCCCCACGTATTAACCTAGAAAACTGATGGCTACTGATGGATAACACTTGATGGCTGCTCTGTCAAGTCCTCATCGTCGGTTAGGAACCTAGGTGTGCTCTTTGATACCAATCTTTCATTTGAAAGTCACGTGTTCTTTCATTCTTTCATTTAAAAAATATATCTAAATTACAACATATGCTTTCAATGACAAATGCAGAACGATTAGTTCATGCGTTCATGACATCAAGACTAGATTATTTTATTGCTATTATGGGTGGTTGCCCTGCATGGTTAATAAACAAACTTCTACTGGTCCAAAATGCAGCAGCTCGAGTTCTTACCAGAACTAGCAAGTATGACCATATTAGCCCGGTTCTGACAACACTGCATTAGCTCCCTATTAAATATTGTATACATTTAAAAATATTACTGATTACTTACAAAGCACTAAATGGTTTAGCTCCGCAGTACTTGAGCGAGCTCTTAACGCATTATAGTCCTTCACGTCTATTGCGATCTCAAAATTCCGGCCAGTTGATAATACCAAGAATATCTAAATCGACTGCTGGCGGTAGATCCTTTTCCTATTTAGCACCAAAACTTTGGAACAGACTTCCTAACATTGTCTGGGAAGCGGACACACTCTTATGTGTCTGTCACACACAGCCTAGACACGTGTTAGGCTGCATAGATTAGGTCAGCCGGAAACACTTCCCATAAATCCTGATGTACTCGTCACATCAAAAGAAGAATGGCATCTACGCTAATATTAGTCTTAATTTATCCCGAGGTTTACCGCAGTCCGACGGCTCCAGGCCGTATCCAGATCTTCTGAAAGACATGCGCCTGGACACGAGCTGTTGTAAAGCCAAAACAATCTATTTTACTTTAATTTCTTATTATAACTGTAAAGCTGCCTTGAAACAAACTATATTGTTAAAAGTGCTTTATAAATGGCCAAGCAACTCCCCAGATCTTACCCTATAGAGAACGTGAGGTAAATACTCAAAAGGCAAGTGGACACGCAGAAGGCCAGACATTGCAATGACCTCTGAGCACTAATAAGGCAAGAATGGGTCGCCATTAGTAAAGATTTGGCCCAGAAGCTGATATACAGCCTGCCAGACTGAATTACAGAGGTTATAAAGAAGAGTCAACACTGTAAATATTGACTCTTTTCATAGTTTTTGCTAATAAAAGCCATTAAAAGATATGGAATACTCTAACATTATTTTCCAGTATACCATAGAAACATGTGAAAAATATAATCTGCTAGTTGAATCTAAAAATAAACATTTGTCACTGCCAATATATTGGCCACAGCTGTAGTGCACACAACTCAGGTACTGGTGGAATACAACAGAAACTGAAGAGGATATTTAAATGGAAGTAACACAGTTGTAATCTTGCAGAGAGTAAGAGCAAAGACGAGGAAACATGAAGGACATGAACATCCAGGTAAACAATACACTGGAAGTCTCAAATTTTTCATGAAGAGTCTTTCTTCTATCTTACTCATACAGTTTTACAGGGTAATACAATGGATGGAGAGACCAGACGCTGACTGTGTGTCTGTGCTGGGGTGATATAGTGTCCGTGCTGGGGTGATATAGTGTCCGTGATGAAGGGATAAAGGGGAATAGGTAAGCTTGATTAGAACTCTGGTAAGTGTGAGTGATGCATATAAACTTGACAATAGTGTTCTTGGACGCACAGTGGGACACAGTGAAGTTGAATTACATGAAGAACAATGCCCATCTGGCCCTGGAGAGGGTTCAACCACTTGGTGTTGTGAAGGTGTTCTAGGTTACGATGGTCCGTGATCACTAGGACCTCCAGGCAGTGACGCAACACTCACAGTCACCAATGTCGTAGTTCTGCTCTGCTGGGAAGAGCTTTGTGAAGTAGGCGCATGGATGGTGCGTGGGCAGATTCCTCTGCTGCTGAGACAACACTGCTCCAATGCCTAAGGTGGCGACATCCACTTCCACCACAAAGGGGAGGTAGGGGTTGGCATGAATTATCATAGGCATGTTGGTGGATTGCAGTGGCTTCCTGCTAAATTTTTCATTCTAGATGGAGAGGCGGCCGCATCCCTTCCCCAAGATTATAGCAAACATTGCTTCTTTTTTTATCTTTTTGCTCTCTGGATGCATTTTGCAATGGGCAAATACTACTTGGAAGTAGTCCTCATCATGCAATTCGCGGAGAGGCAGGATCAGTGGTGAAGCACCTGCAGCTCTAACAAACTTCCAGATGTCACCAGATGAACCCCAACAGTAGTCATATTCAAGTCCAGATTGAAGACATTATCAATGCATTCTCTCACTAACAATTAAGCAAATAATGTGGTGTAATGTTCTTATTTCATTCAGTTTTTGAAATTTTATGTTATGGCGAGCAGGACGAGGTCGAGGGGTGTGAGAGAACGGCGCGAGGCCGGTGGCGTGAGTGATAATGAATGACACCTGTGAGGCGCACCGGTCTCGCATCTCTCACGGAGGAGCGGAAGCATAAAAGTGGAGCGACGACAGTGAAGATCGAGAGAGGAACAGGCTTGATTTTAATGTTGTGTTTTGTTTCTGTTTTGTGTGGCCAGCAGTCATCCGCGAGAGGCTGCTGGCATACTACTGCTGGCGAACATTCAACCATTTTAATAAATAAATAAACAAATACAAAAATTAAAGTATGCCAGCAGCATACATTTTCAAGATTCAATGTATAAAAAAAAGTAAAATTTTGGTCATGGTGATTACGTAGGTATGAATTTAAACAAATTTGCATATCGTAAAATCACTGACATGGGTTACATTCTTGTATAGCTTTAAATATGCTTTAAAATCCTGTTAGATTTTTGAGACATAAGGGTTCATTGAATCGATTGTAAAATCGATTTTCCATGTCTAAAGACGTTTCCATTTTCAACGCCAAATATAGGCAAATCCACGGACAACTAACAGGCATTAGGACGAGCGTAAAGAGGGCGCTTGAGACCCGCACAAGTCAGCAATATTTCTGAGGATTTATTGGCGTAAAGTTTCGTGTACAATGACAAACAGAAGTGCAAAATTCTCAAAAGATATTAAGCAGAGTGGAGTGCCATAACATCAATGAAAAACGTTCTTCAGGTCAGTCGACACGGTCACCGTTAGACTAGAGGGGAGAAGGGATGGGAAAAGATCTGGGCACAGTTTTTCCAGAACATCGTGTGTTGAGTGTTTTAATGCATTTTTTAGATGTATTATGGTGCCCGAACCTGTATGAATTTGAACGGTGAACACGAACCGAACATTTTATTTACTGTAGCCATCATTACTAAGCGTGAACCACTGACAGTGAATGAAATGAAGCGAACGCACAGGCCATAGTGTGACATGCGTAAACCAATGGTGTAAACAATCATAGAGGAGACCACAGGTTTTAATTTTAAAATAAGAACGTAGCCTACGTAGAAAGTATGTAGCCTAGGCAATTTTATTTACAATACTTAGTAAAGTATAATTAATATTATTTTATTGCATTTGTATTAGTTGTTTGAAGAGTAAAAAATAAAATAAAATAGGTCTGTCTTAACGCAAGTTTATAACCGGCAAGTCGATCGGACTAAAAGGGTAAAAATAAATAAATAATTGGGTCGGTCCAAAATTTACAGGGTTGGTCGGGTTACGGCAAACAAGAATATTTTTAAGGATGGCCTGAATGATAATGTGAAACCTAATATTTTTAACTGTTTTAAAGCTTTTCTCCAGTGTGAACTCTCATGTGGACATTAAGGTTGTATTTTTGAGTGAAACTCTTTCCACACAGTTGGCAGGTGAAAGGACTCTCTCCAGTGTGAACTCTAAAGTGGACATTAAGTTTGTGTTTTTGAGTGAAACTCTTTCCACACTGTTGGCATGTGAAAGGCTTTTCTCCAGTGTGAACTCTCATGTGTGAATTAAGTGAGATTTTATGTGTAAAACTCTGTTCACAATGAGAGCAAGTATAAGGCTTTTCTCCAGTGTGAATTCTCATGTGGACATTAAGGTTGTATTTTTGAGTGAAATTCTTTCCACACTGTTGACAGGTGAAAGGACTCTCTCCAGTGTGAACTCTCATGTGGACATTAAGCCTTTGTTTTTGATAGAAACTCTTTCCACACTGTTGACAGGTGAAAGGACTCTCTCCAGTGTGGATTCTCATGTGGACATTAAGGTTTTGTTTTTGATTGAAACTCTTTCCACACTGTTGGCAGGTGAAAGGCTTCTCTCCAGTGTGAACTCTCATGTGGACATTAAGGTTTTGTTTTCGATTGAAACACGTTCCACACTGTTGGCAGGTGAAAGGCTTCTCTCCAGTGTGAATTCTCACGTGGGAATTAAGGATGTGTTTATGAGCAAAACTCAGTTCACAATGAGAGCAAGTATAAGGCTTTTCTCCAGTGTGAATTTTCATGTGGGCTTCAAGGCTTTGCATTTGAGTGAAACTCTTTCCACACTGTTGGCATGTGAAAGGCTTCTCTCCAGTGTGAACTACCATGTGGGATTTAAGGCTTCGTTTTTGACTGAAACTTTTTCCACATTCCAGGCAAGGGAAATAACTGTTAGGTTTGGTCTTCTGGGCTCTTTTTTGTGAATGAGTCTTTTCCACCTTTGTTGATTTCTCTCCAGTCTTGAAATCATGATGTTCATCTTCCATATTATTCAGTTCTTGACTCTCCTCTTTCAGCGGCATTAAGTCTAAAGCGAAAAAAGACAAAGTTAACACCAGTTTAATGGCAACACACAGCTGACAACCTCAAGGCTCAACTAATTTATGACTAACTGGGAAAGTGTTTGCATGCGTTTACGATAATTCACAAACATTGTGGCAGCAAACTCTCCCGGATGGGTGAAATGGGACTCAGTAACCTGTTTTGCGCATACACTTCAGCTGGTGGTTAAAGGAACACTTCACCCATTTCAACATTAATCTTTATTGAAAGTGGGTCATATATGTAGTCGAAATGTAAAAGAATTTTTGAATTTGGTGCCCTCTTGACCGAGAAAAGACAGAAAATAACTTTAGGGAGCATTTGTGTGTAAAACAACAACTCCCACAATGCACCACATTGCACAGCTCCGCAAGCCACTCCCACTAATCCAGAACAGCGCAAACAGCAGAGAAATCAGTCTTTCATCTACAAGGCTAACGTTAGCTGACACCAGAGTTAGAAATTCATTTCACACAAAATTTCTAGTTAGTTGGCTGTGGCGAGCAGGACGAGGGCGAGGGACGGTGGCGGGAGTGATAATGAACGACACCTGTGAGACGCACCGGTCTCTCTCGCATCTCTCACGGAGGAGCGGACGCATAAAACGAGGAGCGACGACAGGGCAGATCGAGAGAGAAACAGGCCTGATTTTATGTTGTGTTTTGTTTCTGTTGCGTGTGGCTGCTGGCTTATACTTTTGTATTTGTTTATTTTACTATTAAAATGTTTAAATGTTCGCCGGTTCCCGCCTCCTTCTTCCCACAACAACGAACCCCATTACATTGGCAAACTCATTAGTGAATTACTCCTCGTTTGTATATCTTTCTATATGGTGAATTATTGCATGATACCTGGATGTTCAGTCAGAACACAACATGACATCATGACTTTTGCGTAAACAGACTAGCCACTTTCAAGTCAAGTGGCGTGTTATCTATACGCATTTTGAGATATCCGCGTGTATGCGTGTATGTCTACGCCATTAATGTCCAAGTGATTCCGCGTATATGTACACGCCATTAAATTTCCGAGCGAAACGAAGCAAAATGTAGATCTACATCTGGGGAGCGATATTTTTTTCCCCTAGGATGGTAGGGGAAGACTCATAAATGCTATTAACCCCAGTGACGGGTAGGTTTAGGGACGGGGTTGAGGTAGGTCATATATTTATATATACAGTAATAACGTTAAGTCAACTGCGTTCATAAACACGCTGAAAAGCGATTGTGCGTGTTGATAGCACGCCAAAAATGGAAATACGAATTGGCGTGTCATACACACGCAATTTTATGAGATCAGTCTGGAGAACATATGCGGTGCAACACTAGGACGGTTCACATCACAACACAAACGTCCGTGTGCTCGTCTGATTCAGAGATTTCGTCCAGGAGAAATTGCCATCGTTGAAATTCTCTGCAGCAGACGGACTCTATCTGTGTCCGTAGCGCACAGCGAGAGCACAGGCACCAGCAGTCCGCCCAGCTCGAGCCAGCCCGGCTCCTCGACCGAGAGCACAGGCACCAGCAGTCCACCCAGCTCGAGCCAGCCCGGGCTCCTCGACCGAGAGCACAGGCACCAGCAGTCCGCCCAGCTCGAGCCAGCCCGGGCTCCTCGACCGAGAGCACAGGCACCAGCAGTCCACCCAGCTCGAGCCAGCCCGGGCTCCTCGACCGAGAGCACAGGCACCAGCAGTCCACCCAGCTCGAGCCAGCCCGGGCTCCTCGTCCACGACAGGCAGCCGCCTCCTGTTCCTCCAGTAGCCTCAGCTGCTCTTCACTATATTGCAGCTCGTAAAGATAACCACGAACAGCGGATTCGAGCAGCAGAATTTCAAAATCCTCTTCTTCCATATGTTTAGTTTCTTCCGTCATTGTCGTAACTTCCTTACTCCACAGCGCTTGTTAGCTTAGCTTCCAAACAAGATGGCTGATATTGCTGTCTGTATCTGCAGGTGAAGTCCCACCCACTGATCTGTAATAAGTCTGTAGCGTGAGTTGGTCCCACACCCTGAATAAATGATGAGCTTGTGTTTGTAGTCTCAACCCTTACAAAGAAATTGGACTTCCTGCTTTTTATGACGCAAAATGACGATTTTTACGTCATAAAAAGCAGGAAGTTGAACACTAAAATCCTTATTCCTCCCATCTCAGGGGAAAATAAGGGAATAAACCATGACCATTCAAAAATATGACTGGGTTTCTAAAGATACAAAGCTTAATGCAAATGGGTGAAGTGTCCCTTTAATGACAGTTTTAATGTGTTTGTGCATCGGGTTATTATTACAGCTGGGCAGCTTGTCAGGCACTTCAACCACAGCACTGGAGGCGAAACAAGAACAAGTGCAATTTATGAAACTCCAGCTCATTAAATAATGCAAAACAAGATGAAACTCAGCACGTGAGGTGTTTGGAAAACTTCTTGTTCTGTCTGACCGAACGGTTACAAAGCTCCAAGAAGCCAGGGGTCAGTTCTAAGTACCTCGCTAAATACATCCGAGATCAGATGGCACATCCAAGATGATATCATCGTGCTAATCAAGATCTGGTTAATTAGCTTCTTCAAACACACCTATTGTTTATAATTAGTATCGCTGTATTTAGTTATCAGAGATAACTGTGCGTAACTGTGCGTTCATGCTTTGGTTTTAAATGGGATATGTATTGATAGAAATATTAATCAGCAACTTTGCTATTGGCTGCACACTATGGCCAAAGAGTGCGCAGAGTTTTTTAGCAAAAAGCAGCAGAAAAATAATGCCTAAGTGGTGGCCATGTTAAATGTTTCTATCACTTATTACAATATATTTGTTTGTATTTTAATAATTGTATTGTTACTTTATTCATTTTTAATGTCAGAGCCACCACCCACTAACATTGAAACAAGTAAAGTACAAGCACATTTCCACAAAATGGTAATCTTTACCATTAGACTTGGCCTCTTTTAAAAAGCCACTGTTAAATGATGTGCGTTTCTGATTATAACAGCAACCAAGAAAAAGGCTGGACAAAAGGTGGTGGTCCTGCACTCCTACGTTACTCCCTGGCAGAAGAGCTGGCCCTTGGGTTGAATGTGAAGGCCATCCCTGGGTTCAGCTCTTCCTTAGCCCCTTAGCTGTCACCCCCCTTTTTGAGAATGGGGGTTAAAATGCACTATTCAAACTTAAATGGTTGTAATTCAAGAATGCTTTGGAATATATACCCAAGTTTGGTCTTGTTTTAAAGAAAACACTCAGCAGATTAGTGCTGAAGTGAGAACACTTCAAAAAAATGAAAGTATGAAAAAGTTATGGAAGTTTAAATTTACAGTAAATCAAATATACTGTACAATATATTTTTTATTTTATATAATATATATATATTTTACAAAATATTTTTTACTATAAAATTACTATAAAATCAAAGCCATAAATCTAACCAAGTTATGTTCCAAATTTGAAGTTGATATCACAAAAATTGAAGTTCCCATGAGATTTTGTTTAGGCGTAGTGCCAAAAATAGCCACCGGGGGCCATTGAATTCCATTGAATTTAGTTGTATACATTCTGCCTTAACAAATTAATACATTTCTGTCCAAATATCAATTATTTCACAAAATTTGGAACCTTGAGACACAGACCTTTCTGACAATATGTGTTTTGTCAAGATTAGAAAAGGTTTTGATCATAAATTATGAAATATAATGATGCCCAAAAGGGGAGGAGCCTGATAAAATAATTTAGAGTACCGTTTCTATGGTAACGCAACGTTCAATTATAAAACGGTTTTCACAGGATGAATTCTGAGTTTATAAGCTTTCAAATTATACCTAATTTATGATAACTACTAAAATATGTGATATAATAAAAAAGGCGATAAAAAAAGATATTATATTTTAGATGATAATATATATATTGTAATTTTTAGAGGATAATATTATATCATAATTTTTTATTGAAAAATACTAGATTATGTTTTATTATGAACTTTTAGCATAAAAACAGAAGTTTCAATGATTAAAAGTGGGTGCATCGACTTTTTATGACAAAGAGTCAGACCTCCTGTTATGATGCAGATTTTTTGAGATGCACTCTTGTCATAAATTCATCAATTACTCTTCCTACATAATTTGTAACAAAACAGGGGTAGAATATCTATTTAGAAGTCTTAGACCTTTCCAACGATATATAATTTGTCATAATTAGATTAGGATTTAATAGAAATATAGTGATGTAAAGTTAGGCGTCCCGGTAGCGGGACGGTGACAGTTAAGGGGTTAGGGTGTACTCACACTAGCCAGTTTGAACCGTGCCCGAGTGCGTTTGACCACCAAAGCGCGGTTCGTTTGACTAGTGTGAGTGCTCCAAAACGTGCCCGGGCGTGGCTCGATTAGCCGGCCCTGGCCCGCTTGGAAGAGGTGGGCCAGAGCACGGTTCAGTTGGACTCGGGCGCGGTTTACATGCAGTGTGAGCGCTAACCGTGCTGGAGCACGGAACAGGACGCGTGACGTCATGGTTCTGCACTTCAGCTGGTACCTTGCAAACCTCCTCATACAAGCACGAGCAGCACGATTACGTGAAAATTTTCACGCCACTAAGGCGACACATCTGTTTAACAACAGGCTGTGAGAGGGCTGTGGATCACCGTGGACCAAACGACACAAAATTATCCACAAAGAAAACAGAGCGATGGCTCTCCTTCAGAGAGCGCCGCTCTTCTTGTTTATCCCGAAACCGTCGCACCATAATGACGTAAGCGTGCTCCGGCACGAATGCTGAAACCCTATGTGAGTGCAGGCCAGAGGGGGAGTGGGGAGGGGGGACAATCGTACTCGGGCCCGGTTCATGACAACCGTGCCTAGTGTGAGTACACCCTTAGACCCACAGCCAGGAGCCAGGCCCGGGTTTGGGGACCAAAGCAATCGCCTGGGCTCTGCCAGGCTCAGCCCGGCTCAGCCCCAAAGAGTAACGTGGGACCGCCCTCCTGTGGGCTCACCACCTGCAGGAGGGATTGTAGAGGCCGAGAGGCCAAGGGCTCGGAGGTGGACTCGTCCATCACCCAAGCTGAAATCACAGAGGTAGTTAAAAAGCTCCTCGTGGCAAGGCACCGGGGGTGGATGAGATCCACCCTGAGTACCTCAATCTCTGGATTTTCTAGGGCTGTCTTGGCTGACACGCCTCTGCAGCATCGCGTGACGGTCGGGGACAGTACCTCTGGACTGGCAGACCGGGGTGATGGTTCCTCTTTTCAAAAAGGGGGACTGGAGGGTGTGTTTCAACTACAGGGGGAATCACACTTCTCAGCCTCCCCGGGAAAGTCTACGACAGGGTACTAGAGAGGAGAATTCGGCCGATAGTAAACCTCGGATTCAGGAGGAACAGTGTGGTTTTCGTCCTGGTCGTGGAACACTGAACCAGCTCTATACCCTCTCCAGGGTGCTGGAGGGTTCATGGGAGTTTGCCCAACCAATCCGCGTGTGCTTTGTGGATTTAGAGAAGGCATTCAACTGTGTCCCTCGCGGCGTCCTGTGGAGGGTGCTCTGGGAGTACTGTCACTGCACGAGCAGAGCAGAAGCTTGCTTCGCATTGCCAGCAGTAAGTCAGACTTGTTCCCGGTGCATGTTGGACTCCGGCAGGGCTGCCCTTTGTCAAGGGTTCTTTTCATAGTTTTTATGGACAGAATTTCCAGCCAGGGGCCGGGGAGTGTCCTGTATGGGGACCACATGATTTTGTCTCTGCTATTTGCGGATACATGTTGTCATGATGGCCTCATCAGACCAGGACCTTTTAGTGCACTGGGACGGTTTGCAGCCGAGTGTGAAGCAGCTGGGATGAGTATCAGCACCTCCAAGTCCAAAGCCATGGTTCTCAGATGGAAAAGGGTGGCTTACCCACTTCAGGTTGGTGGAGAGTTCCTGTCTCAAGTGGAGGAGTTCAAGTATCTTGGGGTCTTATTCACGAGTGAGGGAAGGATGGAACGGGAGATTGATAGACGGGTTGGTGTAGCTTCTGCAGAAATGCGGTCGATGTATTGGTCTGTTGTGGTGTACGGCTCAGCTCTCGATTTACGTTCCTACTCTCACCTATGGTCATGAGCTGTGGGTCATGACTGAAAGGATAAGATATGAGCTTTCGCCACAGGGTGGCTGGGCGCTCCCTTAGAGATAGGGTGAGGAGCTCAGTCACTCGGGAGGAGCTCAGAGTAGAGCGGCTGCTCCTCCACATAGAGAGAGGCAGCTGAGGTGTCTCGGGCATCTGTTCGGGATGCCTCCTGGACACCTTCCCGGGGAGGCGTTCCAGGCACGTCCCACCGGTAGGAAACCCAGAGGAAGACCTAGGACTTGCTGGAGGGATTATGTCTCCTGGCTGGCCTGGGAACACCTTGGTATTCCCCCAGAAGAGCTGGAGGAAGTGTCTAGGGAGAGGGAAGTCTGGGCATCTCTGCATAGACTGCTGCCCCCACAACCCAGATAAGCAGAAGATGGATGGATAATATATAGGGGTGCACGATATATCGAATCAATATCGTTATCGCGTTAACTTTTTATGCAACGGATTTCCCACAGTGGTCAGAAAGAACAGGGGAGACACTTTGTTTTTCTCAATATGACTGAGTCGCTACTCGCTACAAAGCTAATCGCCGTCACTCTCTCACTTCTCCCTTGCTCTCCTACCACACAGAGAGAGTGTAAATTCATTCAAAATTAGAATGTAGCCTACCCGCGTTGGCAAAAAAAAAAATCTGCTTTACAACCTTGAATCTTACGTGGCTTGGAAATACCACAAAACCCCTAAAAACTCCTTGAGCGCCAGATAAACTTTGCGAATGTCACGACAGACAGCACTTTTCACCAAATTCTCCGCATCTCCAACAGTGTTAAGGAAAGTGCCAGACGCAAAGAATCTCATGGCAATGTACAGTTTATGCTGTTATTAAAGTCCGACTCCGACGAGTCGAACATTTAATACGTGAAAAACGATATCTCTCAAAAAGTACATTATGGCGCTGCGCTAAAGGACTTCCCATATCACCTCTGCTTATAAGCCACAATCTAATCCTGTTTACAAGAAATAACCCGCCCAAGCAGGGTTAAGCTTACGCACCTGTTGCTATTGACAGCAAGACCAGGATGAGCGTCAAAGAACCAAACAAACCGAACAATCAAATCCAGCTAACTGAGTTAGTAATGTACGAAGAACGGACCCAAGAACACCCTTAAAATCCTATGGCACCCTATGGTCCAGGCCACATTCCACCCATTGGCCCTTGCCAATCATGGCCTCCTAGTAATCCCCATCCATTGAAATGATCAATGCTCTATCACTCTCTCTCCTCTACACCTATAGCTAGTGTGTGGTGAGCGCACTGGCGCCCTTGTACTGTGGCTGCCGTCGCATCATCCAAGTTGATGCTGCCCACTGGTGGTGGTTGAGGAGAGACCCCCTGATATGATTGTAAAGCGCTTTGGGTGTACAGTAGTACATATGAAAGCGCTATATAAATGCCTCATTCTGTTCTATTCAATTCTAAAATTTGCAACCACCATGACGTCAATAGAAAAGGACGTGTCAATTTCCAACATTTACCCCAGTGGTTCTCAAAGTGTGGGGTGCAGGAGATCAGCAAAAAAACAAACAGCCATTGCAACGGCGTTCAAGTGCATGAATAGCGGTTATCGCTTTGCCTTATTCGCACTGATTCCTCATGTTTACATGGCATATACATACACAACTACTTACTTTTTGCACATTGTTATTTATGTATCTTTGTCATTATGTCAAAGCATCACTGAATTATTTAAATGTTTTTAAATTAAAAGTTAAGTTCTGTATTATTATTCTCTCATACTGTTTTTATATACTCATACTTTATGAAATAATGACATAAAGTCATAACTCCCACCACACACCAGCTTATTGGTGGAGAGGAGACAGAGTGATGAAGCCAATCAGTATATGGGGTTGATTAGGAGGCCATGATGCAGTGGCCAAATTTGTCCAGGATGCCAGGGTTAAACCCCTATTCTTTTTCTGAAGGACATCCTGGGATTTTTAAAGACCACAGAGTGTCAGGACCTTGGTTTAACGTCTCATCCAAAAGACTACTCTTTGACAGTATAGTGTCCCCATCTCTATACTGGGAAGTTAGGACCCACACAGACCGCAGGGTGAGCACCCCCTACTGGTCGCACTAACACCTTTTCCAGCAGCAACCTAGTTTTGGAGGTCTCCCATCCAGGTATTGACCAGTTTCAACCCTGCTTAGCTTAAGTGGGCAACCAGTCTTGGGCTACAGAGTGATATGGCTGCAGGTGAATAGTTTTTTTTAATCAAAAACGCCTCAGGTTACGACTGTAACCTATGTTACCTGAGAACAGGGAACGAGACACTATATCGATGACGCTATGGGGAAGGCCTCTGCGTGAACTGGTGTCTGAAAACTTATCCAATCACAGCAATCGTTATTAATCAGCGACAGCCTATGACGTCACTAGAGAACATGTCCTCCACTTATCGTCTGAAGGGACTGTTCAGCAGGCATTCCCGAGGCATGGCAAAAGACGCAGTGTCTCGTTCCCTGTTCTCAGGGAACATAGGTCACAGTCATAAACTGAGATGTTCCCTTGCGAAAGGTTTACAAGGTCTTCTCTCTAGTATATGACACATAGTCTTAGAGCTCTAACATGAATTGGGTCTCAGGTCAGTAAGCAGACAGACTGGCTAAACCAACCGTCTAGCTGACTCACGTCACTGAGGTCAGATAAATCCCAACACATAGAAACTCCTCGCCTAGATATCATCATGTGCTGGACTTTAAACTTTGGTTTAAACGAGGACTTTTATTTTGATACCTATTTTTGAGTTTTTCAATGGGTTCCTGTTTTAAAGAGGAAGTAGGCCATATTTCTTCAGTGCTTTAGTTGTGCAAGGTGCTCCATGTGGATGCAGACATCCTGTAACTGTTTGATTTTGTTTAGTGAGCATTATGTGTACTTTATTGCTGTGCTATGTAATTTAGCATTTAATTCAGCATGTTTGTTACCTTTTTCTACTCAAATTTGCAAAGTATTAATCTATGCTGTTGATATACAACTGTATTGTTGTTGGTTATTTGCCTTGTTTGTTTGAGAATGCTCATTTATTTGATGATTTATCCATTTTGTGAAATTCATGCTTGTGCATTTTCAGCTGGATCATTTAAAACAGTTTAAAACTGTTCCCCGAATTAGGAAATAGAAAAAACTCCCAAACCCATTTAAGGGTAAATAAGTGTTTTTATTTTTAAATATCAGGTTGCTGAATATTCGATCCCTTACTTCAAAAGCACTTATTGTAAATTATATGATTACACCCCCCACGTCTGAAAGGAAAAGGGGGTGGTGTTGCTGTAATCTATAGTAATATCTTCAAAGTTACTGAGAAGTCTAGTTTCAAATATAATTCTTTTGAAGTGATGGTGCTTAATGTCACACTATCTAGTGTAAATGATAAATCACAATTGACCATTTGTGCTAACTACTGAATACAGCCCACCATATAGATTTTTCAAAGAATTTGCAGATTTTTTTTTTAATCAGAGTTAGTACTGGCTGCTAAATAAAGTCCTAATTGTTGATGATTTTAATATACATGTAGATCTCGAAAAAGACGCAACTCTATTGGAGTTAGACAACAGTCAGGACCCACTCATTGTCATAATTATACTTGAGATCTAATATTGTCACATGGAATCAATGTTAATGCCGTTGAAATTCTGCAGCAGAGCGATGACATCTCAGATCATTATTTAGTCTCGTGTAAACTTAATTTAGCCAAGGCTGCAAAGCTACTGTTAGACCTATCACTTCTGCCACTAAAGATTGCTTTATTAATAATATTCTTGATCAGTTTCATCTCCTCAGCATCCCACATAGCTTAGAAGAACTCAATATTGCGGCAGAAACTTTTGACCCTCTTATTTCTAGCACTTTAGACACAGTTGCTCCTTTGTGCTTAAAGAAGATTAAAGAAAATAGTCCAACGCCGTGGTACAACGAGCACACTCGGGCCCTTAAGAGAGCAGCCAGAAAAATGGAGCGCAACTGGAAGAAAACAAAACAAGATGGTTTTCAAATTTCGTGGAGAGAGAGCTTTAACTTCACTTAGAAGAACGATAATATAAGGGTGCTTTCACACTGGCAGTTTAGTTAGGAACGAGGCACAGTTTGCATTAAAAATCGCTAATGTGAACGCTGTCATGGGACCCGGGTGCGCACTGGAGGAGGAGGTCTAAGTTCGGTTGCTCCCGAACCGTGCCGCAGTTCGCGTGAATGTGAAAGCACGGACTCGGGTGCGCACTTATTCAGGAAGTAAAGTGACCTGTGCATGCGTTTTAGCCGATTATTATGTATTTAGTCAAATTAAGGATGCTCATTTCGGTTAATTTTCCCAACCGACAACCGCCGCTCGTTATCAGAGTATTAACCGTTAACTGATAAGATTATAATATTGAATTAGTATTAAATAAAAATAAAAATGACGAGTGTCTGTAAACCGTTAATGTTTATTTTAAGCATTCCTCTGTCCAACATTTTTGAAGGTTTTTGACCAAAAACAGTGCAATTTCACATCATTTTGGCCGCTATCATTACTGTAGCTGACTAAAATAAAAAATAAAAAGTGTAAATTTGCTTTAGTTATTAACACCTGTATTTGAACAATTCGCAGCCTTCTCGAACATGTTACAAGGTGAAAAACAACATGAGCTCTGAGAATAGTGAGTGACATCATCTGGAATAGAGTTAAATAAATTTGTCAGCCTCTTTATGCTAATTGGGTACTAAAAATTCCAAGTTTTCACAGCAGAGTCAACACTGCAGTACTAGTGTAACTAATAACATTAACCAGTCCTTCCAGAATTATATTTTTTTGTGATTTTTGCGGGCAAAAATCCTTGATTATGTGGCACTTTTTCTTAAAAAATGCGATGGAATATGGGGGATATTTATGCAAATTTATGCGATGAAACTGCGGGGATTATGAAATCATGCAAGCCCGCTTATTTTGCGTGGAAATCGGCTTTATTTTAGTGGGATATTGAATGACAAAATCACAGGTATGCAATTCCACATCGTATTGACACCCATGAATGTCTTCCTACAGATGGCGTTGGGGATCTCGCCCTTAGGCAGCTGCCAGCCTTGCTTACACCTACAACATACAAAGCTGGCCGAGGCCGCGGTGCGAAAGTGGTCGAGTGCAGCTTGGCCTTCATCGACCATAAGCCTGTAAGTCCTCAAGCACATCTAAAGGGGAAACTTTATTCATTTTATCAGCATATCTGAGCTCAAGAATGTGTGCACGCACACATGCATATCCAGGTTTGTTTTACTATACTTTTGGGGACAGGCATCAAATACAGCCTGACAGTATTCTGAAAATAGCCGTTCTACAAGCCTACAACGCGTTGGTCACTATCAAAGCACCCTGGGCGCGCATTTCGGGCCCACCTATCTGACCACCTGACCCGGCTGCCTATCTGACCACCTGACCCGGCTGCCTATCTGACCACCTGACCCGGCTGCCTATCTGACCACCTGACCCGGCTGCCTATCTGACCACCTGACCCGGCTGCCTATCTGACCACCTGAACCGGCTGCCTATCTGACCACCTGACCCGGCTGCCTATCTGACCACCTGACCCGGCTGCCTATCTGACCACGTGATAGGATAGTCAGATAAGTGGGCCGCTCGCATTTTCTGAGCATGTTTATTGTAATGATAGATCATCAATTGATTTATGGCTTTTTAGGTCAATTGAGGTCTGAATTCTTTTTAAAAAAAATTCTGTAATGTGAGCTGTATGCCATAACCATCAAGACTTAAAATCACAAAAGGTTTGGAATATTTCATTATGTGCAATGAAATGTAGACTATTACAGTTCAACTTTTTGAATTAGAGATGCACTAAATCTTTTCCAAATTGTAAAGCTAACTAGACTTCATCATAAAACAATGATTTATCTAGTGAGGACCAGGAAAATGGTTCTCACAATGTCTATATTTTAATTCAACTATAGTAGTCGGTAGACATTTGGTCCTTACTCACTCGCACTCTCTCACTTGCTCTCTTGTATTCTTTCTTTTTTAGCCTGGAATAAACATGGTGGAGTACCTCAGAGAGGCCAAGGCATGCAAGCCATACCCCCACATCCTGACGCTGGGAAATGATCCGAGTGCATTTCAGGCCTTTGCCACAATAGCTGGACAGGCCCTGGAACAAGAAGCACTGCTTCAGGCCATTGATGTCTGCTTTAAGGCATTCTTTGTCTTTGACATTAAATACCCAAAGCAGTGTGAACATGTGTGGGAATGCATACAGACTGTAATATGTGAAATGTCAGGAGGGGAGTCTAAAATGGTCAAGATTATTCAAAGTAGAATACTTGCAAGTAGAGCTAATGGCTCCCGTTGACTGTTGGCCTGTTAAATGTTCAGCCAGTTCATTCATAATTAAGTGTTTTCCTACTTAAGTGATATGAACTGCACCAGTTCCACTATATTGTTGATATGAAAGTAATAAAATATTTTGTTCAAAAGATTCCATTGTTGTTTTGTTTTTGTATTGTTTAAGTGTTTATTGCCTAATATATGCATACATCTAGCATGTATTCTGTTCTAGGTTCGTAGTTTAACAGTTTTATAGCTATGGGTAGTCTATTGCCATTTATTTCTTCAATTGTACTGTAATGTGCTAGAATTAATCTGGCATATGAGTTAATTTGACCCAGCATTTGGGTACACTATATAACAAATATGTAGTTGAATCAACCCAGAATTGTATTTAATTTGACCCAGCATTTGGATAGAATATTTAACTCATCTGTTGGGTTAAAAATGACCAACCCATCTAGCTGGGTCAAATTAACTACTGTTGGTCTGGTGCAATATTGATCCAGTGGTTGGGTTATAAAACAACCCAAGTTGAGTTATTTTTAACCCATAATTTAAGTGTGTATGATTTCCTTTCTTCGGATCAACACAGAGATTTATAATCCATATTATAAATATTATATTATAACAATCCATATTATAACACAGAGATAAATAATCCATCTAGTCCATATACTGCAAATGTACCGGTCCTCTTAAATTCATGCGGAAACACTTTATTTCCAATTGTCTGGTCATGTGATCTCAACAAACATGTCTATCCACATGAGAAGACCCACTCCATGTCAAATAAAACCGTCTTAATTTTAATAATTTTATATTTAAAAATAACATTCATTTCTGTAGATCATTTTAATAAGGACCGAATTAAACTAACCTGTTTGTTCCTCAGTATCTTCATGTTTCACGCTGAACACTTCTTCAATCTTTATGTCTTCACTCTCCTCTTTAATCAACACCATCTTTGTAATAGTGTCACGTGGATCTCAGATGTTTCTCCAGTTTACCTGTGTGATTGGACAATGTGTCATGTTTAAGATGAGAATAATTAACAGAAAGAATAAATCCACAATAAATCTCTGTGTGCGTCTCAATCAGCTGTAGTTCAGTAGTTCAGCGCACTGGTGAGGGAGTCAGTCAGAGAGAGAGATAAAGCACTTAAATCGACGACTTAGCCAAAAAATCACTCAAAACAAGCACACAAAATAATAAAATAAATTATACAGACACTTCATATTTTATGATTTGTACATTTTAACAGATTACGTTGTCATGAAACCATTTGCGATTTGTTCATAAAATGTATAATTAATCATTTTGTTTTCGTCTAATTTTTACACTGTTTTGAGCGGCAGGATTCGTCATCGCGCTGTGATTCAAGCGCTTCGAATCAGTGAATCATTTGGAAAAGCATTAGATTCAATTGACTCTATCGAAAAGCTCCGTTTCTCCATCACCACTTTCCAAACCCCGAATTCGTGTTTACGAGAAACTAATACACGATATAGTGCGCAAAATGAGACGTTACTGTTACTTTTCTGTTATGTGAACACAAAAAAAAAAACCTGAATATTGTTACATTAAGAATATTACAAAGATAAATAATAGCCTACATGGTCACAAACCTCTTCAAAACTATCAAATCGAAGTGTATCGATTAAATGCGTAAAGCCACACACCTTTCTTCAGTCTAATCACAACAGTTGCAGGAGCACGGCGCAGCTTTATGATGTCATATCGATAGACCAAAATAAAAGTCCTGTTCAATCTGCTGTCCAATATCCAGTCCACAGAGGTGCAAAGTCCAGGTTCAGAAAGTAAAAGTCCTCCTCAGTATTTTGTACCTGGATTTGCTAATTAGCAGAGTTTTTCATCCAGGAGATAGTTAGTCAACTAATTAGTGAATTTGGGTGGCTGAGTTCATGAGTGGAATAAACATGGCAGGACTTTTACTTTCTGACCACCTGGCCTTTACACCTCTGGAAATATATAATAGATGTCATGGGAATTCATGGTGAAATATATATTTCAATACATGTTGTTCAATTATGTGATGAAAAAGATTAATAATCACTAATAACTTGTTAAAAAGATTGTATGAGTTCTCAAAGCACAGTTAATATGTGTCAGCATTGAAATGCATTTATCATCCACAACAATCAGTGGAAGATAGCTAAAATAAAATAAGAGGTGAAATATATATTCACCTCTCACTCACTCACTCACTCGAGGGTTGGGCGCATGCGTACGCAGCGACCGGCAGCAGTAGGAAGCATGTGCGTTTGGTTTGTCAGAGTTTTTTGTGGTTTTTAAAAGTTTGAAAATAGTTTGTTTTAGTTTGTTTTTGTTTTTGTGTTCTGACCAAATATCTACTCCGGCTTATCAAAGCGTGTCAAAACTTAGCGACATGGATTCGACTTTGTTCCTTTTTTTGGCGTCCGTATGGCACCTGGGTTCACTCTGGCCGATTCAATACTCCAAAGACTATCTGCTAACATTTGACAAACCTGTGATAAGCGGACCACCAGTGGACTTGATCATACCTGATTTGGAGGAATTGGCCGGTCTCGGGAAAGGCGATCGCTTCAGCACTCTTGAGCGGAGGCCAAGGAGGCGAGGAAGAAGAGGTGGGGTGCGGGAGCGTATGAGACGGCAACATCCGTCTCGCATTCCCCTGCCTTCAATTATCCTGTCCAACGCCCGTTCTCTCCGAAATAAAACCGACGAACTCCAGGCTCTTGTTCGCCATCAACACGCATTCAAGGATGCCTGTATCCTGGCTTTTTCAGAGACCTGGCTCGGGGAAAAGGACGCTGACGGTGATTTAGTTATAGACGGGTTTGGGATCCCGTTCCGCACCGACAGAACGTCCACGACTACCGGGAAATCATGCGGAGGTGGAGTATGTGCGTACATAAATGAACGCTGGTGTAAAAATGTTATAGTGAGAGAGAGACTTTGCACCAAGGACGTGGAACTGCTTTCTTTGTCCATGCGCCCTATGTACTTGCCACGTGAATTCCCACAGATTTTCGTTACCGTTGTTTATGTTCATCCAAAGGCGAATGAAACAAACGCCTTAGAGCTCATTTCTCAGTCTGTGCATAAACTTCAGTCTTTATCTCCTGATGCTCCTAATTTGGTTTTAGGAGATTTTAATCACTGCTCATTGGATAAATCTCTCAGGAGTTTCTATCAGTATGTTTCCTGCCCCACTAGGAAAGACAGGATTTTGGACAAGTGTTACGGGCCCATCAAAAATGCATATAAATCAATTTCATTTCCCCCTCTCGGCTCAGCTGATCATAACTGTGTGTACTTGGTTCCATCCTATCGGACATGTCTTCAGAGAGGGAAGGTGACAACTAGAAACATCAAAGTGTGGTCAGAAGAGGCCACCCTCACCCTCCAGGGCTGTCTGGAGAGCACAGACTGGGAGGTATTTATCGAATCCTCTAGAGATATTCACGAACTTACTGATGTGGTCAGTTCTTGGATAACTTACTGTGAGGACATTGTTGTTCCTGTAAAGACTGTCAGAACCTACCCAAACAGTAAACCTTGGGCAAGCAGACATCTTAAAGTGCTACTAAATAAAAAGAAACAGGCTTTTAAACAGGGAGATTCTACTGAACTAATGTCTGTACATAAGGAAATTAAACGGGAAATTAGGAGAGCTAAATTATCTTATAAAAGAAAACTAGAAGAGAGGCTTAGCAACAATAATATGGGTTCAGCATGGGACAGTATCAGGTCTATGGTCGGTTTGACTGACAATGCAAAGAAAAGGGTCTCATTAGATGGGTTCACCTCTGATCTGGTCCTGGCACAAGAGCTAAACAAATTTTATTCCAGATTCGATGTGCATTTTTTCAATAATGAAATAATGACGATGAGAAATACAGCACTGGAATCAAAACAAGTTTTTCCTAATTTTGATGAATATTCTGTTGTTAAAATTTTTAAACACTGTAAAATAAGAACAAGTGCTGGTCCAGATAATATCAGTAGTCGATTACTCTCCAATTGTGCTGAACAACTTGGCCCGATTTTTAATTATATTTTTAATTTATCCTTGTCTCATCAGAAGGTGCCTAATCTGTGGAAACAGTCTATTATAGTTCCTGTTGGCAAATCTAAACATCCTAAATCACTAAATGACTTTAGGCCTATAGCCCTGACTTCATTAGTTATGAAGTCGCTGGAAAAACTGATCAAAGCTGAACTGTTGAAAACTACTGAACACCTGATGGACCCCCTGCAGTTCGCGTACAGGAGCAAGAGAGGGGTTCAGGATGCCACCATAACTTTGTTGAATTATATCTGCAAGCATCTTGACAGTCCAAACAATCATGTCAGATTCATGTTTGTTGATTTTGCATCTGCCTTTAACACTATTCAGCCTCATCTACTTGTCCAGAGACTAAGGGATAACTTTGGTCTGGAAGGTAGTATTGTTGGCTGGATTTTGGATTTTCTTACCGGCAGAACACAAAGAGTCAGAGTAAATGGCCAATTTTCTGATCTATCTGTAACATCTACTGGCTCACCACAAGGGTGCGTTCTCTCTCCTTTGTTGTACATATTGTACACAAATGACTGTCGTAGCACTTTTGAAAATCGTCATATATTGAAGTTTGCAGATGACACAGTTATGGTGAGCCTGTTGAATAGTACTGAAACCTCGCATGGTCCTGTGATTGATTATTTTTTAAAATGGTGTCAGGAATCTTTTTTAGAATTAAATGTTTTAAAGACAAAGGATATGAGCATTGATTTTAGACGTGTTCAGCCGTCCCCTGACATCACAGTGATTGACGGTCAGACAGTCGAATCGGTAGAGTCTTATAAATACTTAGGCACTTTTCTCGATAACAAGTTGACATTTAAGAAAAATACTGACTCGATCTATAAGAAAAGCCAGCAGCGTCTTTTTTGTCTTAGAAAACTATCTAAATTCCAGGTTGACTCTACTTTGATGACTTTGTTTTATCGTTCTTTTGTTGAGTCTACTATCACGTTCTCCTTTGTTTGTTGGTTTCAATCCTTGAGGGTGAAGGAGAAGAACCTACTGAACAAGGTCGTTAGTTTCAGTAGTAAAATCATTGGGTGTCCACAAGAAACTTTAAATGATCTTTATAAAAAACAGCTGTTTAAGAAAGCAAACTCCATCTTGACTGACTGTTCTCATCCTTTATATCAACAGTTTCAATTTCTACCATCAGGTTCATTGCTCAGACTCCCATTTGCTAAAACAAATAGATTTAAACACTCCTTTGTTCCATCTGCTGTCTCTCTTCTAAATGCCAGGAGGGAAAGGTAGCTTACATATTATTGAATTTGATCAGAATGTGCATTGTTATTTTATTATACTACGTGTATTTGTGTTTGTAAGTTATGTGTGCTCCTATGCTGTGAAACTAATTGCCCCACTTGGGGGGACAAATAAAGGTATTGACTTGAGCAATACAAAGTAAAGGTTAATACTAATGCTAAAAAGTATTGACAAAAATCCATTATCCTGCATGTCACCTGGTCGTTGTGGTTCCCTGTGCTTGTCTTTTCTGGTGTTCTATATTCAGTGTTGGGAGTAACGCGTTACAAAAGTAATGCATTACATAACGTATTACTTTTAGCTGTAACGCAGTAGTGTAAGGCATTGCTAATCAATTTTCAGTAATATTTTACTCGGTACATGTTCAGTAATGCTTGCGTCGTTACAATACACTTTAGCCCAAAATGTAGGCCTAATTGTAAAAAAAAAAAAAACGCACGACATTAACAAATGAAAAATGCAAGTAAGATATTACCTGTTCGTGGTCAGTCAATAGCCGCATGTGGTGTCCAAGTTTGTAAATAAAGACTAAATGACAGCTTCTGATTTGTATAGTTGCTGGTGTACCTTTGTATTGTGTGACATAGTCCAGTGAAGGTTTAGGACCGGTTTTACAGGAGTGATTTCGACCTCTGTGCTCGCGCTGGCCAGTGGGAAAGTGGCTAATGTGTTAAGATGGCAGAAGAAAACTACATTCAAGAGATGGACGTATGCGCATTACTTCAAGTTTGTCAGAGATAAGGACAAGAAGAACCGAATAGTAAAATGCAACTTTTGTCTAAAAACAAAAGAACTATCGACGTCGCAAAATAGCACTAGCAATTAAAAGAATATCTCGAACGGTGCCATGCGACTACTCCACTTACTGAGAAGAGGAAAAAAAAATATTTGTAACTATTAGTAGCCTGGATTGCCCACAGTCATTATGCCACATCATATCGCCTTCGGATGTAAAATGCTCTGTATTTGGTCATTTTAGAATGTTAAGTTCTGTAGTTATTTTGGTGAAAGTAACTCAAAAGTAATACAGGAGTAATGTAACGCATTACAATTCTGAGACAATAATATTATAAGGTAATTAATTAATTTTAAATAACAGTAACAAGTAATCTATAATGTATTACAGTTTGGAAGTAACTTGCACAACACTGTCTATAATACACATCTTTATCTTTGTCTGTGACAGATGTCAATCCTGTTAAGCATTTAAATTGCTAGTACATAATAAAGTCAGCAATAAATAAAGTGTCAATGAAAATGTATTGAAGTGTCAAATACTTAAAAAAAGGTTTTTCTTTAAAAACAGTAAGTAGAATTACATAATACAAATACATATTTGTTAAAAAAAAGGTATTTTGCCTTAAAAAAGGTTTCATTTGATAGATAAAACTTGTTATTGTATAATAATAAAATGTTAGTTTATGAAATAGTTAATATACTTCGTTTTGTCTTTTATTTAGACAGAATCTCACATATTAGTTGTGCTACATACTCTTTTGCTTATTTTTTATTACGTCATCATCAACTGTCAAAGTTTAATTCCAATAGGGACGTCCCGCGTGACGTCACGCCATTTAGAGCAGCCATTTTGACGGAATAGAAAATGCTAATCCGCCGGTGATAATAATACAGCTCGTCGCGAAATATTCCTATCATGCCCGAGCGATGCTGTGCATTCGGATGCGATCAGATACGTGATCATACAAAAGGAATATCTTTATTCCTTATCCCAAAATAAACAAAACGGAGAAAAGTGGTTGACGGCAATAAACAGGCATAACGCATCCATGCATTCCTAGATCAGTTAATTCTGCGTATTGTCACATTACATTCTTTCGTTTTCAAATACCAAAAGCTGATCTTGTATATTATTTGACAATTCTTATAAATCGTTAGAAACACAGGTTGTTACTATTATTATAGATTTCTAGAGCTAATGCTCCTATTATTGTCATGAATTATCATTATAAATATTATCATTGATACTACCACTAATATTAATATATTGCTGTTGTTGTTGTGATTGATGGGATAATTAATACTTCACTAAAACTATACTGATACTACCGGACTGTCCCTATCCATACTTGCATCACAGAAAGGATCTCATGTCCCTACATACACCACTTTATCGATGACTGTACTGGGCTGTTTTGTATTTCGTTGTTTTTGTTTTGTTTTTGTGCTTTTTCTCTCTTATATATTGTATATGTGTCTCACTACCTTGTATGTATTACTCCTTTGTTAATTTGCAATAAAAAAAAAAAGAAATAAAAAAAAAGAAACACAGGTTGAGACAACAGTCTCAATGACAGTTTATCATACTACAGTGACGATCAGTGACAGGTATAAAAAAGTTTATAAGCTATTTCGTTTTTCTTGGATCAAACTAGATTAAACAAATTCATTAAAGATACACTTAATCTTGTTGGTGATTTTGTTTTGTGTTTTTCCCTGTAAACTCAGTAAAAAAATTATTACAGGTAGGCCTACTATAATTTGGTGATAAAAATACATTGACCAACCTTTGCGGTGATGATTGAAAAATCATTTTCTTTTAATGAAACTCCGGTGTAGCGTGATGGAAGTGAATAAGGCAGCTGTAATGTCACCGAACTCAATGTCAGGAAGTTTTTCTACACATTTAATGCCTGTAAAAAGAACTTGTGGTGCTTCATATGGATATATGATTCCTAATTCCTTGATCTTCCTCTTGTATATTTATTTTTGTGATGCTAATAGTAAGTGCGATAACATGACGTGGTGGGGGAAAAAATCGATTCTGTTCAGTATCGAGATATTTTGCACCATGATTTTGCGCATGCAATTATATCAATACTGTAGCGCAAAGTATTGCAATATTTAGGCTAATTATACTAATAATTATATTATTAGTATAATACTATACTAATAATATATATTACCCACATTAATGGATCTATGAGTAGCCGACGGATGCATTCCGTCAAAATGGCTGACACGCGGCTCGGGGTCACGTGACTGGGAGATCCCTATACACAAGAACGCCAAGCACAGAGTGCGCATGAAAGTGCCCGGATGTGTTCTTGATATCGAGGATCATCAAAAGCAGACTTGAGAGAATCGAACCGTTAGAAACCCCAGGAGACGCTGCGGGGGTCGACGTACGGAAGCCTGTAAGCTTTAAACTTCTCATTCTCACTTTAGAGATTCCCACTGCAAGCTCGAAACACGCGACAGCTCGTGAAAGAAAACGTTTGTCCATCTCGTTTTTAAAATTTTAATAAAGTGATAAAGACGTTATGAAAGCGGCAGTATTTTTATTGGCATATTAAAGAATCTCAACATTGACAAAGCATAGGTAACACATCAGGCTATTCATGAAGTTGCTACACACGTTCAAATAAAAAAAATTTAAAAAATTTTTTAATTGTTTACTGGTCTTTAATAATTATTGAAGTTTATATTAGTTAGGTTAGTTGTTTTTCTATGGTATTTTTAAACCACAGTCAAATGTTCCTAGTGAAACTGTTCTTCAGTCTTTTGATTTTTGTTCATGATATTCAGCTACAACTAAATGTTTGCAATAAGACTAAATATGAATGATATCTAAATTGTATATATTTTTTTTACCTCAGTGGAATCTAAATTAGGAATTCTCATTGGTTCAAGCAATAGACAACCCAAGACATCCAATTAGCGCATGTTCACAACGACTGAAAACCAGCGCTGGTTGTTCTCTCGATGGCGTCTGTTTGTTTTACTGACTGATAAATCTCTTCAGCTGATTCAGTGAGAGAGCAGTCCAAGCGAATGCGAGGGGATTCAGACCGTTCTGCAAAGCGTTTCACTCATTCATAATTTAGAACATAATTTAAAGGTGGGGTGTGTGATTTTCTTTTTTGACCATTTTTTTCAAAATCACTTGAAATCATATTCCTAACCCACTTACAGCCACTGAGTTAGAAGGACTGAAATGAAAATTAAGCAATTTAATCATCTGTGGAACGAGCAGGACTGAAAAAACTCCAGCCAATCATTTCCAAGACCACCTAGAATCATTTGACTGTAAGTGCGTCAATCAAACGGTCGTACCCTACCCCCCTCCCCCCTTGTGACCCAGTCACAGTAAGTGCAAGTCGCCCCGGTATAGAGAGAGAGAGAGAGTAAGTGCATGATTGCGCGTCCATGTTCTTCGAATGGGTGGAGTCAGGGCCAGCATTGGAGGAAAGAAGGTAGGACCTTTTGAGTTGTGAATTTTCAAAATCTGCCGGCCGTTTTGCAAGTCCCATACCCTACCTTTAAGGGCGCTTTCACACCTGAAAGTCCGCACCAAGGTCCGAACCAAAGTTCATGTTTTGATACATTTTATACATACGGTAAGTTTTGGTTTGGTTTCACATTGCAATTATGTGAGCGCGCTTAAGAACTATACATGACATACTCATCTATGTGGGCTGCATCTTGACATTGATTGGTTTGTAAACGGACGTGCGTCTGACGACAGCATGTTGTCAATTCGGCAGGTAACTTTGACAAAAAAGAAAAAAAAATTAAAATAAATGGTCTGAAAGTCCGAACCATACAGAAAATGCTTTTACACTAGAAACGGACCAAATCTTTGTTCAGTTTGATCCAGACCGAGAATATCTCTTTTCGTCAGACTAAATTTCATCTGTTTGGTTTTACACTTGTAATTTTGATTCGGATCAAGTCCGAAAATCCGAACCAAACAAGGTAGGTGTGAAAGGGTCCGAAGCGTCAAAAATATGTGCACTGTTCAGTTACACAGTTTAACTTATTCAACCCAGAGCCATAGAGAGAAAGAGTTGCGACACTCCCATAGACCTCCGTTGTAAAAAAAATGGCGGCGCTTTTAACCGCCTACTTCCGGGATATGGAGCTCGGATTAGTTCCAAACACTGGCATTTGGCTGTTGGACCCCATTCACTTACATTGCTGCGCGTCGAGTTGTTCCAGAGGTAAGTTGCTGAAATATCGACTTCTTTTGAATTGTCAACTGTCTATATTGTATCAGAAGCCCTTTGCGATGCTTATACTGGTCTTCATTTGTATATGCACAGCGTAATTATTTATATTTTATCTTGGTTGTTCCAACCAATTTTCAAGCACTGCCTGAAAGCTAGTTAGCTAGCGCGACTTCACCAGTTGTGAAGGTATAGCATCTAATTAGTTCGGTAATGAATCGCTACCACCTTTATAGCAACTTTTATTTAGTTGAATTTTTGGTATATACTAACTAACTTTTCATTATGTTACGTGTTGGCTGAGTTTTGAGTGGTGAATGCTGCGCGTCGAGTTGTTCCAGAGGTAATGTGGTTAACGTAAGTTTCTGAAATATCTACCTCTTTTGAATTGTCAACTGTCTAACTTATATTGTATCAGATGCCCTTTGCGATGTTTATACTGGTCTTCATTTGTACATGCAAAGCGTAATAATCACGAAGGTAGGCTAATGGCTGAATTGTAATTTATAAGCAAAATCACGGGAATCAATGGCCTAATACAGCCCAGTTGTGCTAAAATAAATATCATGAGACCGACTTCCATCATCAGATGAATATGGAAAAGTTAAGTTAGAGCCGCTAAAGCTACCCATGCGAGCACTAAGCTTTTCCCTCCAAAAAAATTGCCTAAAACTTATCTAAGTAATATACAGTATTTCGTTGTCACCCTGCCTCTCCAAATGCAAAACTGACATTAACAAAATGCAATAACAGCTGAAAAAGTGCTTGGTTGTGTGTTTTATTTTATATTTACCGTTCAAAAATGCAATCGCTGCTGTCTGTCCCATAGAAGAACATGACAGCCAGCGTACGTTTTGGAACTATTGGGGCTTACATGAACCACGTGACAGCCGTCGCGGCGACATCAAAGAGTGTCGCAACTCTTTCTCTCTATGGCTCTGATTCAACCTAATGCTGTTAAATTGAATATACGAAATGAAACAAACGTTTTTCTAAATATCCACAACACACAAAAAAATGATTATCAACAACCCCCCCAGCTCTCTTTTTGACTGACAGTTTTATTGATGACTTAGATAGAGAGAGCATTGACTTGGAATGAAGTTGGTTAAAAAAAATGAAACTTTACAAAATAGCTTAGATGTAGTAAGCTAGTTTTGCCATGTTGCTGTAGCTTAACTTGCTACATACGACGTGGCGTCCATCGAAAATAAACCATGTTCAATCAGCTATCTACAAACTAGTTTTTTAATGATTCTTTGCTTATTTGTAATTTTTATTTTCACTAAATATCTTTAATTTAATTAGACACGTTCCTATTTTGAATATCTGCCGTCTTAAGGGTTGTAGTCTGGTTGTTATTGTAGCACTTAAGTATTGCTGTTCATAACAGCTAGTTTCGATTTGGGCCATTCTCGGGATATTTGCTTTCGCTGTGCTAATTGCAAGGGCTACCACAGCTGTCCTCACTCAGGCGATTGATAGCATTATATCTATGTAGTGTGCGCGCTGTCGTGGAAGCGTCAGCGAAAGCAGTCAGCTCTCGTGTTTAACCTCCTCGTGTTAAGACCGACTCGGGTAAAGACCTGCGACTCTACCTGCGCGACTCCACCGAGCAAGGACACCTGCAAGGCACTTAAAGTATCTTCTTCACCCTTTCCCTTCCTACCTTTATCTTATTTCCTATTATCATTATGTGCTTTCAACACATTCCTGTTGTCTCTCGACAACGCTCTCTTACCACGCACAGAAGGCAGCGCAATACTGCTAATCTGCGCCCTATTCTCTCATCCTCACACTCACCTCTCACTCTTTCTATGGGTCTATGGAATTGTCAATCAGCAGTCAATAAAGCTGACTTCATTCCAGCCTTTGCATCTCATTCTACTCTTCATATCTTGGGCTTGACTGAGACCTGGATCCGTCCAGAAGACTCAGCAACCCCTGCTGCTCTCTCTAACAACTTCTCTTTCTCTCACACCCCTCGGCAATCGGGGAGAGGTGGGGGCACTGGTCTTCTCATTTCTAACACTTGGAAATTTTCAACTCTCTCTTCTCTATGCAATAACAACTCATTTGAATATCATGCTATTACACTTACAACTCCCGTGAAGATCCATATTGTAGTTATTTATCGCCCCCCAGGTCAACTGGGAAGCTTTGTAGAGGAGCTGGATGTGTTGCTGTCCTCTTTCCCTGAGGATGGCATCCCACTTGTAGTCTTTGGCGATTTCAACATCCACCTAGCGAAACCGTATGCAACAGACTTCATCTCTCTCCTAGCCTCTTTCGATCTCAAACGCCTCATCACCACCGGTACTCACAAGTCAGGCAACCAACTGGACCTGGTTTACACACGCAACTGTATCACAGATAACATTTTGGTGAAACCTCTCCAAGTTTCAGATCATTTCCTCATTACTTTCAATCTACAACTCACCACCCATGCTCCACCAACCTCCCCACCATTTACTTTCAGACGAAACCTGCGCTCACTTTCTCCGTCCCATCTTTCCTCTGCTGTGTCATCTTCTCTTCCCTCACCCTCACATTTCTCATCTCTGGATGTGAATACTGCAACGGATACTTTATGCTCCATCCTAACCTCCTCTCTAGACAACATCTGCCCTCTCTCCTCCAGGCCAGCACGCACTACTCCCTCTAACCCCTGGTTATCTGAGGTTCTTCGTGAACACCGGACCAAGCTCAGGGCAGCGGAGAGGAAATGGCGCAAATCAAAAGACACATCTGACCTCAGTAGGTATCAATCTCTGCTCTCTGCCTTCTCTGTTGATGTTCACACCGCAAAATCTTCATATTTCCACAACAAGATCAACAGCGCCACTAACACACGTTCACTGTTCAAGACATTCAACTCTCTCCTCTGTCCACCTCCACCACCTCCCACCTCCTCGCTAACTGCTGATGATTTTGCTAACTTCTTCACTAACAAAACTACAACTATCAAAAAAAAAAAAAAAAATCCATTCCTTTATATCCTGGCTTGCTTGGCTTATGCTACTCCGAGCAATGTCTGAACTTTGTATTTTGAACACTTCTTGCGTTGTTTTTGCCTCTTCACGATGACTCGCTTGGTTTAGTCCTCAATTGTAAGTCGCTTTGGATAAAAGCGTCTGCTAAATGACTAAATGTAAATGTAAATGTAAATAAAACAAACTCAGATAATCCAAAGGCAAGCATGTGACGTAACAGAATGTCTACCCAAACAATACCAGACCACAGCTGAATGAAAAGGGGGAACTTAAATACACAGGGTGATTGAACTCAAATGATGAACAGGTGGTGACTCATTAAGCAGAAACCATAATTACAAATGAGTGGTGGGAAACTGGAACAAAGGAAAACAGCTGACTGATAAAAACAAATAGAAAGCTCATGAAAATTGAAACAAAAACAGGCAGTTTGTGACATAACGCCCCCCTCCGATAAAGCGCGATCTCACGCCGTAACAGTTGCGACTGCGGGGAGAAGGAGGGGCTCTGGAGGTGGATGAGGAGCTGAAAAAGACCAGGAAACAGGCAGAGATGGCAGACGTCTGAGATGTCGGACAGGGGGTGAGAAGATGTTGGAAGTGTCCATGGAGGAGTGGATGGTGGTAGAATCCAGGACTGAGTAGACGGCTGACGAGAGCCCAAAGCACAGTGGGAGGAAGCCAGGAGGAGGGTGACGAGGCGAGAACTGATGGAGGGAGGAGCCAAGGTTGAAACTTGAGCCCGACCAACTGAGTCTGACGCAGGGAGATGGTGAGTCCTGGGTCACGTCTGAAGGACTGAGAAACCCGGCGACATCAATGGACACAGAGACCGAGGCGGAGTCTCGGCGACGAGCGGCCGAGGAGGAGCCTGGGTGCAGGTGGACCGAGGAGACACATGTGTGAGCACTCGCTCAGCGAGTACCCTGGTGAAGTGTGAGGGATGGAGGGGCGTGACGGAGCGGTAGGGGTGGAGGGCTGGAGCACAGCAGACAGCCTGGAAGTCTGTGGCGATGGTCTAGCAGGACTGACCAAGGTGGCTCCTCCTTCGCAGTGGTTGTTGGTCCTGGGTCTGGCTCTGGGGTGATGATGGATGACAAATAGCTAGTGGTGGAATACTCTTCTACCTCCCCCACTGTAAAAGAAGATCCTTCCACACATGAGGCAAAGTTGATATACTCAGCCAGCATCCAGCAGGAGTTCCCTCTTGGCATCACCATCCGACTCTCATCGTCGAGTCCGACCCAGAATCTCTCCATGAGCGTGATGTTGCAACAGGTGGCACGATGGCAGATGCTCAGAAACTCCTTCACGTACTCCTCCATGTCTCTGCCATCCTGAAAAATTTAAATGATAGCTCCTTAAAAAGGTGATTGCCCCTCATTAGGGCAACGTTAATGGAAGCAATGTACATTGCTGTTCTTCTCATATTGAGTGGTCTGGTATTCTGTCATGGTTAGTTCAGATGAAGATGATGAAAAAGATTCAAACAGGTTTCTACAAACAAAAGTTCTTTAATAAAAAAAAAACTCAGATAATCCAAAGGCAAGCATGTGACATAACAGGGTGTCTACACAAACAATACCAGACCACAACTGAACGAAAAGAAGGAACTTAAAGGGGTCATATAATGCCATTTTTGTACAAGCTAATATGATTCTTTAGAGTCTAAATTAAAACTTTGTAATATACTTTAATTAAAAATTCTCATTAGTATTGTAAGAAAACACTTATTTTACCTGGTCAAAAACAGCTCTGTTTTCAGCACGCCGTTTCAGTGCATATGCCTTTAAATGATAATGAGCTTTGCTCACCCCGCCTCTCTGTTCTGTGTACACCGTTTGTAACACAATAACCATAACGCGTTGTTCATTATAGACGTGGGATTATGAATTATATTGAGAACGTCGTACATTAGAAAACATGCCATAATGTACCCTGAGTGTAAACCTTAGACGCATTCATTGTGAAGCGTGCAGCTAGCGATGTGCAAAGATTAAAATAAATATTATAGATTAATAAAACGTCACACTCACTTCAGTTATTTTGGAGGTTCAGCAGGAACACGAATAGTTGGTACCGGTCCAGGAGCAGCTTCTTAGCAAAGCCAGCTTTATACTGACCCTCCTCGTTTATAAGCAGTCTGGTGTGTGAAATGATTCGCGCAAATATGAAAGCATTGACGTTGCTCGTGGGGAATATTCCCTTTCGAAAACAAACTCAGCCACTGCGTCTTCAGCGGTTTGGATTTAGGAACATTAAAATGACTGCTGGGTTCCTTATTGCACCCAAGAACAGAACACCACAATCACTTAGACGCCATTCTGCTCATAGACAGTGCTCCAGCATATCAACAATGACCGCGCTGGTCCGCGCAGACTATGATTGACAGCTGGCTCACGAGCAAGGGCGGGTCTGTGTTGAAACCCGGCTGTCAATCATCAATCGCGGGAGGGGCGTCCGACCGTGTGACGTCACACGTTCGAACGGCTTGATTTGAGGCAGGGGAAAACATATAAGGAGATTAAAACAAAAACACTGGATGGATTTTTATCATTTTATGATGGTTGTGTACAGGCACTGCCAACACACATTTCAATACAATCAACTTGTAAAAGTGCATGTACCATTATATGACCCCTTTAAATACACAGGTTGATTGAGCTCAAATGATGGACAGGTGAGCATAATTGCAAATGAAGAGCGGGAAACTGGAACATTTGGGGAGTTGCCTAAACCATTTAACAAAAAATAGTTAGCTGACAACTACTAAATGTTTTAGAACTACCTGAATTAATCATGTAGTACTGTAGGAAAGCCACGCCCCCTCCACTCACTTCAATTTATTAATGTATTATTATTACTTTCAATTTATTAATCTAACTTGACGTGACATAAAATATGCTATGGTTTTTTTATCTAAACCTAGCTTAAAGCTTCGTATTAGCATAGCTAGATTTTTCTTCTGCTAAAGCAGCATTTTGTAATAAACTAGGCTTTGCTAAACATCTGTTAACAGTAAAAAGTTTCATGTCATTGATCTGACACATCATTGGGATTGACTCCATAGGGAACTGGGTTACTGCTCCATTATTATTGGTCTGTTCCACTATGTTGACCGGCTGCGGAGGAGAGATCAGCTGTCCTGTGCAAGTCAGGCCCAGCAGTGGCATCGGGCGAGAGGCAAGCAGATCACAAGCGCCCAACCAATCACGTCTGTCATTGTTGCCAAAGCAAAGGCTAAACGCAAAAAGAAGCTGGTCATCTGCTCCTGCAACTCAAACAGGTAATAGGTTGAGGTCATGTACAGTACACAGTGGAGGGCAAAGTACTTATTCTGCAGTTAAACAGTCTGTCTGTTTTTATTTTTGTTCATTCATATTCTCTTCATGAACTCAGAGAAACAGCATGTTTTCATCTTTGTGATGCTGCATGTACTGTACAATATCCAAGTATGACTAACATTGTGAGGTGACTATGAAGCTCATGTTTTGCAATACATTACCTAAAACAACCTTGCTGCCTTTTTTAGGAAAGAGTCAGGTGTGAGAGCAGATGTATATGATGTCACAAAAAACATGACCGGGGCCCCAATAAGTTACCTAGTCAATCAGACAGCTGCTAGGGTGACAGTACAGGGAAAGGAACTTCCACGGATGTGGTTTGAGTTACAAGGTAAATAATACACAAACAGTCTGCACACTGCACAGTATCTGGAGGGAAAGATGGTTCTAATATTCATATTAATATCTACATAAGTAGACTATGACAGCTAACAGTTGATCAATTTATATTTATTTACATTTGAAAACATTCAAGCAATGTGCATTCCTCTACATCATTTCTCATAATGATGTATGCGGGACCCTCAGAGGTCAAAATGTGCAACACTTACAGCTAATCACAGTGGATTATCAACAAATAAAACTATTCCAGTCACAAAAAAATCTTTACACATATATACACAAAAAATAAAATTATTTCAGATGAGACATCTTTTTGACATTTTAAATCCCTCACTCAACACAGAGAAATACAGGATAACTAGCCTATAATATGTGAGGCTGAAAATTTGAGCGCATGCTTACAACATACCAAATTTGATTTATGTTGCCCAACCTGATGTTGGGTATTCTCCCCAAAACAATTTTGGAATTCTTTATTTTGGCAATAGCTCTCTTCACATGAACTCTGTGAGCAGCTATCTTTTTTGTTTTGTGTACATCAGCGGCAGACATCTGTTTGTTTGACTGAGCAATGGGGGGATATTTACTCTCATTTCTTCCAATTCTTTCTCAATGAGAAATCCTTTGTCAACCATTAACTCTAGGAATTTGCTTTTCTGAACAATTTTCTTGTCAGACAATGATCCAGTAAAAAAAGTAGATGTAAACATGATAGCGCCACGTGGATCACATGCAATCAGCGATTTCAGAGTGTTGGTTAACTTGTAGTTTGAGAAACTTTGACTTTGCAGTACTAACGAAGTTGGCCTCTCAATCTTTACTTCTGTCCAGTCAAGTATTGCTACAGTTGTTCCAAAATTGATCTTATTTTTATCTGGCATTTGGGAGTTGATGGTGTCTCTATGTGGCCATACAAGTACATCAAACATGTAATCGACCCATGAGTTGAAAAGAGTGCCTTCGCTTCGTTCTAGAATCTGACATCTGTAATCCAGATCCTTTAAGTCTAAATTTTGGCACAACTTCATGAGAACCAGCAAAAGTTGGTGACGTAGTGGCATTTTATTTCGAGGGCTTGGAGCCAGAGGGGCGTAAGTTGCTATTGACAAACTTTACAGGAGAGACAAAACTAAATTGACCACACTTCTATCACCTGTATTATTAACCTTAAACCACAAACTGTCATGCCGGGGAACAGAACACAGGAAGCAATAGCAAGTTACTCAGTTTATTAGATGGTGTAAACAACTGGTCAATGACACGGGCGTGGAACGATGGCGCAGAGACTTCGATGGTCAGATGTGAAGACAGGAACCGTGAAGAGGTGAGACACAGAAGACGGAATCCACACAACCCAAACGATAAATCCACATCAACGACGACTCCACGAGATACACGACCACTGGACGAGTGGGAAGACAGGACTGGAACACCGACACAGGAGACATCAAACAACGATCTGACAAAGAGGACAAAAAACGGTGAGTATAAATAGGGTGAGGAAATGGGCTGCAGCTGGTGATGATGATATGATGATCAGCTGGAGCGGATCAGGTAATGACACAACATTCACGCCCACTTCACACGTGCATTCATACAACAACATAAACACAAGACGAGAAGGAACCAGAGAATAGTATACCGTGACACAAACATTGCAACCACAGGCATTCTTACATGAATGAGTATTTAAGTAAAAAAAACATATGGCATATTAACACAATGAACATGTTCTTAAACATTTTAAAATCATAAAAATATGGCAAAAACGTCAGATACGCCTTTTTGGCACCAAACATTTCCAAGTCTTCTATGGACATATTGGGCGTATCTGCTGAACAATGCAGAAAATAGTTGGTCAAAAGGGGAATTGATTGAATAATTAACACTTAAACAAGTAATTAAGTTTTATTTAACTCATTCATGAATTTTTTTTTTTTTTTTTTTTTTTTCATTTCACTTTTCCGTTCTGGGCATCTGCTGAACAGTACAGACTGTAATAAAAGTCAGTGAACTTGCTAAACACACTTCTGATTTGCTTTTCTGTTCACCAGTTTGTTTAATTCTCACTGTCCACTGTCAGAGCATTGTAGAACTCTGCGTATGTGTGAGGAATACTCCCATTGCTGCATAGGGTGAGTAGATCTTTCTTCTTTAATGCACTGATCCCAGGAGGGCTTTCATACATAGAACTTGGTTTGGACACGGAAAACGGGTGCTTCTGGTGCCCCTGGTTGCCTGCTTTGCCACCTTCAGTTCATGGAAGGTTGGGTCGGTGAAATCATACTTGAAGATTGTTCTGGGTTGTTCTTTTGAGTAGCGAAACCATTTAATCTCCTGCCAATGCACTGCTTTCCCTCCTCATCTTTGGTTTTGTTTTTGAGTATGTGATTGGAGAAAGTCCAGGAAGTCCTTGTGACCAAGTTCATGTACGGTGTATGGTTTGTTTTTTCTTGCCACTCTCACAAGGGTGTAGTAGCCATCAGGGAGTAGATTGGAACCTTTCTCCTCGCAGTTTCCACTGCAGCATGCACGCTGTCACACTCCATCTGGCTGTGACCAGACTCCATGTACTTATGGTCAATAGTGGAGAGGGGCAATGTGCTGACTGCATGCAGGCACATTGTGCTAAAGGCAGCATTTCTATTCTGTCCACCACATGTATCTGAATAAAGAACTGCATGTTTGACTTCAGGATTAAGTTGTGAAAGGTACGAGTAAACACAAGTGCTGATCTCTGATGATCCTAGGCCGCCTTCCCCCTCATGCCACATGTGACACTCAACATCTTTACTCTCCATTTCCTATACTGTGAGGTTGTAAGTACTTAACTTGCGTGAGTAGAACAGGCTACTAAGGTTGCTCCAGGGGGTGGTCAACACTTACTCCAGGTCAAAAGTGACAGCCTTGTATGACTCCTGTTCCTTTGCTTTCTTTTTTTCATTATTTTTATGTTCTCTGGCCTGTTTTTTTCTTAACTGGTGGGCCTCAAAGTCATCCTTATGACTTTCCTTCTCACTGTCCTCTAAACGTTGGTACCATTCACAGTATTTGCACGCGTCTTTCTTTGGAGTGTGGAAAGCTAGATTGAACTCAGTGTCAAACACCGTGTGAATTAGTGTAGCTTTTGCCAGAATTTCTTAACCTGTTACGTTTGTTTCTTTTCCCATTTTTAACATATCTCTGTCTTTTTCTTCCTCTTTGTGGTGTGTTGGCATCCTCTTCCTGGCCACTTTCAACTCCTCCCTCTTGAACAGGCTCAATGTATACTGTCTCACTCCCTCAATCATCTTCTGTCTCCTCTTCCTGGCCACTGTTAGCCCCTCCCTCCTGAATAAATTCTAACACGATGTCTACTGTCTCAGTCCCTCGATCCTCTTCTATCTCCATGTGTCCCTCATCAATTGCATGATCTGTCTCCCTGTCTGTTTCTCTTCCTCCATCTTCTGCTGTCTCCATGTGTCCCTCATCTCATGCTGTGTCCCTAAATGATATCATTAATATTTATCAATATCCTACATTAATGCCCTGATACTAATAATTCGGGGTAAGGATTAGATAAGGTGAATGTTCAAACTAGAGATGCACCGATTACAATTTTCTAGGCCGATTCCGATTTCCCATTTTTCATTGAGTTTGACCTGCCGATAACGATTTTAGCCGATTCCGATTTCATTTTTTCTAACCACTTTACAGCATACACAAATATTTATTTTCTATCTTTTCTTTAATAGAATATTTACATTTAGCATAGGACATTTTTGAACAGATAATCACTATAAAATAGAACTATGCACTTTAGATGTGTGTGAACACCAGGAGTATAGTTTTATGGAAGAACCGTTTCCTACTTTTCACATCCAATATTCAACTTAAAAAAATTGATATATTTAGCAAACTAAACTTCTGTATGAAGACAGGTAATGGCAATACAATAATATATAATTAACAAATAAAAAATAAAATAAATATAGCCTTGCAGTATAAAGATATTTCTCAAAACACACACACAGGCCTATTGAAATCACTTGTACATTCTGCTTTGTCACCAGATAGTATGTTTCTTCTCTCATCTGCCACATGTCCAGCCAGGCTAAACAAGCGCTCACTGTCAACGCTTGTACATGGTGCAGAGAGGTAAGCTCGAGGATTGGGCAATAATAAAAACAAGTTTAAATGTGTACATTTTCTATAAATATTTTTTCATTTTCTTTTATGACACAGCCTACTTCAGTTCTTGTTAAAACAGCAAATTCTGTGCATTTTGGGCACTTTTTGTGTGAAATCATATTTATTTTGTCCATCAAAATACTCTGCACCGAAACTCCCGCTTCGCTGATCACCTGCTGCTCCTGCTCGACACTCACACGACGCTCCTGCTCATGTGAATGCACGTGTGATGCTGATGTTGCGCGATGTTAATCATGCGGAGCCCGAATGCTTTTGACCAGGCCAGTCATGGCCGATCACGTGAAAATCGTCCAATTCCGATCACCAGCCGATCAATCGGCGCGTCTCTGTCACGGTGTGGGTGCATGTCTTGTTCTTGTCTGGCCAGTGTTCCCCTGTATTTTCCTGTTCTGAGTTTCCCTGTCATGTCTATTAGGTTTCCCAGGTGTCCCTGATTAACCACGCCCCCTTGTTATCTTGTTTAGCTTGTTTGCCTTGTATTTAAGCCATGTGTTTCAGCCCAGTCCTTGTGAAATAAAGAGACAGTAGTGGCAGTATTTTTCGATGTAGAAAAAGCATATGATATGCTATGGAGAGAGGGACCAATGATTAAATTGTATAATATGGGAATTAGAGGAAATTTTCTTAACTGGATAAAGGATTTCCTGGAAGGAAGAACAATTCAGGTTAAATAGGGGCAGACTTATCAAGTGAACATGTTATAGAAAACGGAACTCCTCAGGGGAGTGTTGTAAGTCCCACATTATTTTCAGTAATGATTAATGATATATATAGTGATGGCCAAATGAGGCTTCCTGAACCACTGAGGCTTTCCAGCCCATTGGTTCACCAAAAGGTTCGTTTACCTGAAGCCTCATGAAACAGTGTGCTCCCTAGTGACACCTGCTGTGCAAAGCAATGTATTGCACACAAATCTATTCATCCTGAGCAACCAAATTGTCATGGTGTGGGCACACCCTTTTTCTATTGCCTGTGTATTAAATAAAGTTTTTTACTCTGCTTGTGTTTACCTATGCACACACAACTCACACACACATAACTTTGTATTCAGTAGTTCTTTGGGTTAGTGATGACAGTGAATGCCCCAAATGAGTGTAAAGAAATCACTGAGTGCAGTGCTGACTGAGTGCAATAGTGTAGTGATTATGGAACTGGGAGTACAATTATGTAGTGCTTATGGAACTGGGAGTGGAACAGCAAACTGCAACAGGGATGGGAACATTTTTACCAGACTGATCTCATGAAATGGCGTATGTATGACACGCCAATTCGTATTTCCATTTTTGGCGTGCTATCAACACGCATAATCGCTTTTCAGCGTGTTTATCAACGCCTTTGACTTAACGTTATATTACTGTATTATGTATATATAGATATATGACCTACCCCAACCCCGTCCCTAAACCTACCCGTCACTGGGGTTAATAGCATTTATGAGTCTTCCCCCGCCATCCTAGGAAAAGAAATATCGCTCCACAGATGTAGATATAGATTTTGCTTCGTTTCGTTCGGACATTTAACGGCGTACACATACACGCGGAATCACTCGGACGTTTAATGGCGTAGACATACACGCAAAAGATTTCGGCGTGGACATACACGCGGATAGCTCAAAATGCGTATAGATAACACGCCACTTGAATTGAAAGTGGCGTGTATGTTTACGCAAAGTCATGATGTCATGTTGTTTTTACTGATTTTTATTTAAAAACAAAAGTTTTTTTACAGTATTTGGATTGAGGCGGTTTCTCTTTTTGGAAACCACCTCTCCAGCCTTAGAAAACACCCTTTCACAGGGCACCGATGATTATAAATGTATACAAACCTTGTTATGAGCAATCAATTCAAAATGCTCCCAGACAGGAGAAGTTCTCCTCTTTCTTGCTGGCTCCATTGTAAGGGCTCTAGGTTTGCCTTTAACGTTTGCACTCTAAGGCTTTCCCTACAGTCTAGTCTTAGAATAATAATAATAGCAATAATATATATATATATATATATATATATATATATATATATATATATATATACAATAATAACACTACTACCAATATATGTATATATATATAGCAACTAGAACTAGATATAGGCTAATTTACTCTAATAATCTACTGAACTATGTATACTTTACTCTAATAATCTAATAATCTACTAAACTAAGTATAATGTAATATAATATATAATACAGGCTATGATATATAATGATAACTATGCTACTACAAACTCGCTACTACAACTCGCTACTCACTACTTCGTACAACCAACACTTCAACACCAATGCAAACGCCTACTGCAAAACCCACGAGAGGCGCGAGGTTTCGAACCACTTTTATCCGGAAGCGATACTCAGAATGAAGCAATGACGTATTCAACACAATCCGAGGCCTCGTTTGTTATCGTCACGTGATTTTCACGGAAACGACACAAGCCTCGAATCGGGGCTTCATCTGGAACGCCCCTTTTTGCTCGACACAAGCTCCGGAGCCTCGCTTCAGATGTCACATCACTAGATATATATGTGAATATACCAATAGATATGGGAAGATTACTTTTTGCGGATGATGGGGCAATATGGAAAAAAGGAAGAAATACAGAACATGTAGTTAAAAAAATACAAGAAGGGATATAGCAGGTTGAGAAGTGGGGAATAAAGTGGGGTGTTAAATTTTCTATAGAGAAAACTAAAGTGATGTTTTTTACAGGGAAGAAAATCAAGGAAAATATTAATATAAAACTATATGGAAGTAATTTAGACAGAGTTAAAACATTCCGTTTTTAAGGAGTACACTTTGACACAAGGTTAACTTGGGTAGAGCATATTAGAAATGTAGAAGACGAATGTAAAAAAGTAACAAATTTAATGAGATGTTTAACAGGACTAGAATGGGGAACAGATTATAAATCACTGAAATATACATATGTAAGTCTAATAAGATCAAGGATGGATTATGGAAGTGTGGCATATGGATCAGCAGCCAAATCTGTACTTAGGAGGCTTGATGTAATGCAGGCTAAAGCACTGAGATTATGTCTAGGGGCAGTTAAAACATCACCAGTGTGTGCTCTACAGGTGGAAGCGGAAGAAATGCCATTGAACATCCGACGTAAACAATTGCTTGTAAATTATTGGGTAAATCTAAAAGGGTATGGAGATAGTCGTCCAAGTAAAATAATATTACAAGATAATTGGGAAAGGGAGAGAGCACAAAAGTTCAGTTTTGGGTGGGTCGGAGATGAGGCGGCTAGAGAATTGGGAGTATATGAAAAGGAATTCTGCCCAACTATAATATGCCCTGTGATTGACCAACCAAGTAATTTAAAATCAACCAAGGAAGTTGATTTTAAATTACTTCGAGTTAAAACAGTAAGTAATAGTACAGATCTGGTAGCGGAATTTTATAGAAATATAGATTTTAAATATAAAGAGTATATTCAGATTTATACAGACGGATCAAAGGATCCAGAAACAGGAAAGACTGGATCTGCAGTTTACATTTTCAACCAAAGAGGTGAGATAAGCAGACGAACCACAAATGATCTGAGTGTGTATGCTGTTGAATTATACGCTATTAAGATGGCACTAGAATGGATTGAGGAAAACAAAATTAAAAAAGCTTTAATTGGAAGTGATTCAGTGTCAGCTCTATACAGTCTCATGACTGGTATATCTATTAGTCATCAGGATTTACTGTATTCAATATTGATAATATGCACAAGAATAAGGGGAAAATGCTATGAGATTCAATTGACTTGGATTCCTGCTCATATTGGTATTTTTGGGTAATGAGAGAGTGGACAAGTTAGCCAAACAAGCTGTTAAAAAATAGAATATTGAAGAAAATATTAAGTTGTCAAAGTCTGAAGGAAAGAGTATAATATGGAAAGAAGCCATTAGAGAACATCAGTGGGATATGGAAACTAAAGGGAGACATTTATATGCTATTCAAAGTAAAGTTGGGGCTGTGAAGAATAGGCGAGGGAATAGAAAAGAAAAAGTAGTTATGACCAGATTAAAGATAGGTCACAGTAATTTGAATAGCACACTACACATTATAGGGAAGCACCCAACTGTTTTTTGTGGTTGTTGTCAGGTTGCAGAAACAATAGAGCATGTGTTGTTGAGTTGCAGACAATATAAAGAACAGAGGAAAAATATGATGGAAGAGTTAGGAAAAGTTGGAGCAATAGGGACAGGAATAAATGAAATACAGGAAAGTGGGGAGAATGAACAAAGCAGAGGAAATATTTTATTATTTTTATCAAGAACAGGACTGATGAGAAGAATATGATGTAACTGGACATGACAGGAAATAAAGCCGGAAGATGGCGGTAGTGCAACGCTAATGGATGCAAGCTGCCGATAAACTCTAAAGAAGAAGAAGAAGAAGAAGACCAGTCCTTGTGAGTTCTTGTGTCGTTGTTAAGTCGATGTAGGTGGTTCTCTTGCCTGAGTTTTGCTCTCTTGCCTGAGTCTTGTTCTCTTGCCTGAGTCTTTGTATTGTTTGAGTGTATTTAAATAAACGTGCTGCATTTGGATCCTGCTTCCTCCTTGCTCCAACCTCACCTTCATAACAGAAGAACTCACCATCACTGAATCCAGCAGTATGGAGTGTTTTTGGTTTTCCTCAACCACTTGGGCCAGAGAGACTTTTAGGGGAACCCGTCTGGTCAAGTTTAGGGGAACTCGTGGAGGACGTAGGGGAGGAAATATTAGAGTTCCGGTGGTCCCAGTTCCGGTGGTCCCAGTTCCGGTGGTCCCAGTTCCGGTGGGCCCGAGTCTGGTGGTCCTGAGTCCGGTGGTCCCAGTTCCGGTGGGCCCGAGTCTGGTGGTCCCAGTTCCGGTGGTCTCCCAGGTTGCTCATCCTCTAGCGGCACAATGAAACCGGTGTAGCCATGGAACATAAATGCTTTTAAAATTGGGAAGAGAAAATAGTGTTGGAAAAATTAATGATTTCCTATGAATTGACTAAATAGCATACCTTAAGACCGCAGCACACCAGTGCCAATAACCACAACAGAGCACTCCCTCTCATATGTTGTTATTATTAGTTATATTGTAATTTCTGCTGTTTCTTTATTTGTCATAACTTCAATTTCCTTTTCCTGTAGCTTCCAGTGTTAAACAAGCCGGCATCATCCCTGCCCGTATCCTGTTCCTGTGCCGACAACATCCCCAAGCCCCTCTCCCCAGACATCTCTCTACCAACACCTACTGAACAAGTCAATCAGAGTTTCAAACTTGAAGAAGCAAGGAAAATTCAAGTGGCGACAAAGGCACAGGCTGCCTGTGAGAAATGGCACAAAGATCGTGAGGGAAGGCTTGACAGCCTCTAACTTTGGAAAAATATTGAAAAGAAAAAAGTTACAGAGAAATTCATCCAGGCGATGTACTACCCCAAACCCTTCACCTCTAAGGCAACAAGCTATGGCACTGCCAGTGAGCCAAAGGCAAAGGAGCTCTACCAAGAGAAATACCCATCTAGACATGTACATGATGCTGGCCTAATGCTACAGCCAGAGCTGCCGTTTCTTGGTGCAACCCCGGATGCTATTATATGTGATGATGGGGAAACTGGACTGCTCGAAATTAAGTGCCCCTTTGGATCAAGAGACATGACCATAGAAGAAGAACTATCAAAGACTTCTATGTCATCAACAATGGACAAGACATCAAAGTATCAAAAATCCACAACTGCGACTATCAAATCCAAGGGCAGCTGCTTTTAAGTGGACTTGATTTCTGTGATTTTGTCCTTTACACAAGAACAGATCTGTACATAGAGAGAGTTCACAAAGATGTCCTGTTCATCAACTCAATGATTGCAAAGCTTCATGAATTTCATGTAAATAACTTTTGTCCCAAGAAATAGATCTCACCTTCTCTCCTGATTTTTCTGTCCTTCTTAGTCCTTCTGGGAGCTGATTCACACCTGTAAATGAAAGAAAAATAACATCATTAGGGCTGCAAGAAACAACTATTTTCATTATCAATGTGTTTGGATTATTTTATGGATTAATCAATATTAAGTGGATTCATAATATGTATCTACGTGTTTCTCAAAACCCAATGTTTTCTGCTATTAAAACGGCCCGGGATTTTTTTTAACAGTGTGCAGATCCTTTTACAGATTTTTGCCTTCAGCTTGATATTATGTCATCAATGATCATGTGTGACTTGAACCTGTGTGTGTTCATGTATGTGTGCACCCAACATGCGTTTGAGGTACCTCTTTTTTGGAGATGGACGACACCTCTGTCCTACAGTAGATCCAGTCCTTGTAGCTTGGTGAGGATGGGGAAACTCTGTGCGGGGCCCTCCATTGACAAAATGCTTTAAACAAAAAATATAGCATTTTATAAGGAGTTATTACACTAAATCAGCTCAAATCAATGACCTTTTGAACATCATGTCCTCTTGTCTATTGACGCTGTATGTAAATAGTTTGAATATATAGTTATGTCAAAGAGTAGTGAAAAGGCTACATGTTTTGCTAAAAAAAAACAAAACAAAGTTCCCCTGTTGTTTTGGTAGAAAGTTGTCTAAAATGTTGTGCTTCAATATGTATTTAATGGTTCATGATCGAATTAAATATGTACATGTTTAAGTTACATACGTTTACAGGACAAGCCTTTTTACCATCTTTACCAAGAGTACCTCTTCGTTAGTTTGGTGCTACAGTATTTACATGAATCATTCAGCACACCATTGCTAACATTTGTTATCTCGGTTATTTACAGATACGTTAATGAAGCTAAGTGACATGATAACGCAGCTAGAAGCTAACTTTTTCTAATGATAGGCTAATGTTGGCCTAACGTTACGTTTAAGGTAACATTCAAATACGTTGTTGACTTACCTTAGATGTGATTGAGATGTGGTTTGGGAAAGGGTAAAAAATACACAACGTCGCCCAGTCTCGAGGGATACCTAGTGTCGGAGTTGGATGTACCCGATGCACACGGTTTGACCATTTTAAACTTAAAATGTCAAGAAAAAACATATAAAAACGAATGAAAACTTATAACTGCAATGCATTTCAATGGACGTGGAAGCAGAGAATGTCATAGTGTATTGGGTTAGCTATGCGCACAGTGATTGGCTCATCGTGTTTGGGGGCGTGCCTTAGCCATAGGTCAATTGTCAGGAGAAGAAAAGCTGAACACTACCATGAATCGGGTGTCGTGTCAACAGTGAAGCATCCAGAAACCATCTATGTGTGGGGTTGCTTTTCATTTAAGGAAGCGGGTTTTCTCAAAATTCTGCCCAGAAGCACCTTGTCACAAGGCAAGAGTGATAATTAGGGCACTCATGGGCAGCAAATGGCTGAGTGCTCCGAGTGTGTGTGTTCACTACTCACTACTCCTAATGTGTGGTGACTAGCTTGCATGGTTTAAAGGCAGAGAACAAATGATGAGTGTGGGCTACTATAATTGGGCTTCATGTTAAGTCACATCACATCATAATGAAGTGGCTCTGCGTTCATTACATTGAAATTTTGGATTCGTGGCCAGGCAACTCCCCGGATATTAATCCCATAGAGAACTTGAGGTAAATTCTCAAAATGCAAGTGGACAAGCAGAGGCCCAGAAATTGTGATCAACTAGATCACAATCTAGATAAGGCAAGAGTGGATCACAATTAGTCAAGATTTGGCCCAGAAGCTGATATCCAGCATGCCAGACTGAATTCCAGAGGTTGTGAAGAAGGGTCAACACTGTAAATATTGCTTGCTTCATGTTGAATATTTTTGCAAATAAAAGGCTTTAAAAGTTATGAAATTCTCACGATTGTTTTCCAGTATACAATAGAAACGTAAAAAATATAATCTACAAATACTGAAGCAGCAAATTTTGTGAAACATTTGTCACTGCCAATATATTGGCCACAGCTGTACTGCACACAACTCATCAGGTACTGGTGGAATACAACATAAACTGAAGAGGATATTTAACTGGAAGTAACAGAGTTGTAATCTTGCAGAGAGTAAGAGCAAAGACGAGGAAACATGAAGGACATGAACATCCAGAAAAACAATACACTGAAAGTCTCAAATGGTCATGAAGAGTCTTTCTTCTGTCTTACTCATACAGTTTTACAGGGTAATACAATGGATGGAGAGACCAGACGCTGACTGTGTGTCTGTGCTGGGGTGATAGGAGCTGTGTCCCAATGTGAAGGCTGCATCCTTCGAAGGCCATGGACTTCGAAGGATGCAGCCTATTCGTCCTTCGAAGGACGCACCATGTTGCCTTCGTAGGATTTCCTAATTGCGCAACCAGGTGTTCCCGATTACCGCTCCTGGCGTCAAGCAACTGTGCGAGAGTATACTGCCATCCTGATCATTCATTTGATATAATTGAGTAAACAGCTATGGGGCCAGAATTGGCTATTGCCAAGTTTTTGTTTTATATTTTACTGGAGGACATCATGAGGATGTTTCAGCCCCGGCGCCGCCTTCGGCTTAGCCCAGACCATGCAGGAGCTGGTTTACTGCGTACCTATTCAGAGGCTGCGTCCTTAATTGCCAGATTACACTTTAAACTGTTCAAGTATTGGGTGTTAACTTAAGTAAATAATGTAATGAAATATTAAAAGAAAAGAAAACATACACAGGCACATATATATATATATATATATATTCAAATGTTCACTTATATCGTAGGCTACCTTGATGCGATTTTGTAGGCTATGAATATATTTACACAGGTTTTCAACCTTATTTGAATATTTAAAACCAATTTAATATAAAAAAGTCCAGTGCAATGTTACTCCCGCTTGTCATCGGCAGCTGTCAGTCACAGTTCCTAGGCGACCAGAACAAGCCTCCGTAGGCTAGCCCGGTCCGAGCGCTTCAGATGCGATGCGCACTTTGATATGGGACACAGCTGTAGTTAGCAACAATTTGTTAATATTGTGACAATAGACCTACATTTTGTTACTTTAATTTTCAAAATAACCAGTGGTGGAATGCAAGGAACTACATACTTCGTAAAGTATTTATGTACAAATGTGAAGTAGCCTACTTTTTTCCTTCACAGGACAGCAACACTGTGCATTGTTTTACATTAAACTACACAAAAG